>JBBDGP010003023.1:535000-668444 GCA_037952835.1 Lithobates septentrionalis
AATAAAGGTTCCTCACCACGATGTCCAATGTTGTTGATACATTTATACACATTGGGGGTTCATTTACTGGAGCTAAAGAGTGCAAAATCTGGTGCAGCTCTGCATAGAAACCAATCGGCTTCCAGGATTTATTGTCAAAGCTTAAAGTGGAGTTCCACCCACTTTTACAACTCTTCAGCATCCCTCACTAAACTGTGCACTGTAAACAAATTGGATATTTTTTTATTTTTTTCTCAGCACCTACTGTATATCTGCTGTATTCATTTTTCACTTCCTCCTCCCTGGCCGCGGCCCATCGCATCATTTCCTGCTTGCAATGCCTTCTGGGAAGGGGCGGCAACTTCCTCTGAAACTGCCGTTGCTATTGAAACCTGACCTGAAACCTATTACACTTCTTGTGCTGCACTGAGCATGTGCGAGATCTTCAAGGATGAGATCCAGGAAGAAATACAGTCTGGCTTCAGATGCCCACACTTAAGATGGCAACGGCCTGCTGTAAGTTTATAAAATAACAAACTACCGCTATAAACTAACAAAACAGACCTTAGTTTACAGACTAACTTTACTAGAATACATTAAGCTTGTGTATTATAGGGGTATTTTTATTTAAAAAGTATCATTTCGGCTGGAACACTTTAACTGAACAAGCTGAAGTTAGAAGCTGATTGGCTGCCATGCACAGCTGCAACAGATTTTGCACTCTCCAGTTTTAGTAACTCAACCTCATTCTATTTCTATAACTAGTAGTGGGTAGACATGTGCGCAACGAAAAATTTTGTTTAGTTTCTTTGCGTTTCCGTCGATTCGTAACAATTCGTAATTTTGTAAGGCTCTGTAAGATTTTGTATTCGGACTCGTACGTATTTTCATAACAGTTTTATTTTTGTTGATAAAAAATGATTCGTAATTCCGCTAATTTTCTTTGATTCGAAATTC
Organism: Lithobates septentrionalis; assembly: GCA_037952835.1. Lineage (NCBI taxonomy): Eukaryota > Metazoa > Chordata > Amphibia > Anura > Ranidae > Lithobates > Lithobates septentrionalis. The sequence continues at coordinate 535,937 of JBBDGP010003023.1, forward strand.
TTAATTTTGTTAGATAATAATTTTCGTTTATTCGGTACACTACTCGTAATTTAGTAATTGTTATTTTTGTGAGATTTGCCTTTTTTCGTTAATTCGTACTTTTGTAGGAAATAAAGAATGCTAATCCTATGCTTGCTTTTCTAATAAGTCCTCCTGTACTTCCTCCAGTCCACTCCCTCAGTCATGAGACCCGACTCCGTCTCCTCCTCAACTGAATCTAAAAAGATTCAGCAATGCCGTGTGTCTCAGACACAAAAGGGATAAGCTGATTGGCTAAAGATATTAAGTATAGTAAGATACAAATCACTCACTAGTACACCGTCCATTCGAAAGAAAGATTGAAGAACACGAAATTACGAACATACATATTAAGATTCACTTACACCGTCCACTCAAAAGAACGATTTGAGAACACGAAAAAACGAAATTACGAACAGACGAAGAAACGAAATTACGAACACACGAATGAAAATACAAACATACGAGATTATGAACAGACAAAGGATTGAAAATACGAAAAGTAAATCATTCGTTATTGATGTCATCTTCTTTCTTTTACTTTTTCAGAGTTTCGTATTTTCGTAATTTTGTCCGTTCGTAAGTTCGTATTTTCACGTGTTCTTTATTTTGCTTATTCGTAACTTCGTAATTTTCGTATTTTTGTTCTTTCAGCTATTCGGATGTTCGGATTGATCCAAATGTATGAACACTAACAAATTTGTACGAAAATCTATTCGTTACGAACCGAATCGCACATGTCTAGTAGCGGGCAGAGCTGGTTCTGTTAATTTGCTGTCAGAAAATAGCGATAGGGAATCTATCACCACTTATCACAATCATGTGATCACTACTCTCAAAGTGATGTAGCACCCTGGTGTTTAGGCAGGGTTGCTCCTAAATTTACCTGCCAGGTATAGCTACCTTGGTCTATTGTTAGGGAGCAATTGATTACACGCTAAGTCTGTACTTGCTGCACTTTTCTTTTCTGCCGCTAGGTGGCCGGGTACCTGGTGGCATTAGATATCAGAAGGGCACTGCAAGGTCAGATTATGGGCATATGGGGTATCCCAGCCAATGGGCAGGGGTTTTCTTAAATCCCTTGGCCTGCTGGGAGAGCCTATATATTTGGGTGATCTGGTTCTGTGCCACCTGGACGGCTGTGTGTTGTACTGCCCGGGCTGCTAGGCCGGAGATGGGGCCTATCCTGGGCACATCTGGCTACTAGGCTGTCTGAGGGCCTATCCAGAAGCAAGAGAGCAGTGCAGGGTTGGGATTGCAGTTTGCGTTCCAACCAAAAGTGACGGTTCTGCCGGCCGGAGAGCCTGTCATGGTCGGAGGTAGAGGGGAAGCTGTCGCCACTAAGGGACTATCCAGCTTCTTACTAGGGACCACAGTGAGTAACTGAAGCAAGTACCGAGCAGTACTCTCACCAACCGGGGACGGGAAACTTCAGTGGGAATCAAGCCAGGGACCCAGCCAGTGGAGGCGACGCTTGTAGAGCAGCCTTGTGTGTCAAGCCAGGGACAGAGCAGACTAGTGGGGGGAAGCTTGAGAAGTATCTTGAGTGCCAAGCTAGGGACCCAGCAGAGAAGCGGGGGTGACGCTTGAGGAAGATACCACCATGAAGATTGGAGGAGCTCAAGGGATTCAGTGACAGTGAATCGTCTAGTGAGAGAGACTGGGAGCTCAGTGGGCTGAAGCACTGCAAGAAGTGATTGTAGTGGAAGCGAAGGAACTGTTACACTTTGTGTTAGGAACTGTTAAAGACTGTTGCCATAGGAGTCATGTGGCATCTCGCTGGATGCCTTTCCCTGCATGGCTGTCCTCCTAATGAAGTCTCGGAGTCTGCCAATTAACATTGCAAATATCTAAGGGTGCCCTGGCCCTAACCCTCTCCCCCAAAGTTCTGTTAAGAGAAATAAAATCTCTTTTGCATTCAAGAAGTGTCTGGCGCCCAATGAATCTACCTTGCATTACACCTACTATGCCATATAACCCACCGCATACAGAAGGATGTCAGCCATCTCTGGCCCTGGAGGTTCTCATTAGACTGAAGGAGGCCTGGGACCTTGCTACAGTTATATAACCAAAAAAGTCTATTCTTTGGGACTTTTTAGGCGCTACATTGATAAATCATACATGTACAAAAAATGTATTAAAAGAAATATATTACTTTTATTTAACCACTTGCTGACCAGCAGTTACTGGTGGCCAGTGGCTTTGTTGTTCCCCCACGACGTACCCATATGTTGCAGGGAAACTTACTCATTTACGCGCGCGCCTGTGCCCCTTGCTGCTCGTGCTTTTATTGGACACACCACAAGTTTGTCAGCAGGCTTGAAGCCAATGATTTTTGGCTGTGAATCTGCTGATGGCTGTGGCCAACCACAGCACAGAGATCTGTGTGTGTTAGTAAACACAGACCTAGCTGCTTCTTTCTCCCTGATCTCACTTAGGCTGGGTTCAAATATATGCGGGGCCGGTTTCTGTGCAGTTTCCATTGAGCTCAGGTTCAGGTGTGAATTTGACCCTTAAATTGCACCTGAACTGGACTGAAAATTGCACAGGACCCGTTTTTAATGCGCACCGCAACCGGCCCACGTATATGTTAACCGGCTCCATTGAAAGCCGGTCTGGTTTACATGTTATGCGAATCAGATGCGGTTTGAAAATGCAAATTTTTTTGTAGTGTACACTACAGGATTGTGGGACACATTTGGGTGTTTAAAGGAGAGTAGTAATGCGTTGCATGGGGAACAGTGAGTGTGGCCAAAAATTGCATTTACGGATGGCAACAGATTTGTGTGTGACTATCTTGGTTACTTGGGGAACCACAGTCTGGTCTGAATAATGAGTCTGGGTTTCAGGAGGACTGAAACCTGGACATGTGTCAAAACCTGGACTGTCCAAGTGAAAAGCGGACAGGTGGCAACCCTATACAGATTACTCTTATGTATGTCCTTCCCCATCAGAGTTTTAATAATATTCAATCTTTATTGTCTTTTTATCAATAAAATACTTCTTTTCTCCATACTATTTTGTGCTTTTACTTACTCACTTAGAGGGTGTCATTAAGAGATTACACCGATAACATTATGACTACACACCCAATATTGAGTAAGTCCCCTTTTACCCCCAAAACAGCCCTGACCCCTTGAGATATGGACTCCACTAGACAAAGCATCACTCTGTCTCCATCGGCTTGCCTTCTTTCCATAGTGCATACTGCTGCCATTTCTTCCTCAGGTTAGCAACACACACGGCCATACACATAATGCATAGCTCCCAACTGTCCCTGATTTCGAGGGACTGTCTCTGATTTGGAGCAATGTCCCTCTGTCCCTCATTCCTCCTCATTTATCCCTCAGTTTGGTCTGATCCATATAGTTGTATACAAAATGCACTGTTTATCTTTCAAAAAGTGTTTCCCAGCGCTAAAACTTTTATCCAACCTCTAAATTGCTGCAATTGTTAATTTTAAAAGCCAATATAAAGGAATATTAGTGGTAAAAAAGGCCCTTGTGGATTTTATTAACCTTTTTTTGTGTGATTATGTCCCCTTTAAGGGGCGTGGCAGGGGGCGTGTCCTATGCCTACATATGTTTGCTAGTAGGTGTCCCTTTATTCCCATCTCAAAATGTTGGAAGGTATGCATATGTAAAAGAAAAATGAATGCGATTCATCAGACCAGGCCACCCAGTTCCATTGCTCCATGGCCCAGTTCCAATGCCCACTATAGGCGGATTTGGCTGTGAACACGGGTCAGCATGGGCACCTTAACTGGTATATGGCTACGCAACCCCATACACAACAATCTGCATTGCACTGTGTCTTCAGATATTTGAGCTACAGTACTGGACCGGCCTCCACTCTCCCACATGCATCAGTGAGCCTTGGGTCGCCCATGACCCTTTAGCTGGTTCACCCGTTTTTCTTCCTTGGACCATTTTTGGTTGGCCCTGACAACTGCAGACCAGGAACATGCCGCAAGAGCTGCAGTTTTGGTGTTTCGCTGACCCCCGTCATCTAACCATTACAAATCGGCCTTTGTCAAAGTTGCTCAAATCCTTACACTTGGCCAATTTTTTCTGCTTTCAACACATCAACTTCAGGAACAACATGTTCTCTTGCTGCCTAATATATCCCACCCACTTTCAGATGCCACTGTAATGAGATAATCAATGTTATTCACTTTACCAGTAAATGTTCATAATTAGGGTTGCACCGATACCAGTATTGGTATCGGTGCCGATACCGAGTATTTTCACAAGAAACGATACCTGAAACCGATACTTTCAAGCTCGGTTCTTTGAGCTGTCAGCGGGTCTGCTCTGTTGACAGCTGAAGTGTTAAAGAAGTCCGGTAATTGGAGCTGTCAAAAAAAAAAATAAAAATAAAAAGCACCTGGCAATGTTTATTAACAACATTGCTCAGCCCGAAACACTAAAATAAAAAGAAACATTGTTTCTTTTTTGTATCTTTCTGTTTCTTCATCTGCAGATCAAAGGGATGAGCAAATGTTCCTCTGTTTAACCCCTTATTAACCCTTAAATTAACTCTAATCAGCCTTAATTAAATCCCTATTCTCCTCCATTTAATTATTTTGTTTTTTGTTTGCTTTGTTAGTGAATATTTTTACACATATATATTAACAAATATTTACATATATACATTGAAAAAGCGCAAAAAAAAAAAATCAATGTATTTAATTTATAAATAACCTTTCTATGCTTTGTACTATTGCTGACAGCTGAAGTGAAAACACAACAGTTGCGGTAGGTATCGGTAATTGGTATCGGCGAGTACTACAAAGTATCGGTACTCGTTTTAAAAAAAAATGGTATCGGTGCATCCCTAGTCATAACGTTATGGCTGATCAATGGATCTTATATACCATGACTAGCTTTATTCTACTTTTCTACCTGTATATATTATATAGGAACTATACATTCCAAGTCCCTGTCTTCTGATGTTACCTAGATTTAAATTAATATCTTACTAGTATAAAGATAACACCTTGCACTTGCACCTTGCAAACTTTGCCCATTGTAGTTCATTAAACTGTCTCAGCTATACATATATATAGATTATAGATTGCTGAAAACATCATTTAGTATGTGGACAGTTAGCAATCTATCTGCATTCTTTCGATAAACATCTGAACAGTGACAGGAAGGAATGATCACGTCGTCCACAGTGATAACAAATACTGTATGTCAACATGCTTATAGCTTAGCTCAGATAAAATGTGATAATGTCTTAACCAATTGACCTCCAGAAGGTTTCCCCCCCCTTCATGACCAGGCCATTTTTTGCAATACGGCACTGCGTCTTTTTAAATGAAAATTGTGCGGTCGTGCGACTCTGTACCCAAATAAAATGTTTGTACTTTTTTCCCCACAAATAGAGCTTTCTTTTGGTGATATTTAATCGCCTCTTCATTTTTTTTTTTGCGCTATAAACAAAAAAAGACCGCCAATTTTGAAAAAAAAAAAAATCAATATTTTTTACTTTCTGCTATAAAACATATCCAATAATTATTATTTTTTTAATCTAATTATTTCATCAATTTAGGCCAATAGCGTATGTATTCTGCTACATTTTTTGGGTAAAAAAAAATCCCAAAAAGCGTATATTGATTGGTTTGCGCAAAAGTTATAACGCCTACAAACGATGGGGTAGATTTATGGAATTTTTTTTTTTTTTTTTACTGGTAATGGCGGCAATCAGCACCTTATAGCGGGACTGCGATAGAGCAGTGGACAATCGGACACTAACTGACACTTTTGACACTTTTTGGGGACCAGTGACACTAACATACCTCCCAACTTTTTGAGATGGGAATGAGGGACACCTATTAGCAAAAGTATGCAGGCATAGGACACGCCCCTTGCCACGCCCACTTAAAGGAGAATCGTACAAAAAAACAAGATTGGTTGAACCCACAAGTGCTTTTTTTTACCACTACTATTCCTTTATATTGGCTTTTGGAATTTACAAATGCAGCAATTTAGAAATTATATGAAAAGGTTTAGTGCTGGAAAACACTTTTTGATAGATAAAAAGTGCCTTTTTTTTATGCAACTATATGGATCAGACCAAAATGAGGGACAAATGAGGGACAGAGGGATATTGCTTCAAATCAGGGACAGTCCCTCGAAATCAGTGACAGTTGGGAGCTATGGACGCTAATACAGCAATCAGTGCTAAAAAATATGCACAGTCACTGTACTATTTGACACTGGCTGGGAAGGGGTTAACATCAGGTGCCTAGCCAGTGTTTCTGTACTGTGTGGGAGGTGCTTTTACTAGGGGAAGGCCTTCCTTTTCTGGAACACGGGATTAATGCCTTCCCTACTGATAGGCAGATCGCCATTCTGGCTCTCTGCCTAATGATCGGCGGGTGTCGGCAGACATTGAGTCTGCGGTACCCGCAGATCAGCTCCTCCTGTGTATAATCACAGTGGGAGCAGGTCACCGATGGCATGCATAAGCGCCCCAGACCTGAAAGTGCAGGATCATGTACTAGGTACGCGATCCTGCGCAGCAGAGCCGCCATATATGTAAGTTATACGGTCGGCAAGCGGTTAAAGTATGCGTGAACCCCGATAATAAAAATGCCCTTGAGTAAAGTAAATGGATAGACAGACGACCATTCTTAAACACTGCTGCGATCTCAGAGATCGCATGTGATTCGCACCCGCACTGCAGGTGCCGATCTCATGTGTCTGAGCAATGCGAGTTCAGCCATACAGTTGTATGGCAGGACTCGCATTGGATTCACAAAGAAAATAGTGCAGGGACTTGTTTTTCCTTGCACTAGAATCGGATCGCATGGGTGTTCTCACCTATGCGATTTGATTCCTGTGCGAGTTCACACTGCGATCTGTGAACCAAACTGGGGGTGTCGTTAATGACACCCGCAGCAGTTCACAGAAGGCAGTGTGATCTGCCTGCAGGAGAGGAGCGATGCGGGAACCGGCGCTGGAATTGTGCTGGTTTCCGCATCGCACTAGTGTGAACCCATGGTACAAGAAGAATGCCAGATATGGCTTTTTTTTTTTACATTGCAAGGCATCTCTATGGTCACCGGTCATCTCTATGCTCGTCATCCAGCGGCGGGCCATTCATGCTCCGATGGCACGGGAGAGCCTGGAGAAGCACCAGATGGCAGCGGGAGGGGGGGGGGGTGTCCCCTCCCGTCGCCTGTAAGAATGATCAAGCGGCGCTATGCCGATATGATCATTATTTTGGTGCACAGAATCGCCGGTGGAAAACAAGGATATCTGAATGCTGCCTGTATCTGCAGGCATCATTCAGATATTCCCACTGAAAGTCCAGGACGTCATATTGACGTCCTTGGGCGGGAAGTGGTTAAAATTCCACACAATCTCGAGGCGCCCCTTTCTAAAATGTAAGAAAGTAAACAAATAGCTTTGCATAATGTAGCATCATCCACATGTGTAGGTCACCCAACATTAGCAGTGATTTATTCTTCCAAAGCAAATACACTTTGTGCACTGGTACTGGTTGTTTCTCTTCTACCTCGGTTTCTCCAACTCATTCAGCTAATGTGACCCTGGTGCTGAAGGAGAGGGGCAGGGGAGGGGCAAACAAGGATGTTGCGCAGGTGCCCGACATCCTCCTTATCAACTGATGACATCATTGGTTGTTAGGACACTGGCCGCTAGAAGGTTGTAATGGTGCCCAATGAAAACCGGTGGCTTTGTGTAACTAAAAGGCAGCCTTCATCCACCCACTGGCTTGTATACAGTTTTCGGGCAATTTCTAGGTATTTTGCAAAGGAACCCCTGAAGACACCTGAAGTCACCCTGGTTGAAAACGGCCGGTCTACAGGCCTGCACTGGACACGAGGATTCCAAGAGACGGTCCACTGCCAGAACATGGGGGAGTGGAGGACTGGGTAAGTAAAAGTGATACCCTGTTTCCCCGAAAATAAGACCTAGCGTGATTGTCGGTGATGGCTGCAATATAAGCCCTACCCCCCCAAAAAAGCCCTAGTTAAAGTCCTTGTACGTCTTATTTTCAGGGTAGGGCTTATTTTCAGGGAAACAGGGTAGGGCTTATTTGGGGGGTAGGGCTTATATTGCAGCCATCACTGACAATCACGCTAGGTCTTATTTTCGGGGAAACAGGGTAGTAAAGTAAAATTGGCTTGCCTAGGGCTAAGGTGTGCAGGTAAAGTATTATCAAACCCACAACAGTAAAATATGTCTGTATATGCAGTAAAGCATGCTTGTTATACTCACTGTGGAACCTAAGGAGTTAATCCTCTGTATTATGTAAAAAGGCTGTTTGATACCACCCTTCTATCACTGTCCCCAATATACACGATATTACCAAAAGTATTGGAACACGCACATGAACTTTAATGGCATCCAAGTCTAAGTCCGTAGGGTTCAATATTGAGTTGGCCCACCCTTTACAGCTATAACAGCTTCAACTCTTCTGGGAAGGATGTCCACAAGGTTTAGGAGTGTGTCTATGGGAATGTTTGACCATTCTTCCAGAAGCGCATTTGTGAGGTCAGGCACTGATGTGGATGAGTAGGCCTGGCTCACAGTCTCCCCTCTAATTTATCCCAAAGGTGTTCCAGCGGGTTGAGGTCAGGACCTTCACCCCAAACTCGCTCATCCATGTCTTTATGGACCTTGCTTTGTGCACTGTGTGTTGGAACAGGAAGGGACCATCCCCAAAGTGTTCCCACAAAGTTGGGAGCATGAAATTGTCCAAAATGTCTTGGTATGCTGACTCCTTAAGAGTTCCCTTCAGTGTAACTAAGGGGCCAAGCCCAACCCCTGAAAAAACAACCCCACACCATAATCCTCCCTCCACCAAATGATTTGGACCAGTGCTCAAAGCAAGGTCCATAAAGACCTGGATGAGCGAGTTTGGGGTGCAGGAACTTGACTGGCCTGACCTCAACCCGATAGAACACCTTTGGGATGAATTAGTGGAGACTGCAAGCCAGGCCTTCTTGTCCAGGCCTTCTCATCCTTTTTTGAAGAACCCCTATCATTAGCCGATCTGCGGCAATTATTTACACAGCACTGTAAAACGCACTCTACGTGAAGCAGAGAACTCGCCAAAAAGCTCATAATGGAGAGAGAGTTAACATTCCTGCTGTAGTGACAGCATCACTAATAGATTAGATATTTCAATTGTTTTAATCTCCGTCTCTCTGACACAGTGTGAGTGGAACGCATTATCTGGGAAGAGCTCCAATAGACTGACTCACTGCTTTGCCTGTTATCATTAGCACTGCTGAATCAGGCTGATCAGCAGAGCAGCACAGTGTTATCAAATTAGTCTAATGTTTTCCGTGCCCGCTGTAAATGTAATTTGCTGGCAGAAATTGAATGAAAACAAATACTTCTTTCGAACGTGAGGAAGGCGTTCATATTTTTAGACAGTGTGGCTTGATCAACGACGTCATCTTGTTCGCCTTTTTACAGGAAACCACTGGAATGATTCTTGGAGACGTTATTTACCTTTCCTTTATCTATATTGTTGCAAAGATGGAGATATTTAGATTTCTGGTGCCCAGCCTTCATCCCAAGGGATGCATGTGGACCCATGGCAGGTAATTTGCATCCTTCAGGCCCCCAGCAACCCATTGTCGGTGGTTCCCCGGCCTAGGAGCCTATTCTGGCCTGAACAGTGCAAGTCAGGCAAAAACTTACAATGGTTATTTTGGTGTTCTTGTCCTTGTTGGAAAGAATTTACCTCACGTCTTGTTCTGGTCACCAAATAGGAAATTCGATTTCCCTTGTAAGAATACACATCCCATGAACCAATGGGAGTTAGATTGCATTCTTCAGGCCTCCAGAAACCAGTTGGCAGTGTATTCTCTGCCTTGTTGCCTATTCTGGCCTGATCAGGAATGATTTTAAAGTCAGGTCAAAACTCATATTGGTTGTGCTGGCATTCGTGTACCTGTTGGAGAAATTTCACCTCACTCCTAGTCTTGGTGACCAAATGGAAAGTGAGATTTTCCCTATGAAGATACAGATCCCATGGACCCATGCTGGTTAGTGTGCATTCTTCAGGCTCCCAGCGACCAGTTATCAGTATTCTCCCTGCCTAGGTGGTAATTCTGGTCCGATCAGCGCATGAAAATAAAGTCATATTAAAATCCTATATTGGCTTTCGTCTCCCTGTTGGAGAAATTTCAACTTACTTCTTGTCTTGGTGACCAAATGGAAAATGAAATTTCCCCAATGAGGATACAGATTTTATGGACCCACGGTATTTAATTTGCATCCTTCAGGCCTCCAGCAATCAGTTGTCAGTGTGTTCCCTGCCTAGGTGCTTATTCTGGCCTGATTAGGAATGACGTTAAAGTCAAGCCAAAACTTTTATTAATTATGTTAGTGTTAGTGTCCCTTTTGGAAATTTTCGCTTTACCTCTTGTCCTGGTGGGCAAATGGAAAGTGAAATTTCTCCTGTGAGGATACAGATATCATGGATCCATGTGTAGTTAGTGTCCATCCTCCAGGCCCCCAGCAACCAGTTGCCAGTATTTTCCCATCTTAGGTGCTTACTTCTACCTGATCAGCACATGCTCTTTAAAGTCAAACCAAAACTTATGATGGTTATATTGCGTGTGTCCTTGTTGGAGAAATGTCACCTCACTTCTTGTTCTGGAGACCAAATAGGAAATTAGATTTCCCTCTGAGAAAATACAATTGGCAATGAAAACCTGATAGAGGTTCTCACTCTACCCTCCACTTAGATTACAACCTGCGCTCATATTGAAGGGGTTTTGCCCACTTACAGTGAAGAAAACTCTCCCCAATGGGTACGGAAATGGTAATAAATAACTGACAAGGGTCCTATCACCCTAACCACTCTGTCCATAGCTGGACTGCTTGTCTGGAGTTCTTAACAGTCGGAGAACAGTCTAGAATTTCCTTATAGTTCTTCATTATGTGACCTATGGCCTAAGGACAATGTAGGAAGACTCCTTCCATAATCCTCACTGGTTCCCATTCTAATAATATGGTTTAGAGAAAGAACATAGAGGTTCTATGTCCTATATGCCCACATCCTAAATATTGTACCTAAAATGCCAAGATAATTGTAGTGATGGACTTTAGAGGGCCTATAGATATATGTACCACAAGCATCATTTCCAGAAAGAGGCAACAGAAGAACAATGAAATGGCTGAAGGCCACCCAATCCTCACAAAAGGGACGCCATGAGTAAATAGCCCAGCCCAGTGGCAGTCAAATCTCCAAAAAAGGAACCCTCCAGTATATAGATATCCCAACGGAGTCCAATATAGACAATAAAAAGTCCCAGATAGTCAGTTATGTGTATAAAGTAATCCAGCGTGTGCTTCCAACACCCCCCAGAAAACATTTTGCTAGGGGCCTTCGGCCATTTCATAGTTCTTTTGTTGCCCCCTTCTGGAAATAATGATTCATATCAGTCTTGTTCCAGCACACATTGGGGTTGATGTACTAAAACTGGAGAGTGCAAAATATGGTGCAGCTGGGCCTAGTAGCCAAATAGCTTCTAACTTTTTAGCTTGGTCAATTAAGCTTTGACAATAAAACCTGGAAGCTGATTGGTTTCAGGAAGCTGATTGGTTTCTGTGCAGATCTGCACCAGATTTTTCACTCTCCAGTTTTAGTAAATCAACCACTGTATATCTCTTTTGTTTTAAAAAAACTGTACTGATCATTCACATGTGCTCCTGAAGATGCTTGATCATACGAAATGCGTTGAGCTGACATGTGGATTGTTGGATGGAAAAGCTTTGCAATCCCCTATCCTAAAGTATTAGACATGGTGCTTTATGTGCTTTTCAAGTTTGTAAAATAAACGATATACTTTTACATCATTTTTTATGGTGCCAATGTCTATTTGGCCTCTAAAGTCGGTAGCTACAATTATCTTGGCATTTTACGGTTTAGAGAAAGTTTTTGCTATAGCACCCTATGTGTACATCTAAAACCCTCATGTTACTACAGAACCTACACAGCCAGAAACGAGCTTCAAGCAGGTGAAAGAATGTCCCTAATTTTTCCAAGCTCTCCATTCTCTTTCCTTTTTTGGGGGGAGACGGGACGACAGTCATTTTTATTTGAGCTGTAGAAGGCACTAATGTTAGAGAAATGATTTGTAAAAAAAGTATAAATTGCAGTGATCCCTAGCAGTCTCATGTAATGACCAAAATGTCTGACCTGACCTGATCTGCTACAGCATGTCCCCAGTGTCCAACCATTGTTCAAATGTCTAATGACTCTCTGGTCATGCCCAGTAGCACGTCTACAGTCTCCCACATTCTTTATGATCTTCTGTTGCTTTACATAAGCTGAATATGATGTGTAATCATTTTGGTCATGTTAGGGGCCCCACTTTCACCCCGCCCCCCCTATTGTATACGATGAACAATGCTGTTCGGAGCCTTAATATTCCTGAGCAAGAAAGAGAGAGGCTTGGGTGGCTTTGTTATGTTGCAATTATAGTAATCCTTTATAATCAATTAAAGGGTTTACAAAAACATTCATACAAACTGCAAAGACTAGAGTAGAGAAGCAAGGCTGGGGTGAGAAGGCTGGAACTACAAGCCAGGAAACTAGACCTAGGAGAAGAGTAAAACCTTAGGAAGAGGACCAGATGGCCAAAGTCCAAACACAGGATTCCTGGGATACATAGGATTCCAGTTATGGAAGAGGTTTTTGGAAGGATTTTTGGTTGGACATTTTTGAAGAGCTGATCAAATAAGCTATAGGTGAGGAGAGAGCCAAAGATATAGAGAGGCTGACGCAGACAAAAATGCGCCAAGGAGACACCAGAGGATAATAATGAGTTTAAAAAAATTGTTAAAAAAAAACCCACTAATCTTTTTAAACATTTGTCATGCTTCTCATGCACTGGCATCTGATATGTAATATTTCCTAGTCACTCCACTTTTTTATGTCCAGTTCACCCTTGAACCCCTCTCTATATCTCTACATAAAGCTCTGAAGAGAGGGGGCTTTGAGCCCCTGAAACACATTGGCTACCCATATTTCTATCGTGTTTAGTAAGCTTTCTACTGCATGTATTGAATTGATAGGAAGCTCTCGTCTTTCCTATAATCTTTATGCTTTTGGTTAAAGTCGGGAGTCCAAACCATGAGTAAGCTCCATATCGTATCATGTCAGAGCTTACACAGGGTTGATGAGATCTCCTCTTCACCCTCACATGAAGACCCATACAGAGTAGATGGGAAGCAGGGTGAAAGTGAGAATAAGTAGGTGTGGGTTGGGGGGCGGGGGGGGGGGGGGGGGGGCTTGTTCTTTCAAATTCTTTCAATTTGACCCTCATGGAAAAATTTACGAAGTTGATTTCCAGGTATGGCTATTTTAGCATAGTTTTTTTGTTCCAACTTGGACCAATGAAATTATGCAATTATGCCCGTGGAAGCTAGAAATCACTGTAGAAGGCACCTCTACTACACTAATTGCCGTTAGCTTCTGGTTCCCATGCTGAGTGGTTGTCCTGCTGCTTAGTGAACGCTTGCCCAGCACAGGCACCAATCATAGAACATTTAGCATTTTCTCAATGAATGTAATGCATTCTCTGATTGGACAAAGTGGAGAGGTGGGGTGGTGACGTCACAATCTCCACTACGTTCAATTAGAGAATGTTTTTCATTCAAGTGGTATTAAAGCTTCTTTTTTTTTCTTTTTTTTTTTATAACAAACATGTTATACTTACTGTATCTGCTTTGTGCAGTGGTTTTGCACAGAGCAGCTCCGATCCTCTTCTTTTCCGATCCCCCGCCGGCGCTCCTGGCTCCTCCTCCTCAAGCAATGCCCCCAGAGAAAGCATAGAATGCATGAAGGCAAAAAACCCTCAGCCTTTAGAACCACGTTCATTGAGAAAATGCATGTTCCCTGAATGGAACCCATGCTAAGTGAGCAACCTTGCTAACGGCAATCATTGTAGTGGCGGTAACGAATACAGTGATTTACAGCTTCCATGGGGATCGGCCAGGTATGGCATATACTTAAGTTGGCCCAAGCCGGAACAATGCAACTATGGCAAAAAAAAAGTCAATATTGGAATTCAACTTTAACAGATGGCACAGTAGAGATGATGTTTGGACATCCCATGCTTAGAGAGGTCCTTAACCCCAGACAGATTCCTTACATGCACATAGAAACCCTGGCTGAGCAGTATTTCTATCTAAAAAAAAAAAAAAATTTATTTGACCAAAACCCAATACAGCATCCCTTTAAGAGGATTTGATGACACATCTAAGCATCATTTAGAGAATTCCATCCACAGCAAATTTCATTCTGGTAACCGAAATAACAGCTGTGCTCATTCTGAATACCCTGTTTACGACAGACTATGTTTGTGGGGCCCATTCTAGCCAATGGTGACCTAATCAATCAAGTGTGAAGAATAATAAAGGCTGAATGTAGGACAAAGAGTGTACCGAGTGACCAGCGGAGATCCACAATACAAAACGAATGCTGATTCGCTGATATTTGTTCCATAGTCATTGTCCAGCCAAGCTGGCACTCAGACCGCTATATCCGCAGCCAAGGGAACAGAACACGAGATGTGCGCCTGTATTGAAAGTCAGAGAGGTTGAAGCCAAGCTGACGCCTTGTATTATGCCATGGACATTTTTATGCTCCCATTTCTGCTGCCTGGCTGATTCCACACATTATACGTTTTTATTAGAAGCACTAACAAGCAGTTCGGCCTTGATTTTCAGAACGACTTTATGTTTTTCAAAATTTCAAGGGAAGCTATGATCTTTTTCAAGGGTCAGTCCACCCAAAGCTATTATTTCACGCCGAAAAGTAAAAGGCTCTCTTTCTCTTTTTGAAAATGCTAGCTGCTTGACTGTCATGACGGCCCTCTTGCTGGAATACTTATTAAATGCAAGCAGGGTAAGTACATCGATGTGACAAGGTATCAGCATCTTACAACCTCTTGTACAGCAGAGCTCAGATTGGGAGGAAAAAAAGTAGCACAAGGAGCCAGTCAGCCGTGCTCATGTGCTAACAAGGTACATGCCGCCGGTAGAAGTAGAGAGGGATAAGCTCACTAGTCTGCTGCTTCTCCCTTACTTTCACGTCACAGGCTGGTGGAGGGACACCTGTAAGCACTTCGTAACCACTGTAAAGAAAAATCAGGTCTCCCGCTTTGCCAAGCAGGACTGTGTTGTGTGGGAGATAGGGTTGCCACCTGTCCGGGATGCACCCGGACTGTCCGGGTTTTGAATCGTGTGTCCAGGTTTCAGACTGCCTGAAACCTGGACACAATATTCATAATGGGCTGTGGCTCCCCAAGTAACCGAGTACAACAACCGCCGAGTGCATAGGGGTGCACACGGGCCCCATCCCCATACATGGACAGGAGAGGAGAGAGGGCTTGATCTGCTCCTCCTCCTCCCACCCCTACCCCTCTGTCTGCCCACACACACTCTAATCCCTGGCGTTCTGTCTCAGAAAATGGATGTGTGGGCAGGAAATTGGAAGTTTAGTAACTGACAGATACATTGTGGATGAAAGGTATCAATACTTGAGCCTCCATCCTCGGGTGAGTGAGCTTACCATCCAATGTCTGACTGAAGTCTCCCCCTCCCTTCTCTCTCCTGCCTCTGAGCGAGTGAGTACACTAAGGTAAGGGGGACTCAGATAAAGTGGCAACCTGTCCATAGGGGGCGCATGGGCGCTGCCCCCCCAAAGCTAGTCACCAAAAAAAGTCCTTTAAAAGCACTGTGTATGGGCGCCAGACACAGTACACTATGGGCAGCGTGATGTTTATGCAATCACGTGACTTCAAGTGAGACGCTTAATTTGGCTGCTTTTAGGAGTCCTTGTGGCACAAAGCAATGCGCCGCAACACTCCCATATTGCAGTCATTGTCCTTGTTGTCGGGTTTTCTATTGGCACATGGCCAATTGGTACATGGGCGGTGCTTTCCTCAGAGCTGCGGCGCCACTTTCAGTTCCTCTGTACCAGTGTGAAACCGGAAGTGACGCCGCGGTTCCGTGGATAGTACGCACAGCCCGAGCGGTGCCTTCTTGCAGAGGGTGAACCAAAATGTAAAACAATTAATGAAAGAAAAAAATATATTGTCTTTTACTATTTACAATGGTTGATATGTTTTCCACATGTAGGTTTTTTGGGCAGATATTTACTATTACTGTATATACCCTAATCTGTGAGGCTGAGCTGTATATACCCTAATCTGTGAGGCTGAGCTGTATATACCCTAATCTGTGAGGCTGAGCTGTATATACCCTAATCTATGAAGCTGTATACTCTGTCCTGTGATACTGGGGCTGTATACTCTGTCCTGTGATACTGGGGCTGTATACTCTGTCCTGTGATACTGGGGCTGTATACTCTGTCCTGTGATGCTGGGGCTGTATACTCTGTCCTGTGATGCTGAGCTGTATCCTCCTGACACTATGGGTGGAAGCAAGTGGAATACGGGGACGGAGTGGGTGGATTCTATAAGGGGTAGGGCTTATGAGAAGTGGGAGGGGTCAAAAAAGAAGGGCAGGGTCTGGCACACCCCCTTTCTAAAACTTCACCAGCGGCCACTGCTCAGATGTATGGGGTGCCCTCTGCACTCTGATGTAAGGGGGGCTTTGGGGACCCCAATTTTAGGGGGAATGCTGGAAACTCTGATGTAAGCGGGAGGTTTGGTGAGCAGAAATCCCCATACATCAGAGTTCTCCTTTACATCAGAGTCCACATCGTTCCCCCTTAAAAAAAATTCTTGAAGCGCGCCCCTAATGTGTTTTTGGGTTTGGCTTGAAGAAAAGGTAGCAACCCTAGTGGGAGATCTGTGTAAATTTTATAACTGGAAGGACAGAAATTACTTTTGCAGGTTAAAGCTCCCTTATATGTATTTAATCTGTGTATTAAGTTGATTGTTTGGAGTTCAACTGTAAAGCCAAATCAGCAGTAAAACAGCCAAGAAAATAGCATTGTCAGAAGGAGGTCAGCAAAGACATTCCTCAATGGTGTCTAAAAGATTTTTTACCTGTTTTGAGATCCTGCAGCCCTGAGCCCCTTAAAATCCAGTTCACTAGAGATAGGTCAGCCATCTACAAGACCCACACAAAGGTCTGCAATATGGCACATTAGTTGTCCTTGTGGGCAACTCTGGTGGCACTGGTGGGTGCTAAAAACTGAAGTGCCTGTCATCATGAGGCTGTGTTATTTTGACAATGGTACCCCATTTTGTTGGTTGACCCCTTAAAGTGCTTGTAAACCCACAATAAAAAAACCCCCTGCAGGACAAAAGGCATAATGAGCTAATATGCATAGCATACTAGCTCATTATGAAATACTCACCTTAGATCGAAGCCCCCGTAGCGGTCCCCGTACACCGCTCCGGCCGGCGACATCACTCCCGGAGTTACTTCTGGGTATCACGGGCTCTGGCGCTATGATTGGCCGGAGCCGCGATGATGTCACTCCCACACATGCACGCGGGAGCCGCCGGTAGCGGCACACTAGCTGAAGCAACGGCACGGACGTGCCGTTGCCTTCAGTGCGCATGTGCCGATGACGTTGGCACATGCTGATACAGGGGATATCTCCTAAACTGTGCATGTTTAGGAGATATCCGGGGTAGCTACAGGTAAGCCTTATTATAGGCTTACCTGTAGCAAAAAGTGATCTGTAAGGGTTTACAACCATTTTAAAGTGATTGTAAAGGTTTGTTTTTTGTTTTTTCTTAAATAACAAACATGTCATACTTACCTGCTCTGTGCAAGGGTTTTGCACAGAGCAGCCCCAATCATCCTTTTCAGGGGTGCCCCGACGGCGCTTCTGGCTCCTCCTTTTCATCAGGTGCCCCCACGGAGAGCCTCTTTTCATTGGGGCACTCATGCGGTCGCGCTAACGAGTCCCGCTCCAGTATTGACACAGAAAGCAGGATTCGGCCTTTCCCCCGTCTCCTGTGTCGCTGGATTTGATTGACAGCAGCGGGAGTCAATGGCTCCTGCTGCTATCAATCTATCCAATGAGGACCAGAGACAGTGGCTGGAGCTGTGGGGCTCGTGCTCGTCACTGAAGAAAATCGGGTTCAGGTAAGAAAAAGGGGGGTCTAGGGGGCAGCTGAAGCACAGAAGCTTTTTCACCTTAGTACATAGAATGCATTAAGGTGAAAAACCATGAGACTTTACAACCTTTTTAAGCAGCCCCCTGATGTTAAAGGGCATGTGTTAATTGGTTGTTGTCTAAATTAACCCTACTATGTGTGTGTATGTGAGATAGGGACCAGGGAGGTGCACGACAGAAACATTTGTTTTAGTTTCTTTTCAGATTTATTTGTAAATTTCATTTTGTCATTTTTGTTATGTTAGAATGATTCATTTCGGAATTTGTTTAGTATATTCGGATTCTTTCGTATATTCGTTATTTTCAAATCGATTCACTATTCAAATTTCGGAAGACAGCTATATTCGTTCTGTTTTATTGTAATCTATTAAAATGTTTCAATTCTTTTCAGTTTTAGTCTATTACATTATTTTGTTTTATTTTCTATTCTATTTTATTCTATTCTTTTCTATTTTATTTTATTCTACTCTATTCTATTGTATTTTATTCTACTCTATTCTTTTCTATCCCTTTATTTTCTGTCGCATTCTGTTTTATTCTATTTTTATATTCTTTTTCTATTCTGTTTTACTCTATTCTAGTCAGCAGCCTTACTGCATTAATTGCAATATGTTTCCATTTCACATTTGAATTAATTTTCAAATAATTTGTTTTGTAATAATTTTGGATTTGTTGAAATCTGTTACTATTGTGATTCAGAAATTTGGATACATCCGAATCGCGAAAATGTTGTCCTTATTTCGATTCATAACGAAATAGGGCCCTGGTGTGAGTGTACAGTATGTAAGACGCTGCATAAAACTTTGATCACATAAACCCTTTTTTATATCAGACAGGGACAGTTAAAACATTGCTGAGGCGAGCTTTCAAACTTTTAGTACCTTAGGTGAAGTGTCATGTCATCTCTGTCCTCTAACCTTGATGCAAATGACATAAGTGAATACAAGTCACAAACTTGCCATGAACACAGCTAGAAACTTTTACAAGCTGGGTTCAAGGATAATGGTAGTAGAAAATGTTACAATTCTTCTGATGCAAATTAGATAAGTGCATGCAAGTCACACACTTCACATAAACACAGGTAGGACTTTTTACAAGCTGGGTTCAAGGATAATATACTGTTATAGGAGAACATATTACAAAGCATTATCAGCTGAAGAAAGTCATTTAATGAGGGAAAACTTTCTGAAAGAGCAACAACTGCATAACTGGCACCACCTAAAGGAGCATGAATGATTACATGAGCTTTTTGGAGGTGAGAACATCTGGGCAAACCGAGCATCTAACAACTGGAATATTCTTGGTGGTCAAGAGCTCCAATTCAGTTTGTGTCCACCTAAATATTCTTGGTGGTAACAATCTCAAAATGTACTTTTTGCCCACCTGAATATTTTTGGTAGCCAAGAGTCTCCAATTTACTCTATGTCCAATACAATGTTCTTGGTTTCCAAGATCTCCAATTTACGGTATGTCCACCTAAATAGGGATGTCCAATTTACTCTATGTCCACTGAAACACCCTTGGTGGCCAACATCTCAAATTTCCTCTACATCCACTGGTATATTCTTGATGGTAAAGATCCCCAATTTACTTTATGTCCACCTAAATATTCTTGGTGGCCAAGAGTCTCCAATTTACTTTATGTCCACCTGAATATTCTTGGTGGTCAAAATCTCCAATTTACTCTACGTCCACCTGAATATTCTTGGTGGCCAAGAGTCTCCAGTTTACTTTATGTCTACCTTAATAATCTTGGTCACCAAGATCTCCAATTTATTCTACGTTCACCTGAATATTCTTGGTGGCCAAGAGTCTCCAATTTACCTTACGCCCATCTTTTCCTATTTTCCCCACAAGTAGACCATTGTGTTATACATGTAAGGGGGGAAACTGGAGCCATCCCTTGACTTTTTCTACCGTATAAGCGATGGAAAGATTGTCACCAATTAAAGCTTTCAGTAACTTTACAAGTCTGCATGACTTCTAAAGTAATGCATATTGTGGCGTCGAGTTCAGTGACTTTGTCTGGGCTAAGATGATGTCATTAATCTGCTGCAGGCAGGAGGAAGCATTTCCTCGGTCTCTTCTTTCCCAGTAATCACACTGAAAGATTGTAACTTTGAAGCAAGCCACAAGATCAGAAATAAAGAATATTTTTAATGTATCTGTAGGAAAAACAATTTTTTTCTTGGTTTTGGGTAGAATGAAGAAGGGTTAGGCCATCTGTGATTGTTTTATTTCAGTCTGTGACCTCATTGACTCTTCACTATACTGTTGCCCATTGCCACCAAGGAAGACAGTGAGGGTTAATCTAAGATTGTAGAACTGTCCCCAGAACACGAGATAAGGGGAAATCTTTCAATGAGGGTATCTGTCTAAGAGGGGAATTCCCAACACTTTGGAAGATGCCTCTAACTTCCTGTTGTATTTCTGGGACAGGAAGTGAAGGAAAATTTCCTTCAAAGATAGCAAAAAAAAAAAAAAAACTAGCCAGGGATTTTATTTGCTAAACTTTTATTGGACAAGATAGAGATTGTGACTTTACCGCCTGTCCTCTCCATCTCATACAATCAAAGAAAGCTTTGTTTTTTAATGAAAAAATACAAGCTGTTCTGTAAACGTGGCAGTGCCAGGTGAGCAACATATGCATACTTCACATACTATTTCACATTCTATGCATTTGTACCAAGAGGCTGCCCTGCTGCATTGTGAATACAGAGGTTCGCTCACTTGGCAAATGCGCCATTCAGGCAACACTTTGCATTCTCTCAATAAATGCAAAGCATTCTCTGATTGGACAAGGTGGAGCAGTGGCGCTACCTCCTGCGTTCACTAGGCAGCGGGATGGTTGTTCGGTGAGGGACCTGGAAGCTAGAAGAGATCACCGTAATAGCTGTGACTGCTACAGCGATTCCCAGCTTTCATGGGGATCCCACAAAGTATGGCACATACATACAGTAGAGGTCCAAGCGGAACCCATGCACCTATGTAAAAATTGCCATACCTAAACTTCAGCTTTAAATTTGATTGGTTCTTCTGCAGCATAACATCTGCAAAGCTGCATCTTAGTTACTCTCATGTCACGGTCAATGGATGCCCCTGTTCCTCCGCGTCCTAAAAACGCTTGAACTCGTGAAAAGCGTTGCAGAAAATCTGAAGGCTATTCTCATTCTTTTTTAGAAAGAGGGAGAAAATGATTCCACTCTAATTGGGATTGCACAAATACGGAGAGAGAGGGGTGAATGACCCCACAAAGCATCAGCAAGATTCTAAAGCCGGTTAATCATACTTAGATAAAACCTACATTTTATTACATAACTGTGTCTTATCACAAGGCCTGGGGCTGATTACTGTGGCCAGCCAGCTCTGCATTATAACCTTATAAAATATTCAGGGAGGTATATTGTGAATGCAGCTCAGGGAGAGGAAGAACACAAGGATTACATTCACCCGGCAGAATCTTAGCTTTATGTAACCTGCAGTCTGCATGGGAAACTCCGACTATTCCTCTGTAGATCTATAGGAACTCTACGTAATCCTTGCAGCACAGATCAATACAGAGGTTTGTATTACAGTAGATAAAAAAAAAAAATTGTTTTCTAGCAGTTATAATGACCAATCGTAAAATCTTTTTTTTAAAGTGCATCGATTGTAGGCTCAAAATGTATCTAAACTAGAGTGGGAACCAATACGTAGAAAATGGGACTTTTAAGGCACAGACTCGCATTCAAAACCAACATCAATAAAGTTACATATTTATTACAAATCCCTTAATGGGTTAGTTCATCTTTACCAAAAAAAGGTCTATGCAGGTAATGGATAGAACTTCAATCACGTCAATAATAGGCTCCCACAGCCCAGCCGTTGTTGGCACTCCCTCCTCTTCCCTACAGCAGCCGCTCACTGACACAAGAGAGCTGGAGCTGCAGGGTCAAGTGACCAGACCTGAGTGGATTAAAAATAGGTAAGTACACAGATCTACAGGCAGGATAGGTAGGAGGAAGGTGGAGGGGGGAAACATTTTTTAGTTATAGTTAGGGTTTTCTTCCACTATAACAATTGGAGACCCTAGCACCTTTTATGTATGCACTACGCCAGCCTTTCTCAACCTTTTTACGCCAAAAGGAACTCCTGGAATACTTTCAGGTCTCAGGGAATCCCTGCTAAGATTAGTCTATTGGTGGTCAGTGGGAAGAATGCTCCCCTCATGTGGTGGTCAGAATGGCACCTTCACAATCATACCTCTGTTTCTACCAAGTGGTGTTGGAGCTGGAACTATGCAGAATCCATCACATGGGAGGTCAGTTAGCCACAGCTCAATAAACCCCTAGCCACTTCTGGAGGAACCATAGGGTTCCACAGAACCCTGGTTGAGAATGGCTGCACTTCGAGCCAACATCCCAAACAGCATTACCAGCAAGGGGACGAATCTGGCCTATCTAAGCTGGGGGTGCAGTAAAAAAGTCAGGGGCATAATGTCAACACTGTGGTTGAGTCACTGACAGTTTATCACACAGTCTCATGTCCTGGGAAAAACTATTAAGCCTGTGACCCCTTATATCAGATGTCCCAATAAGGGTCACCTTTTACATCATGACTACTCATGATAGTGCCCCATTTCCACTATTAATTGCATTCCTTAGGAATGGGTGGGAGGAGCAGCACAAGGAACCAATAAGCTGTGCCACAATGCAAGGAGTAAGCTGATGGGGGAGAGAGCAGAGTGAAAGAGAGATGACCTATTTGGGCTGCTGCTTCATTAATCATCTTTCACTGTCCAGTCACAAGCTGGGGGTTAGACAAAACCTGTAAGTAATGCCTAATTGCAGTGGAGAAAAATATGGTTTCCACCCACATTTTTTGGCAGGTAAAACAGACCACGTGACAAATAAGAATTCATATTTAATTACATGGTATATGATGTGTCATTTTAATGTTTTCACTACTGCCTTAGTGGTTAGCACTTTTGCCTTGCAGCCAGTGGCGGAACTACAGGGGTCGCAAAAGTCGTACTTGTGAGTAGGCCCTGGCGTTCCACCATTGTCGGGTGGCCCCTGTGGTGATGCGGTCTGCAAGGCTCTGAGCTAAGAGCGTCTCTCTCATACAGCCCAGAGCCTCCACGAACAGTTCCCCCTACCTGACATGGATGGGAGAGGAGAGAGACGATCTGCTCCTTCTCCTCCTGCACCTCTCCTCCTGTGTGCACCATGGGAAGTATGAAGCTAAGCAGCTGAATTTGATCATTCAGCTGCTGGACTTCACACTTCCCGCAGTGCACAAAAGAGGAGAGGGGCGAGAGGAGAAGGAGCAGATCGGCTCTCTCCTCTCCCATCTGTGCGAGGGAGGGGGGAACTGTCAGTGCAGGCTCTGGGCTGTATGAGAGAGACACTCTCAGCTCAGAGTCCTGCTGAGGAGGCAATGATAGGTGGCACTGATAGGCAGCAGTGATAGGCTGCACTGATGGGCACTAATAGGCAGTATTGATGAGCACTGATAGGCAGCACTGATGGGCAATGATAGGCGGCATTGATGAGCACTGAAAAAGGGCAATAATAATCAGGGCATTAATGATCAGTGCCCTGATTATCAGTGTAAGCAATGTTCTGACATTCTTGCCGGTTACTGGCTCTCCTTTCCTCACACAGACACAGAGCGGGTGGAAAGGACTGCTGATAACTGGCAAGTCTGTTTACATGGGATCAACTGATCACATGGTAATGGGCCACTGTGATTGGCCCTTTACCACCATCCAGGGGCATGCTTGAGGTGGGGTTCTGGGAGGATGTCCTTTGACGCACTCCCAAAACTGGTAGCCTGGGCTTTGGATGGAAGGGGGGGGTCAGGGGGCCCTTCATAGTTTCTTGCACCAGGGCCCTAAAGGTTCTCGTTATAACTCTGCTTGCAGCACTTGGGTCATTGGTTCAAATCCCAACCAGGGCACTACCTGCATGGAGTTTGCATGTGTTTCCTGTGCTTGCATGAGTTTCCTCTGGGTACTCTGGCTTGCTCTCACACTCCAAAGACATGCTGGTAGGCCAATTGGCTCCTGTCCAAATGGGCCCCTGCATGTGTGTGTATGTACCTAAAGCAGGGGGACCTTAGGCTATAAGCTCCTTGAGGGCAGGGACTGATGTGAATGTAAAGAGCTGTATAAATTGCCAGCACTCTACAAAATACCTACAATAAATACATTTGATAACAAAATATTAAATAAAAATAATAATAAAAAAAATAAAGACATTGCAATACAGAAATCAGTTCTGCAATAAAACAGGAGAGGTCAGGATACATACACAGCTGAACGTTTAAGACAAAAGACAGCTCCTTTCTCTAGTGCTGGACTTTCTAATTGTAAGACTCAGCATGCTTTGCAAACTGAATGCCATGGATGCTTGCTACATTCAATTTGTATTGCAGTATAAAAGGCACTAAAATGATATACAGCTTCAGTTTATAAACCTATAAATATGATAAGCTAAAACTGGCAAAAAAAACATAATGGTATTTATTTTAAAGCCTGTAATTTTAGTTATTGGCAAGTGCTGACTTATACCTGCTGAGATGCCGAAGCTGTGTCTTGCTTGCCATGGCTCCTCATTCCCCCTCGCTGTAGATGGAGGGAGGGGGTCCTACTTCTACTGCTATATTCTCTGTATTGTAAAATAAATGAAAACGCTCCAGCGGAGCAGACAACTCTGCACTCATAGTGGCAGCAGCACATTGGAATAGCTGAGAAATCACTTGCAGAGTACAGAAGAGATATATCTTATCCACCAATGTCTGTCCTAAATCCATACATTAGCACCGGGGGACCTAGATGTGTAAGGTTAGGAGACTAACTATGGATATATTTTTCAGAATGCTAGTTTTTAATCTTTTTTTATGCCGTGTACACACGGATGGACTTCTCGACTTTTCGACCGGACTGGTCCGACGGAACGAATCCGACGGACAATCTGATCGTGTGTGGGCTTCATCGGACCTTCAGCTGACTTTTTCTGTCGAAAATCAGACGGACTTTAGATTTGGAACATGTTTCAAATCTTTCGGCCGGAACTCCGCCGGACCCAGTTCCTATCGAGAAATCCGCTCGTCTGTATGCTAGTCCGACGGACAAAAAGCGAAGCTAGGGCAGCTATTGGCTATGAACGTCCTTATTTTAGTCCGGTCGTACGTCATTACGTACGAATCCATCGGACTTTGGTGTGATCGTGTGTAGGCAAGTCCGCTCATTAGAGAGTCTGTCGAAAATCCGTCATAACTCCGTCAAAAGTCCGTCGGAAAGACCGTCGGACCTTTGATGACGAAAAGTCCGCCCGTGTGTACACGGCATTAGTATCACCAGGTTTTAGTACATGCCTAGTTTACTGAATTAATATTGGGCAGTCATGGTATGATCTAGGAGAATCAGAATAGCTTGGCACAAGAGGTGACTATACACAGCTAGCTGGTTGATTTAATGTTGAGGGAGGGTTAAAACCCAATTATGCGCTTCTTCTTTTTTATGTAGTCCATATGTTATATAAAAACAAGCAGTTTTGGGTGAAATTCTCACCTTTAACCAAGACTTGCAGTACCTAATCTTCACCACAAGATGCCCTCAGTCTTCTAGTTTGAATAACATTCAGCGTCACTCAATACAGAAGACTGAGGATTATACTGTGAGTGCAGAGTGTAGATGGTACTACCCCCTAAGTGGGTGTCTTCATAGCGCTCTTGTACTGGTGCGACAAAGTCAGGAAGGTGTGAGAATTGGGGGGGAACCAAAAAGCTAGCCTTTAAATTTAAAGTAATGCCGTGTACACACGACCGGACTTTTCGACAGCAAAGGTCCGACGGAACGAATCCATCGGACAATTTGATCGTGTGTGGGCTTCATCGGACCTTTTCTGTCGAAAAATCTGACGGACCTTAGAAATAGAACATGTTTCAAATCTTTCCGACGGACTTGAATACTACCGAAAAATCAGTTCGTCTATATCCTAGTCCGTTGGACCAAAAACGACGCAAGGGCAGCTATTGGCTACTGGCTATGAACTTCCTTATTCTAGTCTGATCGTACGTCATCACGTACGAATCAGTCGGACTTTGGTGTGATCGTGTGTAGGCAAGTCCGTTTCGTCGGAACTCCATCGAAAAGTCCTTCGGAGTTGAGTCCGACGAAAAGTCCGGTCGTGTGTACACGGCATTAGATGTTCAAGTTAGGTTACGATTGTGTAACCTTGTATTAGGAGATGTTTCTTTGCCTGCCCAGTCACAGCTGGTTCAAGAAATGGATGGGATCAAGGAAATATCTAACTGGTGCATTGCCTACTGCTGAAGTCTTGCTGCCCATTTCTGTTTGCCCCTTGCTTTTAAGCGCCACCTACTGTGACACAGCCAAAGCTTGAAAGGGAGGACCTCACTGCACCGATCACAGCAATGGGCAGTGGAATTTATTAGTGAAACAAGCCCTTCTTCTCAAACTCTGAATATGTCACTATGTAGGTGGTGTTTGAGAGGAAGAGCTCCACAGTGATGATGCTACTTAGGTGGAGCACGATGGGCCTTGCCTGTGGAATCCAGACTGTTGATGCCCGGGGAAGTGTCCCCCAACCTGGAAAGCCCCAGGTAACTGTCTAATTTAAATTATGGCACTGCCCCACCATTGAGAGCCTCAGGCTACGATCATACAGCTCCAAAATGCCAGAATGCTGCTGCCAGGAGGAAAGGCATCTAGGAGAGATGGCCAAACATCCAGTGTGCATGAGGCTTTATAATTAATAAAGCTTTGTATTTTTTTTGTTTTTTAAAAGTACAACTAAAAGAAAGTTATTTCTTAATCAAGTAATTAAGCTTTTATTAATTACTTGAATTAGTAAAAAAATATTTAAAAACTTAAATTTTTTTAATTGAAACTTTCCAACTTTCGGTCAAGTTTCTGCAGAAAAATATACAGGAAGATTCCTTATAGTGAGGATAATACCTGTCGTGTTGTAGATGAAGGGGAACTTAGTGTTCGGCTCAGACAGCGATGGAATTTATACCCTGGCTAGCTGACAACATTCCATGTGAGATGCAGAATGTATCCACTACATCTACAAATCTCCAAACCCAAGAAGGATAATGACTGAATAATGATGATAATAGCTGGAATGGAAGATGCGGGAAATTTCCTCTTAAAGTGACAGTGAGCAGTATCCTTATTCTCCAAAAATAATGGCTGGGAACTCCTGCAGCAGTGACATCACCCATAGGCTTCCTATGGCCCATCCATTGTCTGCGTTCCTCCTCTCCCCTGCAGCTGGCGCTGGCTGCACAGGAAAGCTGGATCACGTGACCAGACTGGAGCAGGCTGAAATTAGGTAAATATAAACATCTTTCTTACATAGGTTAGTCCACATAAGTGTTAGGAGGGGGAAGGGAGCATTTTTAGGACTAGTTAGCTTCAGCCTGAAATTTTAAAGTCAACCTGTTGCTTTGGACTACATGTCCAAAATACGGGTTCATTTTAGCCCAACGCTCTAATGGAACCCGTAACCTTTTTTCTGGCTCCTGTGCTTATTAAGTCTGTGACCTAGAAAAAGCATGAGCAGAGCGGCAGCTTATAATTAAAGCGGAAGTAAACCCATCCATAAAACAGTTACTTTTCCGGCATGTGCCGGAAATGTAACACTCCCATTGGTTGTGCTCTCAACCAAACTGTCAACCCATCCAATGGCTGGTGTCATGACTGATCACATGTGCAGCATCATGGCAGTTGTTGATTAAACAGAGGCAAAGATGGCAGCTTCCTTGGCTAGAAACGATAGTAGGGTTTACTTACGCTTTAAGTAACACAGACATACTGCACATACACTATAGTGTCAAAAGTATTGGGACACCTTCCTTTACACGCACATGAACTTTAATGGCATCCCAGTCTTAGTCTGTAGGGTCCAATATTGAGTTGGCCCACCCTTTGCAGCTATAATGCCCCATACACACGGTTGGACTTTGTTCGGACATTCCGACAAAAAAATCCTAGGATTTTTTCCGACGGATGTTGGCTCACACTTGTCTTGCATACACACGGTCACACAAAGTTGTCGGAAAATCCGATCGTTCTGAACGCGGTGACGTAAAACACGTACGTCGGGACTATAAACAGGGCAGTAGCCAATAGCTTTCATCTCTTTATTTATTCTGAGCATGCGTGGCACTTTGTCCGTCGGATTTGTGTACACACGATCGGAATTTCCGACAACGGATTTTGTTGTCGGAAAATTTTATATCCTGCTCTCAAACTTTGTGTGTCGGAAAATCAGATGGAAAATGTGTGATGGAGCCCACACACGGTCGGAATTTCCCACAACAAGGTCCTATCACACATTTTCCTTCGGAAAATCCGACCGTGTGTACGGGGCATTAGTCTGTAGGGTTCAATATTGAGTTGGCCCACCCTTTGCAGCTATAACAGCTTCAACTCTTCTGGGATGGCTGTCCACAAGGTTTAGGAGTGTGTCTGCAGTTTGGATATCAATAGTATTGCGTATATGGACAACTATGTTATAACATTAGTTTTAAGCACCACCATTCTGTTGTAGCGTCTAATTCACTTTTAAAACAGAAAAGGACTAAAAAGGTGCTCCGCAAAGTCCACTAGAGTCATACTGAGAAAAATCTGATTTACTGTTAGAAAAGTTGTCATGTCAATAAACAAGTATACATGATATCAATGTATCTGGACTTACCTTGTGTGAGTAGTGTTGATCTACAATCCTCGCCAGACCAAAGTCTCCAATTTTTAGTACAAGGTCCTCGGTACTGATGAAAATGTTAGCTGGTTTCAGGTCCCTGTGTAGGACATTGGCGGAGTGGATGTACTTGAGGCCTCGAAGCAGCTGGTACATAAACAGCTTGGCATGTTCCTCACTGAGAGGACCTTGTTCTAGAAGATGAGCCAGATCTGTTTCCATGTGTTCCTGGATGATGTACACCACATTGTACCTAAATATATCCCCCTGCAGGTCGGCCCCTCGTGGCCCCAACACAGCATGCACCTTCACGATATTGTCATGATTAAGACGTCGGATGATCTTTATCTCCCGCAAGGCGTGCTTCATGCTCCGACAGTCGCCGATGGTTATCTTCTTCACCGCCACCTGCCGAGAATTTTTGCTGTCCGTAGCCGACAGAACCAACCCGCTGGCTCCAAAACCCAACGGCTTAAAATCCACAAAGTGGCCTCCTAAATCATAGCCGTACATGTTAGCAATGAAGTCGCACTTTTCCGCCATGGTGCTTTTTTCGAGACTTCAAAAAAAAAAAAAAAAAAGGAGCTCCAGAAAATGATTGGTAGGACCAAGTAAGAAAAAAAAAGAAGCAGCAATCTTTCAAATCTTTGCAATACCAAAAGATTCACGTTAAAAAGAAGTTTCGGCAAAAAAATAGATAACCTCTAAAAGATATAAATGACGAAAAAATTAAAAGTTCTTCTGCTTTCAAACCCAAAATATCTCAAACGGCAACAAGGCTTAGCTTGGTTATCCAACCTTGCAGCAGATGAGGATTTGTCTACAGTGTATAGGTGTCACCCAGACATATATCATGCTGGCTTTGTAATCATTACTTTGACGGCTGAGGCTGTGATATCACTCCAGTGTGCCATTAGGTGCAGCGGAAACTCACGTCACCGACTATTTATCCTCTTTAGGAGACAGCGGAGTCCTTCTTGCCACCTGTTCTTGTCACTGCAGTTTGATAATTAATAGACCAGCAGGGATTTGGGTTTTTGCGATGACCATAGGCCAATCTCATCTCCTGCAGCCGGTAAAGACGGGTTTAGCAGAACAAGGAGGCAATGTGCGTCCTGATAGAGGCGTCCTGGAAGATTCTCGTTGATCCTGCTGTCATCATCTTCCTCTTTTTTCCTTCAAACGATCTTTGATCTTTACCGGTGAAAAGGACTCCGGTGACCTGTATTGCGGTATGCAGACGGCCTCCTAGGCTTTAGCGGTCCCTCTGAAAACAAGCAGAAAATTGATTGAACCGATAGAACAATAAGTGTGAGCTGCTCGTAATGTTAATTCTCACTGTGTGAAGGTTAATATGAAGAACTGCAGTGACCTTTGGTAATTCATTAGCTGTGCTCACCTATACAACTGCATTCTTCCCCAGCGAGTGCCTTAAACAAACATAGTTCAATATTGTTTAAAGAAAAAAAAAAAACTGATACAGATCTCTGGTTCTGAAAATGCTGGTGGCCTGGCTGTCATGCTGATCCAATGGCTTGTGCTAAACTCTGAGTCCTCCTAAAGGCTCACCATACAAGGTACAATCTGACCGTTCATTAAACACCTCAGCTCCGGAAGATTTTACCCCCTTCATGACCAGGCCATTTTTTTATTATTTAGCACTGCGCTACTTTAACTGGCAATTGCGCGGTTATGCAACGCTGTAAGCGAACAAAATTTATATCCTTTTTTTTTTTCACACAAATAGAGCTTTCTTTTGGTGGTACCACTGAGGTTTTTCTATTTTTTGCAATATATAAACAAAAAAAAATCAAAAATTTTGAAAAAAAAAATAAAAATAAATAAACAATATTTTTTACTTTCTGCTATAAAACAATTAATTAACAATTAAATAAATTATAAATTAACAATTAAATACATAAATTAACAATTAAAAAAAATATATATATAGAGATATATATATATAGATATATAGATATATAAAGATATAGATAGATATCTATCTATCTATATCTATCTATAGATATAGATAGATATCTATCTATATCTATCTATATCTATCTATAGATATAGATATCTATCTATCTATCTATCTATCTATCTATCTATCTATCTATCTATCTATCTATCTATCTATATATATATAGATATATATATAGATATATATATAATTTCTTCATTAATGTGGGCCTAAATGTGATCTGCTGCATATCTTTGGTTAAAAAAAATCCCAATAAAGGTATATTGATTGGTTTGCGATATATATGCACTATATTGTAGTATTGGTACGCCTGCCTTTACACGCACATGAACTTTAATGGCATCCCAGTCTTAGTCCGTAGGGTTCAACATTGAGTTGGCCCACCCTTTACAGCTATAACAGCTTCAACTCTTCTGGGAAGGCCGTCCACAAGGTTTAGGAGTGTGTCTATGGGAATGTTTGACCATTCTTCCAGAAGCGCATTTGTGAGGTCAGGCACTGATGTTGGACGAGAAGGTCTGGCTCGCAGCCTCCGTTCTAAATCACCCCAAAAGGTGTTCTATTGGGTTGAGGTCAGGACTCTGTGCAGGCCAGTCAAGTTCCTCCACCCTAAACTCGCTCATCCATGTCTTTATGAACCTTGCTTTGTGCACTGGTCCAAATCATTTGATGGAGGAGGGATTATGCTGTGGGGTAAATGCTACATATGCTCTTACTCAAGATGGCAGCAGCCAGAAATACTAGGGGGGGCGTTTTTCAGAATGATTTCTCAACAAAATAAAAGCATGGATAGTAAGTTGGCTTTGAATATGAAAAATGAATTAACCTCTTCCTGCCCGCACATTAGCCAAAAGACAGTTACATCGCAGTCATCCAGTTCTGTGACTGTGGCGCGTATCTGGAGCTTTGTGATTGCTGTGTCACAGATTGAGGTAAAGGACCAATCACAGCAGCCCTTTACCATGTGATCAGCTGTGTCCAATCACAATGTAAACACACATGCCGGTTATCAGCATTCCCTTTTCTCGTGCACTGTCACAGCATGAGGAGAGGAGAGCCGGTAACCACGACAGGGGACATCTTCATTCATCGTCAGGGCACTTGTCCTGATGATCAGTGCAGCCCCAACAGCGCAGATCAGTGCAGCCTCATCAGTGCCCATAAGTGCAGCCTCATCAGCGCACATCAATGCAGCCTCATAAGAGCACATCAGTGCAGCCTCATCAGCGCACATCAATGCAGCCTCATCAGCGCACATCAATGCAGCCTCATAAGAGCACATCAGTGCAGCCTCATCAGCGCACATCAATGCAGCCTCATCAGCGCACTTCAATGAAGGAGAAAAATTACTTTGCAAAATTTTATTAAAAAAAACCCCAGTTGGGGTTAAATGCCACCAAAAAAAAAAGCTCTATGAGGCTGCCCATAAGTGCAGTCTCATCAGTGCCCATAAGTGCAGTCTCATCAGTGCCCATAAGTGCAGTCTCATCAGTGCCCATAAGTGCAGCCTCATCAGAACACATCAGTGCAGCCTGATCAGTTCACATCAGTGCAGTCTCATCAGTGCAGTCTCATCAGCGCACATCAGTGAAGGAGAAAAATTACTTATTTGCAAAATTTTATTAAAAAAAACTATAAAAAAAAAAAGTTTTTTTTCCTTAAAAAATTTTGGTCTTTTTTTCGTTCGTTTAGAAAAAAAAAAAACCCCAGTTGGGATTAAATACCACCAAAAAAGAAAGCTCTATTTGTGTGAAAAGAAGGATAAATATTTAAATTGGTTACAGTGCTGCATGACCGCGCAATTGTCATTCAAAATGTGACAGCGCTGAAAGCTGAAAATTGGTCTGGGCAGGAAGGGGGTGAAAGTGCCCGGTATTGAAGTGGTTAAATAGTGTTTGCAGTTTTTGGAGCTGAATATAGCTATGTTTTGCTTTAAGCATTCCATTGAGGTACTTTATTACACATGCATTACCGTGCGATGCGTGAAGGCGTTCAATCCATTAAGAATGGGCTGCCAACGCATTCCTACGTTTGAAACTGGATGGTGCGCGATATGTGTTATGGCGTGCTGCACTGCCTTGAGTGCTACTGTCAAATGCATTAGGGGGCCTTTCATAATGAATGGAACCACAATGCACTGCACACAGAGCAGGTGTGTTGCCATGCATTGGGGATACACTGATGCAAAAAGTAAAAAAAAAAAAAAAGCATTTTTATAAAAAATAAATAAATTAAATAAAAAAGGAATTGTTAATAAAAATGTGTTGCACAAAGCAAAATATCTTTCATCCAGCAGGGTTTACATTTATGTATCAGCTTTAACTTCACCGTCACCTAAAAATTATTATTATATAGGATTTATATATCGCCAACAGTTTGCACAGCGTTTAACAAAATGAAGGCAGACAGTACAGTTACAATACAATTTGGTAGAGGAGGAATCAGAGGGCCCTGCTCAGAAATCCCTTTTAGGCGGGGCTCACACATGGGTGGCCGCGATTCACAGCATGGGGTCCGGTGTGTTTCTGTTCACCGGTTCAGGTAGTGGCGGACGCTAATTAGGGGCGCAGGGGCACCGCCCCCCTAATCATTGCACCCGGCCCCTACTTTACATGCCGGAGGCATGGATTCCAATGGGTTTTTTTTTCTTTTCTTGAAGCACGTGATTAGAGCCGGAGGCTCTAATTGGCTTTAAAAAAGGGTGGGCTCGCGGCGCAGAGCACTGTGCCCTGAGCCCACCATGTTGTGTTAAATTAGTGAATATTCACCAATGTCTTCCTGTTTCTCCTCCCGGCCAATCAGAAAACAGGTCCTGAGACCCCATTGGCCGGGAGTCCTAAGACCTCATTGGCCGGGAGTCCGAAGACCCCATTGGCCGGGAGTCCGAAGACCCCATTGGCCGGGAGTCCGAAGACCCCATTGGCCGGGAGGAGAAGCGACGGCCAGGACACAGAGGGAATGGAGGGGGGAAGCCGCCACCGCAGCCGTGACCTGCATGGGGTAAGTGCAGGGCTGAGGGGGGAGGCCTGGCAGGCCAGAGGACGAGCAAGCGGGCCGGCAACCGAGGGGGTATGGTGTGCAGTGGCGGGCTTGGGCAGCAGAGGGTGGGAAGGTTTAGTGTGGAGTAGCGGGTTGGAGTGAGGGGGGGTGGAATGTCTGTGGTCAGGTCTGTCTGCTGCCCCCCTGACCGATGGAGCACCAGCTGCCACTGGGTTCAGGTGTGATTCAGGTCCAAATTTTTGCCTGAATTCACACCCTGAACCGGACCCAAAGGCGCACAGGACCCTTTTGAAATGCGGACCACGGCCACCCTGGACCTGGGTGAATCGGCTCCATTGAGAGCCAGTCACACTCGCATGTCCTATGAATTGGATGTGGGGAAACTCAGCACATAGGCCTTGTTTACACTTGCAGACAGAGAGCAGTAAACACATGTGGTTTAGCTGCGTTTTTCTCATTCCCCTAACCGCTCCTCCTTAAAGTAGAACTATAGGCAACTTTTTCCATTTTGAATAGAGTAAGAAAAGGTTATAACCCCATGTCAGATTTTATTTCACCATCTGTGTCCCATTGCAGAGATTTTCCTTCACTTCCTGTCCCATAGCCAAACAGGAAGTGAGAGGAAATCCCTGCAAATTAAGGGCATCCTTTGGGGACCCCCAGGTCACCAGAACTAGTGCCCCCATTGGAAGATTTCCCCTCTATTACTTTTCTGGGGACAACCCAAAATTTGGGATTTTCTTTGACTTTCACTTTCAATGATAATGGCAGGACAAATAGAAAGGGGGAATCTCCATAATGGGGGCACAGACAGCAAAAACAAACCCGGCAGGTGTTCTAATCCTTTTCCACTTTATCCAAAAACCAAAAAAAAAGGCCTTTACTTATAATTTAAGCTGCAAAGGCAGCAAGCGGGGGTGTACACCTGTGGCAAAAATTAGCCCCCCCCCCCCTCCCCTCTCCTGCATTCAGTGGGCAGTACTGCTCGTGTTTTAATTGAACAGGGCCACGCCCTTGTGTTTGCGGATTTTAGGGGTTAAAACAGGCAGCGAGAAGGTGACATATCACCCTCCTCATCGCCTCTCAAGTGCCATCTGAAAAGAAATCCACCGTGGTTCGCTCTTCAGAGGGCGACACCAGTGTAATCAAGCCCCTCTGCATTCATTGTGACTCCGGCAGAAAATATCTCATTGCATAAATACTGACAATTAGCTTTTTTTTTTTTTTTTAATTGGAAATTTTATGGCATATTTCCTCATCGCAGGTATTTTAATTTGCTGCCTGAATAGTTTTATAGGTGCCTCTATAGGGCATAAGATATCACAGTTTACCCTCCTCAGTTATTACCATCTAAACCTTTATATGCATAAGGGTTAAAGTTTAAACGGGAATAAAGCAGCACAGGGAATGGAAAAGGTGTTTTATGACACTCATAAGAGGTGTAAAAACATGTTTCATTACATTCTGCCGAGCCCAACGATCGTCTTCATAGCTTTGGATACAGTTCGAGTTTTTGTAAGGTCTGTGACCCCACTGGGGAGATTTTCCCTCATTTCCTGTCCCCTTGACACCAGGACAAGGAATGGGGGGGACTGAGGAAGAGGAAGGCATGGCCAGCAATAAACACTTGGTTAGAAGTTCTAATCCTCGCCTTCTCTAATTTTCAGAAAGGCTTGGAAAGCCATTATCAACTTGTCTTTGTATTTATATAAAGCTACCTATGAAAATAAAAAAAAGGTAAACCTAAAAAAAAAGTCTGGACTCTTCTGATTAATGGTGGCCATACGCGCTTTGATTTTATTATCTGTCGACAAATAATCAAACAGCAATAACTTTTCTATCCAACTGATTTAGACTCGATTTGTATCGGATTTGATCAAACTGAATCTAATCGGCCATGGTGGGAAAAATTATTGATCATCTTGAATCGATCTTAGATGATTTGGTCACAAATCCATTCTTATTTTGATTGATCAGATTATGGGATTGCATAGTGGAAACAGAGATGCGACCAGTTATTTCTGATTTGTATCTTCCAACTATCGATCAAAATGATATCCCCATGTGTGGCATATTGATCGATGGGGCTGTCCACTATAGGTCTATTACTTCGATTTGGATAGATTGATCAAAAAAAGAAATCGCTAAGTTATCAAAGAGTTTATAGCCACCATAATATCTTACATACACTAACGTGGACACGTAAGCCCATCCATATGGACAAGGAAACAACTGTTTTTAAATAATCACTTTCAGGACTATGGCAAGGATATTGTCACTGTGAATTATTCGTGCAAGAGCGTAACATCTGAACATTCGTTACGTTTACATCCTACAATGTCACCATCAGGATGTGTGTGGGCAACCGTCCAAGTTGATTTGTGTATACAGTATATGTATTGTGACAGTGCGAGGCCCTACCACTGAATGAATGGTTGTAATAAGGACACATGTGATAATCAGAAGTGGTCTGCTGTATACCAACTTTAAAAATATATCCAAAATATGGCCAAAACTGTACACAGGGAGAAATCACATACTCACACAGGATGATGGTTGGGAGATTTCTCATTTAATCTTATGATTGACAAAGACTTTTCTACAGCTTATGCCGCGTACACACGAGCGGACTTTACGGCAGACTTTGTCTGGCGGACTTTTCGACGGACTTTCCGAATGAACGGACTTGCCTACACACGATCAACCAAAGTCCGACGGATTCGTATGTGATGACGTACGACCGGACTAAAACAAGGAAGTTCATAGCCAGTAGCCAATAGCTGCCCTAGTGTCGGTTTTTGTCCGTCGGACTAGCATACAGACGAGCGGACTTTTCAACCGGACTCGAGTCCGTCGGATAGATTTGAAAGATGTTTCAAATCTAAGTCTGTCAAACTTTTGATTAAAAAAAAAGTCCGCTGGAGCCCACACACGATCGAATTGTCCGACGGACTCAGGTTCGCTGGACCAAGTATGCCGTAAAGTCCGGTCGTGTGTACGCGGCATAAGAGATAAAGTTAAATCATGTGTCAATTGCCTGAACAGTTCTATGCCTTAGTAGACACTAATGCAGTGGTTCTCAACTCCTGTCCTCAGGACCCACCAACAGGCCAGGTTTGCAAGATAACCAAAATACATCACAGGTGATTGATAAGGAGATGATAATTTGCTGCTCAGTGATTGCAGTATTCTGGTCTGCATCTCCCCAAGGTAATACTTAAAACCCTCCTTACATTAGATGTCAAGAGTCCCCCACCCTCCCTGTCATCACAGTGCACCCCCTTTACCATATGCTGCCGGGAAGAAGCTGGGGACTGAGCTTGGGAGCAGAAGGTGCAGAGTCTGAAGGAGGCCCAGAGGAGGCTGGAGTCAGCTGCCAGAGTCTGCTGAATGCTGAGACCAGGGGATGCAGAGACGAGGGGGTGCTGCCACTAAACAGAGAGGCACAGGATCTGGCGAAGTTCTGTCCACCTCTCTACTGCCGACTGCTGAGACAAGGTGGGAACGGAAAGGTGCGAGGGCCACATGAAATGGCCTGTTGGCCGTATTTGGCCCATGGACCTTGTGATTGACACATGTTGTGTAGACGAACAGCAGGGTGTGTGTCCAGGTGCAGGCAGCCCTTATAATGAAGGCGTTGGCAGAGCTCTGAGTCCCAACCAGGAGAGAGATGCAGGGCCGTTTTTAAGGCAGGGCAAAAGGGGCAGCTGCCCTGGGCCTTGTCATTGTTGTGGGGCCCAAACCAGCTGCCTCATACTTGCCAACTATCCTGGTTTAAATTCCCTCGTCCCTTGAGGTTTTACTCCTGTGCTGTGTCCCAATATCTCAGTGTGAAGTGCTGCTACTAATGCTGCCCAGCTCTGCCCTATTGTTGTGTAAAGATGACTCATCTTCAGACCCTGTGTTTACATGTAAATTACCGGAAATCATATGTAAATAGGGGCGGCCAGCGGCATTGATATGTATATCATGCCCCCCTGAGGTCATATCCACAGTAATCTCTAGCAACCAATCAACAAGCACTGTAACCTCTAGCAACTAATCAGTGAGCCGTAATGTGTGCTGTAACCTCTAGCAACCAGTCAGTGAGCGGTAATGATACACTGTAACCTCTGGCAGCCAATCGCAATAGCTGCCTGATCTGATTCAGTAAACTGATTTTGAGTCTAGCTGCTATTTATTGTATGTCGCAGAGCAGGTGGAGAGCAAAACTGCATGGGGGGGGGGGGGGCCCAAGGAAAGTTTTTCCCAGGGTCCAATCAATATTAAAGACGGCCCTGGAGAGATGTGCTCCTGTTTGAAGACAGATGTATGGTCCTGTTTGGAGAGAGAGGTGATCTATTCATGAGACAGAATTTCATGTTGGAGAGATTCCAGGTCCATGAGTCTGAGAGAGTCTGGAGACTGCCAAAGGAAACGGAATTCCCCGATGGCAGTGGCCTCTTTCAGCAGGAATATGCGCCCTGGCACACTGCAAACATGGTTCAAGAATGGTTTGAGGAACACAACAACGAGTTTGAGTTCTTTACTTGGCCTAACTTCTGGGTAGTCTGGGTTCACACTGTTGCACAGATGCCAACTGTTCCGGATTTACTGGGCCAGTCCCACTTCTATTTGCTCTGTCCCGATGAATGATGTTGGGTCAGGGCAAGAACTTTCTAATCATGAACTTTGTTGACTGTAGAGCTATAGGTCTGACTTAGCAGGGGGCATGTTGGACTTCTACAGTGAGACCACTGCTCTAGGTGTTTTTGTGTCCTTTATTGAACCCTTTTGTACATGTGGCTTTCTGTGTACAATGGAGCCAACAAGCATGGTAGAAGACTAGAATACATATACGATTTACAACAATTGTTCATGCTGCTGCTAACAGTGGAAAAAATAAAGCACGTAACCTTATATTATGTTTGTGTACTGGTTACTTTTACCCTGGCCATACTTCCCCTTTAAATAAGCCTGTATGTGCTTTAACTTCGTCCTTCAGAGGCTGCTAAATGAAATCAAAAGTCTTTTCACACTTTATCCCGGTAATTCGGTTACTTCCATTCTTACCCCATTCCCCTGACATCAATAGCAATTTTTAAAACACTGCTCTGTCATTGACGTCCCTGACGAAAAAGTTATTTTCAGACTGGTGATGTGATCTGTCTTTTCCTCGACTTTGAATGTAGGAGTCATCTGAAGGAGCAAGATGGGAACGCAAGAAAGACAAGAGTGTTCATGGACGAGAAAGCTCACATGTACAGTACATGGGTTTCAACAAGAGAAATTAGGTATAGTAACTCGTAGGAACAAAAGACATAACCCCCACCAAGTGAAAAGGTTGTCCACTGCTACCAAACCCTATATGCTGGGTCACTCACTTAGCTAGCCGGGTGCAAAAACCAAGCAGGAGCTCCTTCTCTCTCAAAGTATCCATAAATCCATCAAACTATATATATAAATCCATCAAAGTATATATAAATCTAAACTAAAGACGTTCTGGACAAGCAACTGGGACCTCCTCCTCTGCCTCCCATGAAATAACTTACAATGTATGCCACCAGTTTTGATATCCAAGTTTTATTTTGCTGAAGTTTATTCTGGTCTCTCATGTGCTGGCTTCATATTCTATTTTTAGGGCGGCTTCTTCCCCTTGCCGGGTCCAATGGATCCCCGCTGGGGCTACCCTTATGGCGTGCTCCCGCAAAGGACTACAGGGCACAGCAGCCTCACAGCCACAATACATTTCTCAATGCCAGACATGCATGCCGACAAGAAGATTGGAGAAATGGTGCTCAGGAAGCATCATGTCAAAAAAGTTTTATTAACTATTTGAGAAAGAATCATAAAATGTTCTGTGCAGAAGTAATTATTACTGATATGTTGGTGTTAAAAAAAAATCAGGCTTTAGAACTACTTTAAAGTGACACTTTGACCTTTCCCTTCTGTGGCAAAGAGAAAGGGTCTGTAGTTCACCGACTAATCACCTTTTACTTTCCTTCACAGTGCTCCCCAGCGCTCATTCCATAGTTACCACTGCAAAATACGCAGGGCTTCCAGGTATGGGGCATGTGCCCTCCATCAATAATGCATTGCTCAGGCCTAGCTGCCAATGGTGGAGGGGTGACATTGATTAGTTTGCTGGGGCTGCAATGGAGGAACAGGCAGTAGGGAATTGCCTTGAAAGTGAGTATAAAGTGGTCAGGCATGGGCTTTAGATAGACCCTGTGACTTTGCCCTGGGCCGAAAGTACTGAACCAACTTTGATCTCCCATTGTGTTCTTTTCTGCCCACACCTCTTTCTACAGGCCGTCCATAGATGGAGCGATTTTCTTTCCTGCAACCACGGCTCGCAGGAAAGAAAGTCGTTGATATGGGAATCCCTCCCACGGAGCTATTGTGTTCTCCCGGTGGAGGCGGCTTCTCTTGCCCCCGGGTGGCAGTGTCAGCAGCTGCTAGCAATAATAGCATGTAAAATCCGACAGGCTGGTTGTGGGGGCTGCAATGGAGGAACAAGCAGAGGTCAAGGGGTGGGCTTTACATAGTTCTGCGACTTTGGAATGCATAAGGTTAAATAAGTGTGTGGTAGCTCTGGATCAATCTAAGTTGGGGGTTTGCTTTGTGTAAATCCAAATACTAAAGAGGAGTTCCACCCAGGGGGGCCATTAAAAAAAAAAAAAAATTAAAAGTCAGCAGCTACAAATACTGCAGCTGCTGACTTTTAATTGGACACTCACCTGTCCCTGGGTCCAGCGGTGCGGGGGATCGAAGCCCCGCTCGTCCCCCCCCTCCGCTCGTCGGCGCCGGCATTTCAACTGTGGGCGCCGGGCTGTGGCTTCACAGCCTGGCACCCACTGCGCATGCGCGAGCGGCGCCGAGCGCCGTGATTGGCCGCTCAATCACCTGGGACCTGCAATGGGTCCCAGATGATTGACAGGAGGGAGGGAGAAGAGCCGAGCCCTTCCTGTGCCAGGGGGAAGTGATGTCACCAGCCCAGGCAGACGAAGGGGCAGACTACGAGGGACCACCTAGCCACAGGCATTTATAGGTAAGTAAAAAAAAAAAAATATCCAAATGTTTTTTTGGTTTTTTTTTTAGAATTTTTTAGATATGTTTGTTTTTTTGGGTGGAACCCCACTTTAGTTCTCTTTTCACTATACCTTTTGACCTACAACAAAGATATAGTGAAAAGTGACCCTGTTGTGATTCCTAGGCTGCTCTGGCTCTCTGGCCGTCAACCAACCACTCCACATATATATATGTGAAAAGTTAGGAATGCCAATATTGCAGAGAACAGAACATGTATTAATACCAAACCTGGAGGAAAGGCACCTGACTGGGAACACTTGTGGCAATATCAGCAAT
The DNA here is from genome assembly GCA_037952835.1 of Lithobates septentrionalis. NCBI lineage: Eukaryota > Metazoa > Chordata > Amphibia > Anura > Ranidae > Lithobates > Lithobates septentrionalis. The sequence goes on from JBBDGP010003023.1 coordinate 577,100, forward strand.
GTGTAGCAAGGCAGGTCTCAGATGTGCCTACAGAGTCTGTCTGAAGGGGCCGAATGCTGCCTGGCCAGTCCGAGCCCAAATGGGGAGATCTCCAGAAGGATGGCGTGTCCCTATCCTTTCCTTACTTGTCTGGAACCTCTCCCTGCCACTAAGCACTGCCCTTGTAGGGACAGGTCACCCGTCTGACACTACCCACATGCAAAAATGCGCACCAAGCCTGGGAGCCAGGGCCTTAAATAGGCTCTGCCTGACTCAAGATGGCTGCTAGAGCCACATGGGGCGACGGCATCTAATCGGACAGCATCAACAGTGACCCTGGAAACCATAGAGGAAGCATGTTCTTATGGTCTTCCTCTCATTCTGCAATGCTGCTGTGGATGAGTGCCACCTGCAGTGGAGAAAGTAGATTGCACCTGTCTACATGCTTTGGGGAAAAGCCTTCCTTCTTCTGGGCTTAATTGTAAGGTGTGTGATTAAATCCAGATGAGGCACATATATCATACCTGCTTTGACGATGAAAACAGCTGGCTACTTTTATCTCCATGTAGATACGCCGTTAAATCTGAATGGCATGGTATGGTCTACATCAGGGGTGGTGAAATGAGGCTCTCTGCTTGCTCCTATCAGACCCTTGGGGCATTATTCCTTCCACTGACACCAATGATGGGGGCACTGCTCCCCCCCTGTCACCACTGATGGGGCAATATTCTTTCCACTAATACCAATTAATGGGGCGCTATTGCTCCTCCTGCTGACCGCATATAATTTTTTATACTCCTAGTGACCACCGAACCTTAAACAAATTCTACTTGTACTTGCCATAGTCTGCCCCCTCTAAAGTCTGAAGGACAGTAAACTGGCCCTTTGTTTAGAAAGTTGGAAATCTCTGGTCTACATCTTTAAATCTACTTCAAGCTACCGTATATTACCAAAAGCATTGGGACACCTGCCTTTACACGCACATGAACTTTAATAGCATCCCAGTCTTAGTCTGTAGGGTTCCACATTGAGTTGGCCCACCCTTTGCAGCTATAACAGCTTCAACTCTTCTGGGAAGGCTGTCCACAAGGTTTAGGAGTGTGTCTATGGGAATGTTTGACCATTCTTCCAGAAGCGCATTTGTGAGGTCAGGCACTGATGTGGACGAGAAGGCCTGGCTTGTAGTCTCCGCTCTAATTCATCCCAAAGGTGTTCTATCGGGGTGAGGTCAGGTCTCTGTGCAGGCCAGTCAAGTTCTTCCACCCCAAACTCACTCATCCATGTCTTTATGGACCTTGCTTTGTGCACTGGACAAGATCATTTGGTGGAGGGGGGGATTATGGTGTGGGGTTGTTATTCAGGGGTTGGGCTTGGCCCCTTAGTTCCTGTGAAGGGAACTATTAAGGCATCAGCATAGCAAGACATTTTGGCCAATTTCATGCTCCCAACTTTGTAGGAACAGTGTGGGGATGGCCCCTTCTGGTCCAACATGACTGCGCACCAGTGCACAAAGCAAGGTTCATTAGGACATGGATGAGCGAGTTTGGGATTGAGGAACTTGACTGGCCTGCACGTCACAGTCCTGACCTCAACCTGATAGAACACCTTTGGGATGATTTAAAGTAGGGAATGCAAGCCAGCCCTTCTCATCCACCTCAGTGCCTGACCTCACAAATGCACTTCTGGAAGAATGGTCAAACATTCCCATAGACACACTCCTAAACCTTGTGGACAGCCTTCCCAGAAGAGGTGAAGCTGTTATAGCTGCAAAGGTTGTGCCAACTCAATATTGAGCCCTACAGACTAATGCCCTGTACACACGATAGGATTTTCCGACAACAAAATCCTGGATTTATTTCCGAAGGATGTTGGCTCAAACTTGTCTTGCATACACACGGTCACACAAATGTTGTTGGAAATTCTGAACGTCAAGAACGCGGTGACATACAACACGTACGACGAGCTGAGAAAAACTAAGTTCAATAGCCAGTGCGGCTCTTCTGCTTGATTCCGAGCATGTGTGGAATTTTGTGCGTCGGAATTGTGTACACACGATCGGAATTTATGACAACGGATTTTGTTGTTGGAAAATTTGAGATCCAGATCTCAAATTTTGTTTGTCGGAAATTCCGACGGAAAATGTCAGATGGAGCCTACACACGGTCGGAATTTTTCAGAGAAAATGGCCACATTGAGACACCACCATCTCAAACCTCTGAATAGCTTCAGAAGGCTAATTGATCAGGTCCAAAAAGGACCACCTGAAAGCTATGGAGGCAGAATGGCATAGGGCAATTGCATTCCATTCCGTGGTATATTCTGTGTGTGGGGACTATTGACCGCTTGTGTCCTTGTAATGTTCTGTATGTCAGATCGACCTCTTATACAGAGAATGCCCATAAGGACAGGATGTGCTGGAAATAAATGTCATCCCTCCCCTTTATGACACAACGAGCAGACAATTACATAACCAGATAAAGATTTTCTTAAAAGGCACCAGACACGTACTAGAAAAGATTAGACCGGGGAGAGAGAGCGAGCTCTATTTATAGGAGGGCAGGCCACGGCCAAGAAAGAATGTATTGCTGATCTATAGACTGTAAAGAAGTGAGGGATTAGGGGTCATCATCACAGAACAGGTAAAAGGGAATCGAGATTCTTTTCAACAATTTTCTTTCCAGATAAAAATGGGAAAATGGGAAAAAAAAAATCAGCCACCAGTAAACCCTTTTTTTTTGTATAGTCTTTAATCTTAATTCTGACCCCATGTGCTTAATTATAAGTACATGGGGTCAGCTCATTACTTGTGGAGGCTGTGCGCCATGCTTACTGGTGTCTTACAGTGTTTCTAAATGTCCATTTACATTAATGCGATGCTTTAATGGATGTGCGATTACAAATGTTATGTTATGTGTTAATGTGCATTGTATTAAGCCAGCCTATTAAACTAATGGGCTTCTGTGGCACAAAAACATCCCAATTTTGTCATGCATGGGGCCACAATCCATCAACGCATGTAACGTGTGTATTAATGAACATGCTGCGCGATGTAAATGGGCCCTTACTGTTCCTCTTTTTCAACACAAGTCTATCAGTCAGGTCTGACTAAGTGAAAACAAAGTGCACTCTGTGTGGCTGAGATTTTACTGTATTTCAACAGTTGATGATTGGGAATGCTGAGTGACTGAAGGCAAATAGAGAGCCACTGGAGGGGAATCTGTCCATCGGTTTCCTCCAAAGGTTGCTGAGGGTTCCTTAAGTTGTGGCTGATTGACCTCCCATCTGATGGTGCCTGTATAGTGCCAGGCTCAATGCCATTTGCAGAGCCAAATGGTAAGACACCAATGGTCTTTTTAGGTGCCTGTAAGGGTGGCATTCTGACCACTATTGTAGGAGGGGTGCCATTTTTTACCACTGACCACCAATGCAAGTGATATTCTTCCTCCCAATGACCAACAATGTAAGGAGCATTCTTCCCACTGACCTCCGATGTAAGAAGCATTCTCCCCACTGACCTCCAATGTAAGCAGCATTCTCCCCACTGACCTCCAATGTAAGGAGCGTTCTCCCCACTGACCTCCAATGTAAGGAGTATTCTCCCCACTGACCTCCAATGTAAGGAGCATTCTTCCCAGTGACCTCCAATGTAAGGAGCATTCTTCCCAGTGACCTCCAATGTAAGGAGCATTCTTCCCAGTGACCTCCAATGTAAGGAGCATTCTTCCCAGTGACCTCCAATGTAAGAAGCATTCTCCCCACTGACCTCCAATGTAAGAAGCATTCTCCCCACTGACCTCCAATGTAAGCAGCATTCTCCCCACTGACCTCCAATGTAAGGGGCATTCTCCCCACTGACCTCCAATGTAAGGAGTATTCTTCCCACTGACCTCCAATGTAAGGAGTATTCTTCCCACTGACCCCCAATGTAAGAAGCAGTCTTTCTACTGACCCCCAATGTAAGAAGCAGTCTTTCTACTGACCACCAATGTAAGGAACATTCTTCCCACTGATCACCAATGTAAGGAGCATTCTTTCTACTGGACACCAATGTAACTGGTCATTTTTCTCATTCACCACCAATGCAAGAGACATTCTGATCACCAATGTAAGGGACATTCTTCCTCCCACTGGCCACCAATGTAAGGAGCATTCTTTCCACTGACCACTTCCTTCCACTGACCACCAACATAAGGGACATCCTTTCCACTGACCACCAATACAAGAGACATTCTGATCACCAATGTAAGGGACAGTCTTCCTCCCCTTTAATCGCCAATAAAAGGGACATTCTTCTCCACCCCTAATCACCAATGTAAGAGACATTCTTCCTCCCAGTGTACAAAAAATGTAAGGAGTATTCTTCCCACTGATCACCAATGCAAAGGAAATTCTTCCTTCTACTGACCACCAATGCAAGTGACATTCTTCCCACTGACCACCTACATAAAGGACATCCTTCCCACTCACCACCAAATCAAGAGACTTTCCGACCACTAATGTAAGAGACAGTGTTCCTTTTACTGACCACCAATGTAAGGGACATTCTTTCTTCCAGTGTCCACCAATGTAAGGGACATACTTTCTTCCAGTGTCCACCAATGTAAGAGACACCCTTCCCAATGAACACCAATGTAAGGGATAGTCTTCTGCCCCAAATCACCATTGTAAGGAACATTCTTCCCCCCACTGACTACCAATGTAAGGCACATTCCCCATTGACCATTAATATATAGGGGCATTCTCCCTGACCATCATTCAAAGGGGTATTCTTACTACTGCCCCCAATACATTTTATCAGGGGTTCCCTAAGACCTAAAAAACAAACAGTTTAAGAGTTCCTCTGGGGTAAAAAAAAGGTTGAGAAAGGCTGATATATAAAGGTGGATGAAAGTTAACTACCCTGTTTCCCCGAAAATAAGACCTAGCATGATCGTCGCTGATGGCTGCAATATAAGCCCTACCCCCCAAATAAGACCTTCCCTATTTCTCTGAAAATAAGCCCTGCCCTGAAAATAAGACCTACAAGGACTTTAACTAGGGCTTATTTGGGGGGTAGGGCTTATATTGTAGCCATCACCGACAATCAGGCTAGGTCTTATTTTCAGGGAAACAGGGTAGTGTATTTTTTTTATTGAGGTGTTGTATACATTAGATCAAAAAAGAGGAACAAGTCAGAAAGAATAAGGGACGGAGGTATTTGGTGGAAAAAGCAGAGCGGCCCCTCCAAAGTCACAGATAGGAGCCATGCGACAGGGTCTCTTTATTTTAACCTATAGTTCTCCTGACTGGCAAATGAAAAACAAATCACAAGCTGTGTTCTATTTCTAACATGTCATCAATATAAACCTGGACACCCCCTTCTCATATACTGTACTCAGCAGCACATGGCCAATACAGCTCAGCTATAACGTACTTCACAAATGTAATCACACCATATCATTAGAATGGGAACGTCGTAGCACTCAGCATGCAGGAAAGGCTGCCGCATCCATGAATTATGCAAAGCTTATACTTGATTACATTGGCATATTGTAGACACAGATCACATATTGTTCCTGGAACCTTTCCTCGCCATCTCTCCGGATACACACAATAATAGGGGATTGAGCACCATACCGTGACACCTATAGGGAAGTAAGCAAGAAGAAAGTTTTGCACCGGTTCAATTGCATTCAGTAATTGGAATTTCTAATACTAATTTTCTTTTTGTATTTACCACATGTGCTTGTTTGCGCTGATATAATCACACACCGGGGCCCGCTCAAACCACTACAGTGCCTTGAAAAAGTATTCATACCCCTTGACTTTTTCCACATTTTGTCATGTTTCAACCAAAAACGTAAATGTATTTTATTGGGATTTTATGTGATAGACCAACGCAAAGTGGTACATAATTGTGAAGTGGAAGGAAAATGATAAATGATTTTCAAATTGTATTACAAATAAATATGTGAAAAGTGTGGCGTGCATTTGTATTCAGCCCCCCAGAGTCAACACTTTGTAGAACCACCTATGGCTGCAATTACAGCTGCAAGTCTTTTTGTGGATGCCTCTACCAGTTTTGCACATCTAGAGTGATATTTTTGCCCATTCTTCTTTGCAAAATAGCTCAAGCTCTGTCAGATTGGATGGAGAGCGTCTGTGAACAGCAATTTTCAAGTCTTACCACAGGTTCTCAATTGGATTTAGGTCTGGACTTGACTTTGACTGGGCCATTCTAACACATGAATATGCTTTGATCTAAACTATTCCATTATAGCTCTGGCTGTATGTTTAGGGTCGTTGTCCTGCTGGAAAGTGAACCTCCGCCCCAATCTCTTTTGCAGACTCTAATGCCGCGTACACACGGTCGGACTTTCTGTCCTACTTGGTCCGGCACACTTTTTGACGGACTTTGTCCGCCACGTGCGCCGGACTTTAAAACGGACGGACTTGCCCACACACGACCGGACTATTGCGGCGGGCTAAGTCCGCCCGTCTTTCCGACGGACTTTCGCCGGAGTTACGGCGGACTTTCAGAATGAACGGACTTGCCCACACACGGACAAGTATGTTCATTTTGACGGGACTAGAAAAGGATGCCAATCTTGCCGCTTTTATCGGCGAGATTGACACCTTGCGAGCCCCGTCGCGGGTCATACCAGGCCCTTAGGTCTGGTATGGATTATAAAGGGAACCCCCTACGCCGAAAAAACGGCGTGGGGTCCCCCCTAAAATCCATACCAGACCCCGATCCGAGCACGCAGCCTGGCCGGTCAGGAAAGGGGGTGGGGACGAGCGAGCGCCCCCCCCCCTCCTGAACCGTACCAGGCTGCATGCCCTCAACATGGGGGGTGGGTGCTTTGGGGGAGGGGGGCGCCCTGCGGGGCCCCCCCACCCCAAAGCACCTTGTCCCCATGTTGATGAGGACAAGGGCCTCTTCCCCACAACCCTGGCCGTTGGTTGTCGGGGTCTGCGGGCGGGGGGCTTATCGGAATCTGGGAGCCCCCTTTAATAAGGGGGCCCCCAGATCCCGGCCCCCCACCCTATGTGAATGAGTATGGGGTACATGGCACCCCTACCCATTCACCTAGGGAAAAAGTGTAAATAATAAAACACTACAGGTTTTTAAAATATTTTATTAAACAGCTCCGGGGGGGGATCTTCCTCCGGCTTCGGGGGTCTTCTTCCGGCTTCGGGGGTCCCTCCGGTTCATCTTCTCCCGGCGTCCGGTTGGTTCTTCTCCGCTCTCTTCTCCCGGTGTTCCAGTTCTTCGGCCGGCTCCTCCGCTGTCTTCAGGTAGCTCTCTTGCCAGCAGAGGTCTGGACTTCTGGGCTTCTTCTCTTCTCTTCTCTTCTCCAGATGTTGACACAACGCTCTCTCCGGCTGGACTGCTCTCCGAGGGCTGCGTTGTGACTTATATAGGTGGAGACCCCACCCCCTTTTGATGTCACAGTCCCTGGGCATGCTGGGATTGTGACGTTTTAGGGGGCGTGGTCAACATCACCCAGTGACCATGCCCCCTAAAACGTCACAGTCCCAGCATGCCCAGGGACTGTGACATCAAAAGGGGACGGGGTCTCCGCCTATATAAGTCACAACGCAGCCCTCGGAGAGCAGTCCAGCCGGAGAGAGCGTCGTGTCAACATCTGGAGAAGAGAAGAGAAGACAAGAAGCCCAGAAGACAAGAAGCCCAGAAGTCCGGACCTCTGCTGGCAAGAGAGCTACCTGAAGACAGCGGAGGAGCCGGCCGAAGAACTGGAACACCGGGAGAAGAGAGCGGAGAAGAACCAACCGGACGCCGGCAGAAGATGAACCGGAAGGGACCCCCGAAGCCGGAAGAAGACCCCCGAAGCCAGAGGAAGATCCCCCCGGAGCTGTTTAATAAAATATTTTAAAAACCTGTGTAGTGAGGGCATGCGGCCTGGTACGGTTCAGGAGAGGGGGGGGGCGCTCGCTCGTCCCCACCCCCTTTCCTGACCGGCCAGGCTGCGTGCTCAGATCGGGGTCTGGTATGGATTTTAGGGGGGACCCCACGCCGTTTTTTCGGCGTAGGGGGTTTCCCTTTATAATCCATACCAGACCTAAGGGCCTGGTATGCCCCGCGCTCGCCGCAATAGGAAAATTTGTTTTTCCTATTGCAGCGAGCGCGAAATGCAATACCCTGCCCTCGCGTCGTATCTGGTCCATTGGACCAGCATACACACGAGCGGGATTTCCGTCGGACCAGCACACAGACGAGCGGACTTTCCGCCCGAAACTGAGTCCGACGGAAAGATTTAAAACATGTTTCAAATCTAGGTCCGGCGGGCTTTTGGGAAAAAGTCTGCCGGAAAAGTCCGCCGGCGCCTACACACGGGCGGATTGTCCGGCACACTCTGTGTACGCGACATAACAAGTTTTCTTCTAAGATTGCCCTGTATTTGGTTCCATCCATCTTCCCATCAACTCTGACCAGCTTCCCTGTCCCTGCTGAAGAAAAGCATCCCCACAACATGATGCTGCCACCACCATGTTTCATGGTGGGGATGGTGTGTTCAGGGTGATGTGCAGTGTAAGTTTTCCACCACACATAGCGTTTTGCTTTTAGGCAAAAAAGTGAAATTTTGGTCTTATCTGACCAGAGCACCTTCTTCCACATGGTTGCTGTGTCCCCCACATGGAAACTGCAAACAGGACTTCTTATGGCTTTCTTTCAACAATGGCTTTCTTCTTGCCACTCTTCCATAAAGGCCAGATTTGTGGAGAGCACGACTAATAGTTGTCCTGTGGACAGATTCTCCCACCTGAGCTGTGGATCTCTGCAGCTCCTCCAGAGTTATCATGGGCCTCTTGGCTGCTTCTCTTTTTAATGCTTTTCTTGCCCGGCCTGTCAGTTTAGGTGGACGGCCATGTCTTAGTAGGTTTGCAGTTGTGCCATACTCTTTCCATTTTCGGATGATGGATTGAACAGTGCTCTGTGAGATGTTCAAAGCTTGGGATATTTTTTTATAACCTAACCCTGCTTAAGGCTCGGTTCACATATGACCCACATCCATCTCACAGCAGGGGTCCGGTGCGTGCTAGTTCACTGTTTCAGGTCCGATTTCAGCCCGAATTTTGGGCTGAATTCGGACCTGAAATGGACCAAAAAAGGCACACGTTTTTCCTGCGGAGATATGTGAACCAGCTCCATAGAGAGCCAGTCACATTCTCCTGCTATGCGAATTGGCCCGCTGCTGTCAATCACTGCCAATGAGGAGGGAGTGGGGGCGGAGCCAAGTCCTGTTCTGTGTTCCTTATGGACACACATAGCTAGTTTGGGAGCAAGCACACACAAGTGCCCCCATAGCAAGCAGCTTGCTATGGGGGCACTAGGTGTGGGGGGGCCCAGAGAGCCAGACCCGAGAAGAGGAGGATTAGAGATGCTCTGTGCAAAACTTTTGCACAAAGCAGGTAAGTGTAACATGTTTGTTATTTTAAAAGTAAGCCTTTAGTATGACTTTAACCACTTAAGGACCGCCTCACGCCGATGTACGTCGGCAAGGCGGCACGGGCAGGCAAAATCACGTACATACACGTGATCTTCCTCCCGCAGGTGGGGGGTCCGATCGGACACACCCCCCCCCCCCCCGATGCCCGAGGCAGTCCTCTTTTGTCCCCCGGCGATCGGAGGTGAGGGGGAGGCCATCCGTTCGTGGCCCCCCCCTCGCGATCGCCGCCGGCCAATGGGAACATTCCTTTGCTGCTGTATGCTAAACAGCAGCAAAGGAAATGATGTCATCTCTCCTCGGCTCGGTATTTTCCGTTCCGGCGCCGAGGAGAGAAGACATCAATGTGAGTGCACAAACACTACACACACAGTAGAACATGCCAGGCACACAAAACACCCCGATCCCCCCCCCCCCCCGATCGCCCCCCCCTGTCACAAACTGACACCAAGCAGTTTTTTTTTTCTGATTACTGCATGGTGTCAGTTTGTGACAGTTACTGTGGTGGGACAGTTACTGTTAGCCCCCTTTAGGTCTAGGGTACCCCCCTAATAAAGTTTTAACCCCTTGATCACCCCCCATCACCAGTGTCGCTAAGCGATCATTTTTCTGATCGCTGTATTAGTGTCGCTGGTGACGCTAGTTAGGGGCGTAAATATTTAGGTTCGCCGTCAGCGTTTTATAGCGACAGGGACCCCCATATACTACCGAATAAATGTTTTAACCCCTTGATTGCCCCCTAGTTAACCCTTTCACCACTGATCACCGTATAACTGTTACGGGTGACGCTGGTTAGTTCGTTTATTTTTTATAGTGTCAGGGCACCCGCCGTTTATTACCGAACAAAGGTTTAGCCCCCTGATCGCCCGGCGGTGATATGCGTCGCCCCAGGCAGCGTCAGATTAGCGCCAGTACCGCTAACACCCACGCACGCAGCATACGCCTCCCTTAGTGGTATAGTATCTGAACGGATCAATATCTGATCCGATCAGATCTATATTAGCGTCCCCAGCAGTTTAGGGTTCCCAAAAACGCAGTGTTAGCGGGATCAGCCCAGATACCTGCTAGCACCTGCGTTTTGCCCCTCCGCCCGGCCCAGCCCAGCCCACCCAAGTGCAGTATCGATTGATCACTGACACTTACAAAACACTAAATGCATAACTGCAGCGTTCGCAGAGTCAGGCCTGATCCCTGTGATCGCTAACAGTTTTTTTGGTAGCATTTTGGTGAACTGGCAAGCACCAGCCCCAAGCAGCGTCAGGTTAGCGCCAGTACCACTAACACCCACGCACGCAGCATACGCCTCCCTTAGTGGTATAGTATCTGATCGGATCAATATCTGATCCGATCAGATCAATACTAGCGTCCCCAGCAGTTTAGGGTTCCCAAAAACGCAGTGTTAGCGGGATCAGCCCAGATACCTGCTAGCACCTGCGTTTTGCCCCTCCGCCCGGCCCAGCCCAGCCCACCCAAGTGCAGTATCGATCGATCACTATCACTTACAAAACACTAAACGCATAACTGCAGCGTTCGCAGAGTCAGGCCTGATCCCTGCGATTGCTAACAGTTTTGTTTTGGTAGCGTTTTGGTGAACTGGCAAGCACCAGCGGCCTAGTACACCCCGGTCGTAGTCAAACCAGCACTGCAGTAACACTTGGTGACGTGGCGAGTCCCATAAGTGCAGTTCCAGCTGGTGAGGTGGCAAGCACAAGTAGTGTCCCACTACCACCAAAAAGACAAACACAGGCCCGTCGTGCCCATAGTGCCCTTCCTGCTGCATTCGCCAATCCCAATTGGGAACCCACCACTTCTGCAGCGCCCGTACTTCCCCCATTCACATCCCCAACCAAATGCAGTCGGCTGCATGAGAGGCATTTTCTTTATGTCCTCCCGAGTACCCCTACCCAACGAAACCCCCCAAAAAAGATGTTGTGTCTGCAGCAAGCGCGGATATAGGCGTGACACCCGCTATTATTGTCCCTCCTGTCCTGACAATCCTGGTCTTTGCATTGGTGAATGTTTTGAACGCTACCATTCACTAGTTGAGTATTAGCATAGGGTACAGCATTGCACAGACTAGGCACACTTTCACAGGGTCTCCCAAGATGCCATCGCATTTTGAGAGACCCGAACCTGGAACCGGTTACAGTTATAAAAGTTAGTTACAAAAAAAGTGTAAAAAAAATAAATATATAAAATAAAAAAAATAGTTGTCGTTTTATTGTTCTCTCTCTCTCTATTCTCTCTCTCTATTGTTCTGCTCTTTTTTACTGTATTCTATTCTGCAATGTTTTATTGTTATTATGTTTTATCATGTTTGTTTTTCAGGTATGCAATTTTTTATACTTTACTGTTTACTGTGTTTTATTGTTAACCATTTTTTTTGTCTTCAGGTACGCCATTCATGACTTTGAGTGGTTATACCAGAATGATGCCTGCAGGTTTAGGTATCATCTTGGTATCATTCTTTTCAGCCAGCGGTCGGCTTTCATGTTAAAGCAATCCTAGTGGCTAACTAGCTTCTAGACTGCTTTTACAAGCCGTGGGAGGGAATGCCCCCCCCCCCCACCATCTTCCGTGTTTTTCTCTGGCTCTCCTGTCTCAACAGGGAACCTGAGAATGCAGCCGGTGATTCAGCCAGCTGACCATAGAGCTGATCAGAGACCAGAGTGGCTCCAAACATCTCTATGGCCTAAGAAACCGGAAGCTACGAGCATTTCATGACTTAGATTTCGCCGGATGTAAACAGCGCCATTGGGCAATTGGGAAAGCATTTTATCACACCGATCTTGGTGTGGTCAGATGCTTTGAGGGCAGAGGAGAGATCTAGGGTCTAATAGACCTAAATTTTTTCAAAAAAGAGTACCTGTCACTACCTATTGCTATCATAGGGGATATTTACATTCCCCGAGATAACAATAAAAATGATTAAAAAAAAATAAAAAATGAAAGGAACAGTTTAAAAATAAGATAAAAAAGCAAAAAAATAATAAAGAAAAAAAAAAAAAAAAGCACCCCTGTCGCCCCCTGCTCTCGCGCTAAGGCGAACGCAAGCGGCGGTCTGTCGTCAAACGTAAACAGCAATTGCACCATGCATGTGAGGTATCACCGCGAAGGTCAGATCGAGGGCAGTAATTTTTGCAGTAGACCTCCTCTGTAAATCTAAAGTGGTAACCTGTAAAGGCTTTTAAAGGCTTTTAAAAATGTATTTATTTTGTTGCCACTGCACGTTTGCGCGCAATTGTAAAGAATGTCATGTTTGGTATCCATGTACTCGGCCTAAGATCATCTTTTTTATTTCATCAAACATTTGGGCAATATAGTGTGTTTTAGTGCATTAAAATTTAAAAAAGTGTGTTTTTCCCCCAAAAAATGCGTTTGAAAAATCGCTGCGCAAATACTGTGTGAAAAAAAAAATGAAACACCCACCATTTTAATCTGTAGGGCATTTGCTTTAAAAAAAATATATAAATGTTTGGGGGTTCAAAGTAATTTTCTTGCAAAAAAAACAAACTTTTTCATGTAAACAAAAAGTGTCAGAAAGGGCTTTGTCTTCAAGTGGTTAGAAGAGTGGGTGATGTGTGACATAAGCTTCTAAATGTTGTGTATAAAATGCCAGGACAGTTCAAAACCCCCCCAAATGACCCCATTTTGGAAAGTAGACACCCCAAGCTATTTGCTGAGAGTCATGTCGAGTCCATGGAATATTTTACATTGTGACACAAGTTGCGGGAAAGAGACAAATTTTTTTTTTTTTTTTGCACAAAGTTGTCACTAAATGATATATTGCTCAAACATGCCATGAGAATATGTGAAATTACACCCCAAAATACATTATGCTGCTTCTCCTGAGTTCGGGGATACCACATGTGTGAGACTTTTTGGGAGCCTAGCCGTGTACGGGACCCCGAAAACCAAGCACCGCCTTCAGGCTTTCTAAGGGCGTGAATTTTTGATTTCACTCTTCACTGCCTATCACAGTTTCGGAGGCCATGGAATGCCCAGGTGGCACAAAACCCCCCCAAATGACCCCATTTTGGAAAGTAGACACCCAAAGCTATTTGCTGAGAGGTATATTGAGTATTTTGCAGACCTCACTTTTTGTCACAAAGTTTTGAAAATTGAAAAAAGAAAAAAAAAATGTTTTTTCTTGTCTTTCTTCATTTTCAAAAACAAATGAGAGCTGCAAAATACTCACCATGCCTCTCAGCAAATAGCTTGGGGTGTCTACTTTCCAAAATGGGGTCATTTGGGGGGGTTTGTGCCACCTGGGCATTCCATGGCCTCCGAAACTGTGATAGGCAGTGAAGAGTGAAATCAAAAATTTACACCTTTAGAAATCCTGAAGGCGGTGATTGGTTTTCGGGGCCCCGTACGCGGCTAGGCTCCCAAAAAGTCCCACACATGTGATATCCCCATACTCAGGAGAAGCAGCTAAATGTATTTTGGGGTGCAATTCCATATATGCCCATGGCCTGTGTGAGCAATATATCATTTAGTGACAACTTTGTGCAAAAAGAAAAAAAAAAGTGTCACTTTCCCGCAACTTGTGTCAAAATATAAAATTATCCATGGACTCAACATGCCTCTCAGCAAATAGCTTGGGGTGTCTACTTTCCAAAATGGGGTCATTTGGGGGGGTTTTGTGCCACCTGGGCATTCCATGGCCTCCGAAACTGTGATAGGCAGTGAAGAGTGAAATCAAAAATTTACACCCTTAGAAATCCTGAAGGCGGTGATTGGTTTTCGGGGCCCCGTACGCGGCTAGGCTCCCAAAAAGTCCCACACATGTGGTATCCCCATACTCAGGAGAAGCAGCTGAATGTATTTTGGGGTGCAATTCCACATAGGCCCATGGCCTGTGTGAGCAATATATCATTTAGTGACAACTTTTTGTAAATATATATTTTTTTTTTTGTCATTATTCAATCACTTGGGACAAAAAAATAAATATTCAATGGGTTCAACATGCCTCTCAGCAATTTCCTTGGGGTGTCTACTTTCCAAAATGGGGTCATTGGGGGGGTTTGTACTGCTCTGCCATTTTAGCACCTCAAGAAATGACATAGGCAGTCATAAACTAAAAGCTGTGTAAATTCCAGAAAATGTACCCTAGTTTGTAGACGCTATAACTTTTGCGCAAACCAATAAATATACGCTTATTGACATTTTTTTTTACCAAAGACATGTGGCCGAATACATTTTGGCCTAAATGTATTACTAAAATTGAGTTTATTGGATTTTTTTTATAACAAAAAGTAGAAAATATCATTTTTTTTTCAAAATTTTCGGTCTTTTTCCGATTATAGCGCAAAAAATAAAAACCGCAGAGGTGATCAAATACCATCAAAAGAAAGCTCTATTTGTGAGAAGAAAAGGACGCAAATTTCGTTTGGGTACAGCATTGCATGACTGCGCAATTAGCAGTTAAAGCGACGCAGTGCCAAATTGGAAAAAGACCTCTGGTCCTTAGGCAGCATAATGGTCCGGGGCTCAAGTGGTTAAATGTAAAAGGAGGAGTGAGACTCCCTTCTCCTGCTTTATGATGACCTCTGGGAGAGGGGCAGAGCAGTAAATTGGAGGGACCTCGATGATGGAGTGCCAGAAGGATACAAGAGGCCATGGAGCGATCAAATCCAAAACATGCATTGTCTCCCCGGGATCTTGTCCCGGCCGTGTGTGTAAACAGCCGCAGTAATGTATTTTATCTTCTGATCAGCCTCTAATTAAATCACATAGCAGGATGTCTCCATCAATCACTGCACCGTGTTCTCCTTGTTGCCCCAGAAATGTATCTTCAGTACACAGCAACATGATTGATAACATAAAACAGGCCTGTGATTGTATTATTATTACCAGGATAAAGATGACTTCTCCACTGCAATATATCTCAATTCAAGATGAAGCCGCCATCTAGACACAACATACTCTGTGTAATACAGGGACCTACAGGGACCCATGGGGAGTGGGCACTGCTTAAAGTGTATGCAAACCCTTGCAATGAACTTCTCTTATTTACCCCTTTTGGTCTTTTAAATATACCACTGTAAACTTTTACCTATATTGTTTAATAAGTGCAAAATGATGCCTATGGATCCGGCCAGAAATATTGTAAGATATTGTAAGATTTCCTGTTCTCTCTGCCTTGATGCACTCTTGGTTACATTGTTCTCAGCTTACATTGTGGACTATAGAAAACCCTCATGTTATGGAGAAGAGGAGAGGAGTTCTGTAGTCCCGTCCTAGGTGGTGATGCTGTAACACAACAGTCTCTGTAACATGACAATCTTCAACACGGCAGTCTCTCCAACACGGCAATCTCTGCTACACGGCAATCTCTGCAACACGGCAATCTCTGCAACACGGCAATCTCTGCAACACGGCAATCTCTGCAACATGGCAATCTTTGCTGCAACATGGCAATCTTTGCTGCAACATGGCAAACTCTGCTGCAACATGGCAAACTCTGCTGCAACATGGCAAACTCTGAAAGAAAACAGTCTCTGTACCATGGCAGTCTCTGCAACACCACAGTCTCTGCAACACGGCAATCTCTGCAACACGGCAATCTCTGCAACACGGCAATCTCTGCAACACGGCAATCTCTGCAACACGGCAATCTCTTCTGCAACATGGCAAACTCTGAAAGAAAACAGTCTCTGTACCATGGCAGTCTCTACAACACGACAGTCTCTGCAACACGACAGTCCCTGTAACATGGCAGCCTCCAAGCTACTAATTCACTCCCTGGGTAGCTCTACCCTTGATTATTGCAGCTCCCTCCTCATTGGCCTACCTCTGCACAGGCTATCTCCCTTTCAGTCTATAATGAATGGTGCTGCCAAACTCATTTACCTTATCATCCGCTCAGTGTTCACCACCCTTCTCTGCCAATCCCTCCATGGGCTTCTGCACACACAAAGAATAGAAATACTAACGATACCATAGTCAATAGTCATCCATAACTCTGTCCCCAGATGCATCATCAACCTGGTCTCAAAATACCAACCAAAGCATTCTCTTGGCTTCTCCCATGACCTCCTGTTCTAAAGCTCCCTCATCCTCCTTCCATGCTTGCCTGCAGGACTTCTCCAGAGCCTCTTTCATCCTCTGGAATTCCCTACCTAAATATCTCCAGCTATCTTCTACTGTCCACCTTTAGACAATCCCTGAAAGATTATCTCTTTGGTGACACCTATCCTGCCTAAACCACAAAACTGGACTTTTACCTTCTCTGTCAACTCATCCCCACACCGTTATTAAATTATGCATCACTTCCTCCCCTCCCTTATAGATTGTAAGCTATCATGTGTAGGGCCACCTAATGCTCTTTTCTTGAAAAGTATTGTATTTGTACTGTAAAGCAGTTTGGAAACCTGTAGCCAAAATACAGAATATCCCTTGCGAGCCCCTATAGTGGTCTTTTTTCCTTGCAGAACAAAAAGGGAACCAGTGAGTGTAAATTAAATCATCTAAAAGTAATATAAAATAATACAAACTGAGGCGAAAAGAAAAAATATTCTCAATGCCAGTCGCTAAACATTCTATATGACCCCCATACTAGTCAGAAAATGCATAAATACATTGGATCAGTGCAGCGCTAGTCTTAAATCATGCAGTACTATTGAAATCAAAGTCCTTCATATGTATCTTGTGATTGACCTTGACAATGTGCTCCACCTTCCGTGCCTCTATTATAATTAGTGTGCATCAAGCCACTAGCAGATGTACTCTCACCTTAGATTTTTTACCTCATATTTACCGCATAAAGCAAAAATGCTTGGTAAATACTGCATAAAACAGGAGTTTGTCAATTCACAAAAGGAAAAAAATCAATAAGTGCAATCGGTAAATAAGTAGTCTCACGTCCTTAACAACCGATGAGTCATCAGCTGTCAGCGGGGTTGTCTGCCTTTTTATTTACTTTTGAGCACATTTTTGGTGATTGAGTAGGGGTACTATGTATCTGGAGTGCCCCCTTGTTTAAAAGGGACTTCTAGATTCCGATAAGCCCCCCTGCAGACCCCCACAGGTCCGGCCAGGGTTGTGGGGAGGAGGCCCTTGTCCTTATCAACATGAGGACAAGGTGTAATACTGCATTACTTCATAAAATAGTGCATAGCGGAATTTTAGTAGCGTTGTTTAGTGAATGACAAAAATTTGTTTGAAAAACACTGTGCGGTATCTTAATGCATACTCGGATGCGGTAAGTTATTACTTTGTGAATGGTGCCCATTATCCTCAACAGCCTGGGTAAAAATGCCTCCTCTGTAACCTCTGCTTCACACCTTGCAAAAAAAAAAAACACTAATGCCCCGTACACACGGTCGGGCTTTGTTCGGACATTCCGACAACAAAATCCTAGGATTTTTTCCGACGGATGTTGGCTCAAACTTGTCTTGCATACACACGGTCACACAAAGTTGTCGGAAAATCCGATCGTTCTAAACGCGGTGACGTAAAACACGTACGTCGGGACTATAAACGGGGCAGTGGCCAATAGCTTTCATCTCTTTATTTATTCTGAGCATGTGTGGCACTTTGTCCGTCGGATTTGTGTACACACGATCGGAATTTCCGACAACGGATTTTGTTGTCGGAAAATTTTATAGCCTGCTCTCAAACTTTGTGTGTCGGAAAATCCGATGGAAAATGTCCTATGGAGCCCACACACGGTCGGAATTTCCGACAACACGCTCCGATCGGACATTTTCCATCGGAAAATCCGACCGTGTGTACGGGGCATAAGATAGTGCTTCATCATTTAAAACTATTTATTTTTTTACTAAACAACAATCATGCACTCGCATTGCTAAGGTGCTAGATCGCACCAGATGTGTACAGCCTTAATTATTAGGTTAGATGATTCTGTGCAGGGGGTTGCAGGAAGCTGATGCCGTACTTTCTTTTCCGAATGAGCGTCATGACGTCATCCAAGAGCCTGTTCCTGCACGTTTCGTCTCCGCACACGACTTCCTCAGGGGGGCACTGCACTAATTAAATTTGTTTATTTTGCAAACCTGTGTTGTCCAATCTCTCACTTTGAGAATTATTTAAGGCTGTGCTTAAAATATAGTTAAGCATACCTTCAAGGCAAGTCCCCAAGATACCTGTGAAGATAGGGACTAAGTAAATATTTAGGGGCAAGCTTTCGGTTGGAAGATTAACAAATGAAACAATCTCCAAGCCTAATTACAAACACTAAATGTATTCTCGCTGGAGAGGAGACGGTTGAGAGGACATATGATAGTGATTTACAAATACCTCAATGGTGATGCCAGCGTAGGAAAAAAACGATTCAGTCTCAGGGAGTGTAAGAGAACACGGGGCCACACAATGAGATTGGAGGAGAAGCGGTTTAACCTAAAGCTGCGTAGGGGGTTCTTCACTGTCACGGCAAAAAGGATGTAGAACTCTCTTCCACAATTAGTGGTGTCAGTGGGGAGTATTGATATTTTTAAAAGATTCTTGGACATGCATCTTAAAGAACACAACTTACAGGGATATGGGAAATGATTATCGACACTGACACACGTACACCTTCACAGGTTGGACTGGATGGACCATTGTCTTTATTCAACCTTACCAGCTATGTAACTGGAATGTACTGTTAGGACCAGCATCCCAAGTACTCTACTTTGTTAGGCACCAAACGTTGTGTGCGTAAGACATGTTTACTGAATGACAAGCCTATTATCTTGTTTGGAACAAAGCTGCATACAAACTGCAGGTCCCCAATGCCACCGATAATCCTCCAAGAACTGGCAACCACTCTGGCAGTCTCTTCCTGTTTTTCTCTTCGGGGACAAAGCACAAGACAATGGCATAATGAGGCTGAATGGCTGTGACTGATGATCCCTTTTCTCGGAACACTCAGTCCTGTCTCATTGTGGAATCTGCACAGAGAATTTTCTATGAGAGAAGGGGGCAGCAAAAGGGGAAAAAGACCCAAATGGGTCTCTCTTAAAGTGAATCTAAGCTGCTAACGTTTAACTCTAGGCAGATTTAAAAGACATATTAATTTAGCTCTGTATTTATTAACACATGTATTTTTTTAAATGCAAGAAGTGTAAGTACTTGAATTTGACCTGGCATCAGCTTCCTGCAACCCCCTGTACAGTAGATTTCAGACTGGGAAAAGGAGAAACAGCACAAAGAACCAATCAGTTCATGTGCCGACAAGACGCATGCTGATAGGAGGTGACAGCAGAGTGACAAAGAGATGAGCTCATCACAGAGCTGCTTCTCACTTCAATGTCTAATTACAAGCTGGTGGCCAGTCCAGGATGACCTGGGTT
Source organism: Lithobates septentrionalis (assembly GCA_037952835.1). NCBI lineage: Eukaryota > Metazoa > Chordata > Amphibia > Anura > Ranidae > Lithobates > Lithobates septentrionalis. The sequence goes on from JBBDGP010003023.1 coordinate 596,826, forward strand.
CCGAGGAAGGGTTGAATGATGCTGGCCTTCAGAATGAATACATCAAAATGGCAGAAAAAAAGTTGTAGGGGGGAAATCTCTGGATTGAAGGTGAATATTGTAGCAAAACCTGGTTTTGTTATTTTATCGTTTTGGCCTTGTTCGCACTACGTGTGGCTCGAACTTGTGTTACCGCTCGTGATTTTGTTAGCACGATTCTCGTGTGCTGGGCAGCCTATTCACTTGAATGGGCTGCCCTATGAGCGAATGTCACTGCAAAGAGCCTTAGGGACCAAATTTTGGCCCTGAGCCAGGAGCAATTTTGCACTTGTGTTTTGCTGCTCAATCATCGCATTGTATTTTGCCGTGATTTGGAATCGCGAGCAGAATCATGGTTATTCTGCCTGCAATCCCAAATCGGCCCTACATGAACGGGGCCTTAAAGGGCATTTTATGTCCATCTTGGTATTTTTGACTGAAGCAGTTATTTCATGCCTAGATATTATTCCAATTTCTACATATTGTTGTTGTATTATCCAGCGGAGAACACCGGGGGTGGGGGCTCTTGTCCAATAGGTACAGTCTTGAACAGTTGTCCAACATCAATCTCCAAAAAAACCTGCATTGGTATAGACCAGGGGAATTCAAACTTTGTAAAAGGGCTAGTTAACTGTCCTTCAGACTTTAGGGGGGCCAAACCGTGGCCAGTGGGAACTTGTCCTAGCATTAGTGGGAGTAAACCGTGCCCCATCTTTGATATTGGGGGGGAGGAATAGTGCCCCATTTTTGGTGTCCAGTCTTTGGTGTCCAGTCAAGTTATGCTTTATTGTTGGTGTCAGTGGGAGGAATAGTGTCTCGTATTAGTGCCCCAGGGGCCGGATAAAGTCAAGCAAACAAAGGAAGCAAATGAGAGAAGGTCATTGTAAGGGTTTACATACACTTTTCAGTGGAAGCAAAATCAAAAAGTGAAGATTTGCTATGTTATAGGAAAAAAAATAGGATGTTAATTGTGCCTATGCAATACCCTAAAACAATTTACATTTCATTAAAAATTTCTCCTGAAAAACAGGAGAGGATGTGGAGGTGCCTAGGTCTACAGCCTCATGGCTGTATATCTGCTGTGTGAGATCTAAGGCACTGCTGCCTCTGACAACTAGTCTCAAAAGATTTGGAATGAGATTTGGTGATGTCACTACTGTGCCTCCCACTGTTCTCCTTGCTGGAGGCTCTGACATGAGGAAACAAAACCCTGCCTCTACCAAAATGGCCGCCTCCACACAGACCACTGAAAGTGTTTTGTTGATCCTGCCAGAAATCGTGTGAGCTGATAATTCCTTGTGTTCTTGGTCCGTGCCGTTATCAGTAACATTGTTCTCAGCTCTCCACGTAGATTACAGAACACCTCTCTACTATGGTATGGACATGAGGCGAGGAGAAGGTGTTCTGTAGTGATGTATCTAGTTTCTGCATCCACCCCATCACAACTGTTAAAGCTAAAGTCTATGCCAGTGGTCTCCAAACTGTGGCCCAGGGGCCGGATGTGGTCCTTTGCTTGCCTTTATCAGGTCCTTGGGGACATTCCTCCCAACGACACCAACAATGGGGAACTATTCTTGCCACTGACACCAACAATGGGGCACTATTCCTTTCACTGACACCAACAATGGGGCACTATTCCTTTCACTGATCCCACCACTGAGGCACTATTCCTCCCATTAAAACTAATGGTGGGGTATTTCTTACTCCTATTGACGCAGGGCATTTTCTACTCCTACCAGCCACAGTCTGACCCCCCTGTCTGAAGGACAGTAAACTGGCCCTTTGTTTATGACCAGGGGCGTTGCTAGGTCTACAAAAGATCTGGGGCTAAAGCCCATAGCAGCGTAGTAAAGAGAGTAAAGAAAGTCATACGCTTGGGCAAGCATACACATGTATATACAGTAATATACGTGTGTGTGTGTGTATATATATCCCTAGAGAGCCCCCCACTTACATCAGGGTCCCCAGAGAGCCCCCCTTATATCAGGTTCCCCAGAGAGCCTCCTCCTTACATCAGAGTCCTCAGAGGGCCCCCCACTTACATCAGGGTTCCCAGAGAGCCCCCCTTACATTAGGGTCCCCAGAGAGCCCCCCCACTTACATAAGGGTCCCCAGAGAGCCTCCCCTCCCCTTGGGGACCCCTGCAGAGACTCGGGGCTATTGGCCCCAGATTCGGGGCTTTAGCCCCAAAAGCCACCCCCTAGCGACGCCCCTGTTTATGACCCTTTGTTTAGAATGTTTGGAGACCCTTGGTCTATACTAATAGCTGAATGCACAATTGAGCAGCATGTATATGAACTGTCTTACGGTTAATTCTGTGCAGCTAGTTTTGTGATCCAGACACCCCTATCCCATTGCAAAGTCAAGCCCCGAACTGCCTGCCGACCACAATTTAATATACTTTCAATGATAATCAGCAAACTGTAAACTATCCACTTTATGGGTGCGTTCCAAGCATATCAACATGAAGGGAATGCCCACTTGTCCTCCATGTTTTATAGTACACCTTGTTTTCACAAAAAGTACATCGGTTAGGCACACAAGCTGACTTTTATTACAGAATGCCGGATCCTAAAATAGCGTGACTGACAAATGTACTTGAGCCATTCATTTACATCTATTTAATACCAGTCCCTGCTGCCACCTTGAATGACGACCTTGTTTCACCCGCCCTCTGGCAGCAAACTGAGCTTGTGTAGCAGTATTGGATGTTCCAAATTTGCAGAACTGCATCTTCAGGAAAAAATATATGACGCAGCTTGTAATTGTTCCTCTTCTTTAGACACAAACCCGTCCCGTCCTGACCTATACCCCCTAACACTTCATGGAACTTGAATACTAAACCTTCCTCTCATCCAAACCCTAAATTTTAAAAGGATAAGACCACTTTCACACAAAGTGCCCATATCTTTCTATCCCAGATGTAGAACTACATGCATTCAATGTCTGCAGGATGCTGCAATGTTGTCAATCTGTGGCTGAAACCATCCTCCTTAGCTGTCTACTTTCTGAGCTAGCCCCTTAGTAAGAGTCCCTTCTGTACCCTAATTCTTCACAATGAACTGCTAAGTCCTAATAGAGAGGAGACAGGCCCTGGCTAGGAGGAGAGATCAGGAGTATCCCACAGCTTTCCTACTCCAAACCCCCACTCCTATACCCTTCAGCCCCCTTCCCCTGCCATTCATTCTTTTTTTCTTAGATATACTCATCTGAACATTTTTTCTTTCCGAATTCCCTAAAAACCTGATTACACATTGATAACCATTTCCGTTAAATGTTCTTTTCTGGTACACCCAACCCTATGATGTACATACCCCGTTCATTTACCAACTGGTTCGAAATACACTATATTGTCAAAAGTATTGGGACACCTGCCTTTACACGCACATGAACTTTAATGGCATCCCAGTCTTATAGGGCGTACACACGGTCGGACTTTGTTCGGACATTCCGACAACAAAATCCTAGGATTTTTTCCGCCGGATGTTGGCTCAAACTTGTTTTGTCTACACACGATCGCACAATAGCTTTCATCTCTTTATTTATTCTGAGCATGCGTGGCACTTTGTCCGTCGGATTTGTGTACACACGATCGGAATTTCCGACAACGGATTTTGTTGTCGGAAAATTTTATCTCCTGCTCTCCAACTTTGTGTGTCGGAGAATCCGATGGAAAATGTCTGATGGAGCACCACACACGGTCGGAATTTCCGGCAACAAGCTCCGATCGGACATTTTCCATCGGAAAATCGGACCGTGTGTACGGGGCATTAGTCTGTAGGGTCCAATATTGAGTTGGCCCACCCTTTGCAGCTATAACAGCTTCAACTCTTCTGGGAAGGCTGTCCACAAGGTTTAGGAGTGTGTCTATGGGAATGTTTGATCATTCTTCCAGAAGTGCATTTGTGAGGTCAGGCACTGATGTTGGGCGAGAAGGCCGCTCTAATTTATCCCAAAGGTGTTCTATCGGGTTGAGGTCATGACTTTGTGCAGGCCAGTCAAGTTCCTCCACCCCAAACTCCCTCATCCATGTCCTAAAAGACCTTGCTATGTGCACTGGTCCAAATCATTTGGTGGAGGGGATTTATGGTGTGGGGCTGTTTTTCAGGGATTGGTCTTGGCCCCTTAGTTCCAGTGAAGGGAACTCTTAACGCATCAGCATAAAACATTTTGGACAATTTCATGCTCCCAACTTTGTGGGAACAGTTTGGGGATGGCTCCAACATGACTGCACACCAGTGCACAAATCGAAGTCCATAAAGATATGGATGAGCGAGTTTTGGGTGGGGGAACTTGACTGGCCTGCACAGAGTCCTGACCTCAACCTGATAGAACACCTTTGGGATGAATTATAGCGGAGACTGCGAGCCAGGCCTTCTCGTCCAACATCAGTACCTGACCTCACAAATGCACTTCTGGAAGAATGGTCAAACATTCCCATAGACACACTCCTAAACCTTGTGGACAGCCTTCCCAGAAGAGTTGAAGCTGTTATAGCTGCAAAGGGTGGGCCAAGTCAATACTGAACCCTACGGACTAAGACCGGGATCTCAGTAAAGTTCATGTGCGTGGAAAGGCAGGCGTCCCAATACTTTTGGCAATATAGTGTAAGTAAGAACATTTTTCTATTCAGAGATTTATTGCTCTACCCTTGACATTAATCTTCACAACACAGAGAAACATTTGCATGAAAAATATTTATTGCAACGTGAAGCAGAAATTAAAAAAAAAAAAAAAAAATCACACCTGCTCTTCTACACGACTGTAGAATATTTCAGTAAGAAAGCAGAACATGGAATATGAAGACTGTGTTATAGAGGCAGATGAGGAGAGGTCCCAGATACATTCCAGTACACTATGTAGTATATTGTCCGTTTTTAATATTCACTTATTTGTTTGGCTTTGATGACTCTTTAATGACAGCACTGTTGCAAGTGCGAGCTCCCCCCCCCCCCCCCCCCACCACACACACCATAACTGCCACCCTGCCCTTAAAAAAGGACTTTGGTGACCTATAAGAAAGGGTGTGCTGAATGCACGGGGGTTGACCAGCCTTGGGAGAAGGGCCTATAGAAATCCTTGGGGGTCAACTGCGTAGAAGAGCTTACTGCAGCATGCAAACATTGCAGCAGGCAGCAGAATTTAGGCAAGTGCACATCTTGGGTTAGGAAAAGTGGGGACTGGGTTTACATTAAAGCGGTAGTAAACCTGCTGACTTTTTTTTTTTTTCTACACCTGTAAGGGAAAAGGCATAATGAGCTAGTATGCACCGCATACTAGCTCGTTATGAAATACTTACCTTAGAACGAGGCGCCGGTATCTCACCCAATCCACGCCAAGGGAGCTGACATTTTTCCTCGGCGTGTCTTCCGGGTATCGGGGATCCGGCGCTGTGAGTGGCCGGAGCGGTGATGTCGTCACTCCCGCGCATTCGTGCGGGAGACTTCTTTCCAGCAAGGTCCGGCGTCTGCCGGACTTTCGGCTGAGAATCCCCGGAGCACATGCGCCGCTGAAGTCAGAGGCTCATTGCGAGGGGAATATCTCCTAAACCGTACAGCTTTAGGAGATATTCTTTTTACCTACAGGTAAGCGTTATTATAGGCTTACCTGCAGGTAAAAGTTAAAAAATTGACTATACTACCGCTTTGAAGCAGAACTTTACCCATAACAGCTTGATAAAAAATAACGTTCTTTAGAAAGGAACGTACATTCTACATAAATTAGTGTTTGCTGTAATTTACCTTCAGCATTGCTCCTGTTTCTTCTTGCTGGAGGCTGACATTTTGCTGAGCAGCAGTAAATCTTTAGGATGTCAGCAGATCGGCCTCTAAAGGCTCTGATTTTCTAGAGAGCAACTGAGCATGTGCAGAGCAGACCGAGACAGTGCATTTCTGAATTATTAACAGTATAGGCACTTATTTTTTATGTTTTACCTAGCCATACAGTGAGGGAAAAGTATTTGATCCCCTGCTGATTTTGTATGTTTTCCCACTGACAAAGAAATGATCAGTCTGTAATTTTAATGGTAGGTTTATTTTAAGGGTCCTTTCACACTGGAGCGGTTTGCAGGCGCTATTGCGCTAATAATAGCGCCTGCAAACCGACCCGAAACAACCGCTGCTGTCTCTCCAGTGTGAAAGCCCTGAGGGCTTTCACACTGGAGCGGTGCGTTAGCAGGATGGGGAAAAAAGTCCTGCTAGCAGCATCTTCAGAGCGGTGAAGGAGCGGAGTGTATACCGCTCCTTCACCGCTCCTGCCCATTGAAATCAATGGGACAGCGTGGCTATACCGCCGGCAAAGCGCCTCTGCAGAGGTGTTTTGCGGTGGTTTTTAACCCTTTCTCGGCCGCTAGCGGCCGCATACTGACCGCCGACGCCGCCCCCACCCCAGTGTGAAAGGGCCCTTACAGTGAGAGACAGAATAAAAAAAAAATATCCAGAAAAAAAGCATTTAAAAAAAGTTATAAATTGATTTGCATTTTAATGAGTGAAACAAGTATTTGGCCCCCTATTAATCAGTAAGATTTCTGGCTCCCAGGTGTCTTCTATATATCATGTAACTAGTTGAGATTAGGAGCACTCTAAGGCCAGGTCCACACTGGACTGACATGACAGTCATATGACTGTGGATCCGACTTTGCCCTGCGACTTAAAGTCCGACATCCGTACGACTTCAATGAACAGGGATCCGATTTTTATCCCGACAATACCAGGTACTGTGTCTGGTATGAACCTTTAGGGGGAACTCCACGCCAAATTAAAAAAAAAAAAACAGCATGGGTTCCCCCTCCAGGAGAATACCAGGCCCTTCAGTCTGTTATGGATTTTAAGGGGAACACCCACACCAAAAAAAACGGCGTGGGGGCCCCCCCAAAATCCACACCAAACCCTTATCCAAACACACAGCCCGGCAGGTCAGGAAAGGGGGTGGGGACGAGCGAACACCCCCATTTTGATGAGAACAAGGGCCTCTTCCTGACAACCCTGGCCGTTGGTTGTCGGGGTCTGCAGGGGGCTTATCGGAATATCTGGAAGCCAAGGGGGCCCCCAGATTCCAGCCTCCGCCCTATGGGAATGAGTATGGGGTACATTGCATTCCAGTATCAAGAATAAAAAACACATTACACATGATTTTAAAGTAATTTATTAAGGCAGGTCCAGCATCGCTTCCGAACTCTTCTCCCCTCTCCAGCTCTTCTGCCTCCTCCGCTGATGTCTTCTGCCTCTGCCGGTTCTTCTATCCCTCTCCGGTTCTTCTCCCTCTGTCCACTGTCTTCTGCCTCTGCTGGGTCTTCTCCTCTATCTTCTCGCTCTTTTGCTGGGTCTTCTCTTCTATCTTCTTCCGATGTTGACTCAACGCTCTCTCCCAAACTAATGCTGGGTGCGCGGTGTGCCACTACTTATATTGGCATGGGGCAGGGTCACCGGGTGATGTCATCCAAAGGCCCCGCCCCTTATGACATCACCGCCAGGGCATAATGGGTTGGTGACATCATAAGGGGGCGGGGCCTCCGGACCCCATGCAATTTTTTCGGGATGGGGGTTCCCCTTAAAATCCATACCAGACCTAAGGGCCTGGTATGCTCTTGGAGGGGGAACCCATGTCATTTTTTTTTTTTAATTTGGCCTGGAGTTCCCCTTCAAGATCATCAGAGCACAAGCCGTATGCTAAAGTCGGATCAGTTAAGACCGCGACCTGACTTTGGTCTGACTTCAGTGATATTCAATGGGCTGAAGTGGATTAAAGTCGGACCAAAGTAGTGCAGGGAGCATTTTCAAAGTCGCACCACTCTCATTGGGAAACCTTGCTTTTCACACGTCATGCGACATTAACTCCCAATGTTGGCGCATTTGTGGTACCAGTGTGAACCCGGCCTGAAAGGGAGTGCTCCTAATCTCAGCTTGTTACCTGTATAAAAGACACCTGTCCACAGAAGCAATCAATCAGATCTCTCCACCATGGCCAAGACCAAACAGCTGTCCAAAGATGTCAGGGACAAGACTGTAGACCTACACAAGGCTGGAATGGGCAACAAGACCATCGCCAAGCAGCTTGGTGAGAGAGTAATAACAGTTGGTGTGAATATTCGCAAATAGAAGATACTCAAAATAACTGTCAATCGCCCTCGGTCAGGGGCTCCATGCAGGATCTCACCTCGTGGAGATTCAATGATCATGAGGACAGTGAGGAATCATTCCAGAACTACTCCGTGAAGGACTGAAATTCTGCAGCACCCACAAGGTCCCCCTGCTCAAAAAAGCACATGTACAGACCCGTCTGAAGTTTGATTCTGAATGATTCAGAGGAGAACTGGGTGAAAGTGTTGTGGTCAGATGAGAACAAAGTCAAGCTCTTTGGCATCAACTCAACTCGCCATGTTTGGAGGAGGAGCAATGCTGCCTATGACCCCCAAAACACCATCCCCACTGGAGGTGGAAAAATTATGCTTTGGGGGAGTCTTTCTGCTTAGGCGCCAGGACAACTTCACCGCATCAAAGGGACGATGGATGGGGCCATGTGCGTCAAATTATGGACGAGAACCTCCTTCCCTCAGCCAGGGCATTGATGGGTATTCCAGCATGACAATGACCCAAAAACATATGGCCAAGGCAACAAAGTAGTGGCTCAAGAAGCCAGTCTCCAGACCCTAATCCCATAGAAAATATGTGGAGGGAGCTGAAGGTGCGAGTTACCAAATGTCAGCCTCAAAACCTCAATGACTTGGAGAGGATCTGCAAAGAAGAGTGGGACAAAATCCCTCCTGAGATGTGTGCAAACCTGGTGACCAACTACAAGAAACGTCTGACCTCTGTGATTGACAACAAGGGTTTCACCAAGTACCAAGTCATGTTTTGCGAAGGGGTCAAATTCCTTTTTTCACTCATTAAAATGCAAATCAATTTAACTTTTTTGAAATGCGTTTTTCTGGATATTTGTGTTGTTATTCTGTCTCTCACTTTTAAAATAAACCCACCATTAAAATTATAGACTGATCATTTATTTGTCAGTGGGCAAATGGACAAAATCAGCAGGGGGTCAAACACATTTTGAACAGCTGTACGGGGATTGGCATTGTTATGTATATGGTAACAAAGTCTTCTTCAGAGAGTGTTCATTGTGAAAGTTCCTGTATATTTATCCTCTGTCCAAACAACTTGATCTCTGCACATCGAGCTATCCTTCAGTTATTGGCTATCAATGTCTGGGATAATAATTCAAGCTATTCCAAATTATTATTTGCCATATCCAAACACATAGCAACCCTAGACTCCTCTCTGCCTTCCTGTTGGACAATGCATGGGCCCAAAGCCTGTGTCCATGGCTTTGGACTCGTGTAGCTGGACAATCTCAGAGTGCTTGCAATCAACTGCATTTGAGATCAGATTGAGATGCTTCCACGATCATTCATAATTCATATACAGGTGCATCTAACCTGTACTTCAGCTCCTAAACTGCATCAACCTGCTTTTGCATTCCCAATGACTTGTATGGGGGGAGAAGCAGTTCTGACATAAGCAAAAACCCGTTACGACAGATGCCAAAGCTGGATGAGAATGGATGGTGGAGAGACATCTGCCCATCCTGCAATAGTTTAGCAGGTCCCAGGATGCCCTGTGCAACTTGCCTCACTATAGGAGGCAGTGCGTCTCTTGTCTAGCCCAGGCTTTCTCAACCTTTTTACCCCAGAGGAATCCCTAAAAAACATTTTCAAGTGTCTGGGAACTCCTACTAAAGCCAATTCATCAGGGTCAATAGGAAAAATCCCCTTTACATTGGTGGTCAGTAGTAACCCCATTCATATCGCAGCGTTTTATAGCTTGAAGCTCAAAGCTCCAAAAGACAAAAAAAAATGTCAATTATTCTCTATAGAGTTGGTTCACATCTCCAATACAAGTCGCAGGAAGCTCAAAAAAGTTCTGGAGCTCTGTTTGTAGCTTGAATGGGGCAGATTGGTGTGTTTTTGAAGAATTTTTTTGTTCCATAGAAATCCATGGAAACACTTGACTCACGCGGTTCTGAGTGTTTTAGCGCACTTTGCTGTGCATTTCCGAGCGTTTTTCTGCTCCAATGCAATAATTAAATAAATAACAACTAATAAATAAAATATTAAACTGCATCAATAAATAATAATAATCATGAATAAATAAAAATAAATTAATTGACCCTAACCACAGCCCCTAACTCTAATATTAGCCCCTAATTCTAACCTTTTACCTAACAAAATATATAATAATAATAAGTAAATAAATAATATATAAATTAACCTCTAACCATAACATTAAACCCCTAACCCTTTACAATTTTTTTTTTTTTTAATTCATAAATAATAATTAATAAATAATAATAACAAATAATGGACAAAAAGCATAGGAACAAATGATGAAACAGATGATAATTTTCTCTATTGGTTAATTTAAAAAAATGCTTTAAAAACGCTGTACAAAAATATCCAAAAACGCCGATACAAACACCTGAAAAAACGCCCAAAAAACTCAAAAAGACCCTCAGGTGTGAATTCAGCCTTACAGCGGTGGTCAGAAGGCCACCCTTGCATGCAAGATAATACAGGATAAATGGTGTCATGCTATTGGTTTGCCAGGTGGCGTTGGCCCTGGAACTCTGCAGGCACCATCAGATGGGAGATGAAATCTGCCACAACTCAAGGAACCCCAAACAACCTCTGGGGAACCCCAAAGTTCCACAGAGCTCTGGTTGAGAATGGATAGTCTAGCTCAGGGTTTTTCAACCAGGAGTTCCTGCAGAGGTTGCTTGGGGTTCCTTGAGGAATGCGTAATTTCTGCCTGGTGGTTAAGTTCCCACTGACACCACTGATCATTTTCGCTATCTGTAAGGGGAAACTCTTCCCAATGACCACATGTTTAAGGAGCATTTTTCCCAATGACCATCACCTTAAAAGGGGTTGTAAACCCTCAAGTTTTTTCACTTGAATGCATTCTATGCATTAAGGTGAAAAACCTTCTGTATTGCAGTTGCCCCCTAGAGCCCCCCTTTTACTTACCTGAAGCCGATCGTTCCATCGATGGGGATGAGCACAGCAGCTCCAGCCACTGTCTTGGGTCCTAATTGGATAGACTGATAGCAGCAGAAGCCATTGACTCCTGCTGCTGTCAATCAAATCCAGTGGCACAAGTCCTGCTGTCTGTGTCAATGGACGTAGCAGCAGGACTCGGGAGCGTGCCCGCATGAGTTCCCCCCAGGGAGAGTGGGTCTCCGAGGGGGTACTCGAGAAGAGGAAGAGTCAGGAGCACCACGGAGGGACCCCAGAAGAGGAGGATCGGGGCCACTCTGTGGAAAACCCTTGCACAGAGGAGGTAAGTATGACATGTTTGTTATTTAAAAAAAAAAACAAAAAAAAAAAAAAATGAAGCTTTACAACCCCTTTAATGTATCCTGAGTAGTTGTAGATAGGTATTTTTAGCAGGTATTCCCTAAGACCAGAAAGTTATTTCCAGGGTTTCTCCATGTTGAAAAGGTTGAGAAAGGCTGTTCTAGCTATTGCTTGACTCCTCTGCAAGAACACAGGATCAGCACCATGGACAGCGCATGTCATCGTATTGCTTGTGGAAATGCCTATCTTCCCTAACATTGTGAAAATTTGTTTCCTGACACAAGCATGAAAGCACACACGTATGGGTTAGGATCTGCCCCTCGCCCAGTCAGGACTGGTTATACTATATTTAAAGCGGGGTTCCACCCAAATTTTGAACATTATCTCTATGCATTCTCTTCCTTGCCTAGATGCTGAGATGCTGTGTAAAAAAATTCAAATCGCCGTAATTACCTTTTTTTTTTTCTAATCTTCTTAGCACTTCCTGGTTTTCCTCCCATGGGAGTAGGCGTGTTTCTAGCCTCTCCCAGACCTCCCACAGTCCCCTGGGAGCTAGTCTCAGGCTTCCCAGCATGCATTGTGCAACAGCGTCATCACAACATCTCGGTGCATTCACTGCATCCAAGAAATACATGCTTGTGGGCTTCAAATGCCCACAATGAAGATGGAAACCACCTTCAGTGAATTTTATAAGTTATTCTTTACAACAAAATCGAACACAGGCGGACTTATTACACAGAACATGTGAGTAGATAATCATGAGAAGAAAAGTTTGTGAATGAACTCCAAAAAAAAAAAAAAAAGATAGATAGGTGGACCCCCGCTTTAAATAAGTCGCCTCCACCTAGGCGGCATTCTCTTTTTGTTCCTCAAATGCTTAACTGGTTATAGCTATGAGTCAAAGAAGATTTTTTAATTTTTGCCCTCACCTTGCCACATGCATCTGACCACCCGTACAGGTTCAGCCTCTTTCCTGTGACAAAGCCCCCTCCGTTCGGTTGTAGAACTTCCATACAAGGAAGACCCCCCCCCCAGGTCCGGATACTGGGGGGGCTGGGATACTGGTCTCTGGATGCAGGTAAAACAGTTCTGTTTCAGTCTCTCCTCCCTGGTGAGTTGTGGCCCCACACACACACATTTCTGTTAGTCTGGCTTTGGGTATGTTGGTTTCCCTTGCAAAGATGCTGGAATTTTTTTTCAGGGCTGCCCCCTTCCAAGATGGCTCCTTGTCTGCTTCCTGTGGCTGGACTGCGGGCTTTCAGTCGGCAGGGAGCAGCAAGTTGATGTTGGGGTAACTGCTGGCCTGCTGTAATAGTGGCCGGGAGCCCCAGGCGGCTGCCTGGGAATGGATTGGTGGCCACCTGTTCAGGAATGGAGCCTCTCCCATCCCTCCTTAGAGCCAGTCAGGGAAGGGTGCTGCACAAGGCAGGTAATCTTTCCATGGACTGTCATGGTGTGTCTGAATCGTTATGCCGTTAATATACAAGCTGCCAAAGTAGGGTAAAAACTGCTGTGTATAGTTCTGTCTGCTTTATTTGCCTCACAGGTTTTGTTTGTCTGTAGGACTATTAATGCATGAACTGATATAACAGGTGTTTGCTGCAAAGTTGAGTCTTTCCTATTAAATCAGCAAGGCCTGGCTTTACAGATTTGGGATCACTGTGTCAATGCTCTAATGCTTGGATTTGCTGTTTTTAACCCTTACAGGGCAGTAGTGTAGGTGATCCTACCAGGTATATTAACCCTTGATTGCGCTGCTTATGACAGAGTGATGCTTCAGTATGGATGCCACTGCTATGCATTGTGTTGCTGCTATGCGTTTTAAGGTCTGCTTTTTGGGTGCAATGTGTTTAATGATTGCTATGCATCAACCTATTATGTCTAAATGCCAGCGTGAAAAAATTCAGTGTTCTGCTTAAGTTACAGTGCCTTAAGTAATTGGTTTATTGCACTACTATCTGTAAATGCTTCTGTCTAAGGCAGGGGTCTCCAAACTTTTCAAGCAAAGGGCCACTTTATTGTCCTTCAGACTTTAGGAGGGCCAGATTGTGGCCAGCAGGGGCAGAAAATGTCACGGGCCCAGCATCAGTGAGAATAAATATGGCCTCAGGGTGGGTGGTCAATAGGAGGAGTATTGCCCCTGTTAGTAGGAGGAATAGTATTCCATCATTGGTATCGGTGGAAGATATAGTTCCCCATTGTTGGTGTCAGTGAGAGGAATAGTGCCTCATATCAGTGGAAGGAGTTGTGCCCCAAGGGCCGCATAAAGGCTAGCAAAGGGCCACATCTGGCCCTCGGGCCGCAGTTTGGAGACCCCTGTTCTAAGGGTTCAACCCTTGCTCACAGCAAATAGGTCCATTTGCTTCTTCAATGTCTGCAAATGGGCGTGTGGATGGCCAATGATATTGTATTAAAAGGATCACTAAAGATGATTTTTTTTTTTTTAAATAACAAACATGTTATACTTACCTCCACTGTGCAGCTCGTTTTGCAGAGTGGCCCCGAACCTCGTCTTCTGGGGTCCCTCGGTGGCTGTCTCGGCTCCCCCCCTGCAAGGACTCAACACCTTCATGCGAGCTCCCTCGCATGGTGTTGACTGCTTGCAGGCGCGCTCCCGTGATACAGCCGGCGGCCATAGCTGCTCACTGTATCACTCGGCCCCGCCCCCTGGCGCGCTGTGCCATTGGATGTGATTGACAGCAGCACGAGCCAATGGCTGCACTATCCATCCACTGTAACCAATCAACGGCCAGGCTGAGCGGCGAAGAGGATGTCGGGGGTGAGCGCAGGAATTTCGAGGGGTCAGGTAAGTAAAACAGGGGGCTGAGGGGGCGGTATTGTCGGATGTTTTTTCACCTTAATGCATAGAAAAAACTTTTACCTTTACAAACCCTTTAAGGCTATGTCCTAGCCAGTACTTCCAGGTATTTATTATGACCAAAAACCTGCAGCTCAAATTCTTGAGCCATGAGCTTACCCAGAAACCAGCCATGACCAATAAGGTGAGGGTCAGGTAGGTATGCTATCCTAAAAAAATAAATAAAAGAGTGCGCGGGAAGTATGGATAGTAAAACTCTCCAGCCCTTAAATACCAGCACCACTCCCCAAAGCAAAAGTGCCAACTTGTTCTTCCAACAGTGACAGGTCCTGCGGTTATCTGACGTGCCCGCCAAGATGCTATGCCAAGTTACATATCAGGCGTCAGTAAACACAAAGGCAGATGTGTTGACTCAAGTGCAAACTGACTCAGTCGATCTCTAGTCACTAACACACAGGTACTAATCTAATCAAACAGCTGAGTTTTGTTTAAAGGGTACCCCTGCCTCAAAAGCAGCAGGCCAAGGAGCGTTCATCAGATTGGCCAGATGTGTCTTCATGCTAGCAGAGGATGCAAGATCCCCTCTGTAAAGCCAAACTTTTACTGCAGAGGCAGTTAGCCAAGCCAAGTAATCTTCATCAGACTAGCCAGAAGTGCCAGTGTGGCAGCGGATGATGCAATAGCCTTTGCAGAGGCATGGGAACAGCAATATGGATTTGGAAATGAAGGTTTATACTACCATCAGGGGCGGACTGACCATTGAGCCACTCAGGCACTGCCCGAGGGCCCTGGGCCACTAGGGGGCCCCATCAGGGTTGCCAGCCTCAGTAAAACCAGGGACAGTATGGACCAGGGACAGCCAAAGGACAGTATGGACCAGGGACAGCCAATAGAAACATTTCTGTGTATACTGTGTGATTGTATACTGTGTGTGTGTATACTATGTGGCCCCATAATCTCTGATTGCCTGGGGGCCCCATAATCTCCTATTGCCTGGGGGCCCCATGAGTTGTCAGTCCGCCCCTGACTACCATTAGGGAGTGTGGTGTGGCCCGGGTTGGAGTTCACTTCAGTAGCCAAGGCTATTTGGTTCTCAGCAGACGAGTTGAAGGCAAACTTGGCCAGTAATACGCCTCTGTGGTGTTTGATCCATGATTGAAATTAGAGTGACCAGTGAGGCAGTACAACCACTTTGGATGCAGCAGGCTGTTCCTCCTACTATTCTGTGGGGTTAGTCCTATGGCTTAACCCACTGATGGCGTATACCTCTTCTAAGTCGAATGGAATGTGATTTAAGATGGAATCAGTGATGTCTAGATCAGGGACTAATCCCTTAGGCTAGTCACCTAGGCCTAGAACAAAGAGTTGGTGACAGGGCCTGAGAAGAGTCAGAGAAGTGATTAGAAGATCCATAATCGTCTTTGATTGCCTAATGCCCCGTACACACGGTCGGATTCTCCGATGGAAAATGTCCGATCGGAGCGTGTTGTCGGAAATTCTGACCGTGTGTGGGCTCCATCGGACATTTTCCATCGGATTTTCCGACACACAAAGTTTGAGAGCAGGATATAAAATTTTCCGACAACAAAATCCGTTGTCGGAAATTCCGATCGTGTGTACACAAATCCGACGGACAAAGTGCCACGCATGCTCAGAATAAATAAAGAGATGAAAGCTATTGGCCACTGCCCCGTTTATAGTCCCGACGTACGTGTTTTACGTCACCGCGTTCAGAACGATCGAATTTTCCGACAACTTTGTGTGACCGTGTGTATGCAAGACAAGTTTGAGCCAACATCCGTCTGAAAAAATCCTAGGATTTTGTTGTCGGAATGTCCGAACAAAGTCCGACCGTGTGTACGCCCTATAAGACCAAGTCTGCTCCTCTCGAGGTGTGCTGGCGAGTTGTACTTTGTGCAGTAAGGAAGTCAATAGAATTTCTTTCCACTCTTCCAACTCCTCTAATTCCCACTATGGTTCTTTAGAGCAATCAAGGCTTTAAGCAAATGTTACCAAATCTTGTCCAACAGGAACCATTGGTCCATTGTTCTTAGTCGGCATGCAGATTTAGGCAAGATATGAAACAAAGGATCAAGATCCAAAACGTCATATGGAGTCATTGAGGACAATCACTCAAACTATCAGATAAAGCAGCTACGGTTTCTCTAGATCTAGCTGATGTGTACATAAGCACTTTGGTACACCCAGGCTTCTGAGAGTTTCACTTCGGGTTCATTCAACAACCTTTGACCTTTCCACATACTCAAGACATTTTCCAGAACATTGGTTCCAGTAGTGGCCATCTTGCAGAAGCAAGGGCTGCAAGTTCCTTATGTGGACAACAGCTGCGGGTGGCTCAACATCCTCCAGGTCCTGGCAAACCCTGATTCAGACTCAGATCAAATTTGGACAGATCATCAACTGGGGAAGGACAACTAATCTCATTATAAATGACATTTATAAATGACAAGCCGGCAAAGCTGCAGGGGACGAGCGGGGCTGGGAAAGAGCACAGGGGGCAGGAGAAAGAAGCTGGATAGGAGGAGCGGCAGGGAGTCTGCATACAGAGGAACCAATCTCTCCATTTTTCTCCTGAATGCCTGCAGAAAGGAGAGGAGGAGAAGCGGATATTCAGCGCTGCCGGGCCTGAAAATGGAGAGATCAGTTTCTCTGTAAGCAGCTGCCCCACCACTCCTCTTATCAACGTGTACAGGGGGGGCTGCATGGGCCCCCTGAAGCATGGGGCTGGGTCGCAATTGCAACCCCTGTGACCCCTGTAGATACGCCCCTGCCGTACAGATACATTTACTACTGATGTCCAGAACAGCCAGGCTAGGCAATGTACTGTGGGTGGGCAGCAAGTGGTTAAAGCCCCATCTTAAAGCTCTTGTTGGGGAGAGCTGCATTTCTTACCTGTCCTGTAGAACCAACAGGAAGTAAGAGTAAATCTCTCCAAAGGAATTAAAAAACGCTCTTTGACAATGAAGAGATGTCCCCATTGGAAGACTTCCCTTCTCTTTCAGTTTGGGAGACCAATTAAAAGTTTGGGTTTTTTCTTCACTTTTTGGTAGAGGACACCCGGACAAATTGGGAATGTCCCCAACCTGAACACAGATACCAAATAAAACCGGGGAAGGGTTCTAAACCTTCCCTAATCCATCAAAAAAATAAAATAAATGTATTTGCTATTTAATATATTCCCTTTATTAATGAGTCTCAGCACTACAGGAGCCAAGTCACGTGACCCCCATCCAGTATACTACATAGGCCATCTGCCGCAAAATAGCAGTAAAAAGTATGAGTACTCATAGACAACGGGAAACAAAAATGTTTTTGTCAGCAATATTGAGCAGTCGGAAAATCAAAGCATTCATGCGTTCAGCCTGTGTGTGTTCTCTCCCAGTGCTGGCAGAAGGGTGACCTCATTAAAAAGCAATCAGGAAGTCTCTGTTCCGCTATGTGATGTCATATGCTCTGGCTGCCACCCGGTAATCATCCGTACACGTTCATCTTACAAACAGCTGCCTATCTGTGTGTCACATCTTTCCCTGTGCCACCTCATTGTACCAAGACACCACTGACACCCGTGTGAGCCGGGTGTCACCAGGAAGGACAGAGCTGTATTATCCCGGGGGCCATATCACGTGCCGGATCAGAGGACTTGGTTGTGAGGGGTATTATAGATCAATTTCAGAAAACTGCCCATATACATGATTTTATGAACGGTGACTCAATCAAGAATCCCGGCAATGCAAGGGTTAAAGTAGATGTAACCCACTAACTTGAATCTATTTACTTTGCTAAAGCATTGTGTATCAAACAATTGTAACCTTTGTTGCATCTCGGAGATGCAGATCCCCTGCAGCCTCTTTGCAGCTGCTTCCTGCCTACATGTATTCCAGTGATAAGCAGCATGGCGTTTCTAAGGTCAGGTTACCAAATGGTGACAATAGTGAAGCATGGCTGCATATTAAGTGTTCGTATGGCCACTTGTAGTCTCAGCTAGAAGCCCAGGACGGGGTGACAACACGGGAGCACAACTGGGACAGGGACAGAGCGTTGTCATCCGATAACAGGAAGTGCACAACTCCCAACTTTTTGAGATGGGAATGAGGGACACCTATCAGCAAAAGTATGCAGGCATAGGACACACCCCTTGCCACACCCCCTTAAAGAAGAATTGTGCAAAAAAACAAGATTGGTTAAACCCAACAAGTGCTACTATTCCTTTATATTGGCTTTTGGAATTTACAAATGCAGCAATTTAGAAATCAGATGAAAGGTTTAGCACTGGAAAACACTTCCAAATGTAGAGGAATGAGGGACAGAGGGACATTTCTCCAAATCAGGGACAGTTGGGAGCTATGGAAGTGGCTGAATGAAGCAGAATTAATGGACACTCAGAGCAGTGGCTCAGGTGCCCCCATAGAAAGCAGTAGGGAGGAGGGGAACCCAAGAAGAGGAGGAACTGGGCTGCTCTGTGCAAAAACATTGCACAAAGCAGGTAAGTATACCAGGTTTGTCATTTAAAAAAAAACAAAAAAACTTTAGGCTCGGTTCACACTACTGCGACCTGAAAGAGTACTAATTTGATGTGACTTTAGAAGCGACTTTTGGTAATGCCTGGGTAATCTTCCTGTAATGTTGAATCCAAATGACATCAATATAGATGAGGGTCAGACTTCAAGGCGACTTCCTTTAAAGTCTATGGGCACAAGTCGGATTGAAGTTGCCTTGAAGTAGTACAGGAACCTTTTCTAAAGTCGGAGCGACTTCAGTAGTGATAATTAAGACGGCTCTCATTGACCAACATGGGATTTCACATTTCACGTGACTTGGGGGGTCTCACAAGTCGGATCCCAAGTCTTAGCCTTAGCCCAGGTTACAGCGGGAATGAAAATCTTGTGAACTTTAGCTGAACTCGCTCGATTTCATTACTGCATGTCAGTCCCGATTTCGGGGGGTGATTTCAGAGACATCTGTGCAGGTTTTCTGCACATATGGCAATAGAAATCGCACCCCGAAATTGTCCAAAAGTAGTACAGAAACTTCTTTAGGGAATCGGTACGGCGCCGCAAATGCGGCGTCACGCTGATTCGGACAGTGCCATTGCCGGAAATTGGTGCCGATTTGCCATGGGATTTGACATGTCAAATCCCATGCCAAATCGCATCAATGTGAAAGAGGGCTAAATGTCACTAAATCCTGCTGGATCACTTCAGGCTGGCCCCTTCTGCAAGTATAGCTACAGTATGTAAAACATTAAAAATAAGTGCTTATACTGTTTAAAATTTCAATAAGGCACTGTCTCACCCTGCTCTGCACATGCTCAGTTGCTCTCTATTCCTGGCACTGGGTCTAAATCAGAGACACTAGAGGGCGATCTGCTGACAGCTTTAAAGGGGTTGTAAACCCTTGAGGTTTTTCACCTTAATGCATTTTATGCATTAAGGTGAAAAACCTTCTGTAGCGCAGCAGCCCCCCAGAGCCCCCCTTTTACTTACCTGAACCGATCGTTCCAGCGACGGGGACAAGCCCAGCAGCTCCAGCCGGTGTCTCGGGTCATCATTGGATAGATTGATCAATGGCTCCCTCTGCTGTCAATCAACCACAGTGACACGGGGGGCGGGGCTGAGTCCTGCTGTCTGTGTCAATGGACGCAGCAGCAAGACCCAGGAGCACGCCCACACGAGTGCCCCCAGGGGAAGCGGCTCTCCGAGGGGGCACTCGAGAAGAGGAGCCAGGAGCGCCATGGAGGGACCCACAGAAGAGGAGGTTCGGGGGCCACTCTGTGCAAAACCCTTGCACAGAGGAGGTAAGTATGACATGTTTGTTATTAAAAAAAAAAAAAAAAAAGTGAACCTTTACAACCTCTAAGATTTACTGTTGCTGAAGGGGGATGAAAGCAACGGGAATGACTGTACAGAGGGAAGATTAGGGAGGGAGAAAAGAAAAGCAGGAGAGGTGACAGGACAAACTCTGCTGCCAGGGAGACACAAAAGAGTTTCACTTACAGGAACAGTGTCTTATTTTACCTCCCTGATATTTTCTCCTTTTTTTTTCCCCCTGTGAACTTCGGCACTGTTATGCCCCATACACACGATCCGAAAATCAGGCGACAGAGCGTCCGTTTGCATGCTAGTTGCATATCGAAACCTGAAGAGTTTAATAAAGTTACGAAAGTTCTTGTACGACAGAATAAAAAATTGGAAGTGATGTCATATGTTGTAGTCATATTGTAGTGTATTTGTATTGTATTTTCGGATGACAACTATACTGATTAACCACTTAAGCCCCGGAAGGATTTGCCCCCTTAATGACCAGGCCATTTTTTGCGATACAGCCCAGCATCACTTTAACTGACAATTGCACAATTTTGGGTACAACGTTACAGGACCGCAACGTTGTACCCAAACAAAATTTATGTCCTTTTTTTTCCCACAGATAGAGTTTTCTTTTTGCAGCATTTGATTACCTCTGCGGTTTTTATTTTTTAAACAAAAAAAAGAGTGCCAATTTTGAGAAAAAAACAATAAATTTTTTACTTTTTGCTATAATAAATATCCCAAGTTTAAAAAAAAAAAAGAGTTTATTCATCAGTTTAGACTGATATATAGTCATCTACATATATTTGGTTAAAAAAAAAAAAATACACAATAAGCGTATATTGGATTGGTTTGCGCAAAATTTATAGCGTCTACAAAATAGGGGATAGAGTTATGGCATTTTTATTATTTCTTTTTACTTTTTACTGGTAATGGTGGCGTTCAGCATTTTTTATCGGGACTGCGACATTGCGGCGGACAGATTGGACACTTGGCACTTTTTTGGGATCATTGACATTTATATAGCGATCAGTTCTCAAAATAGCCACCGATTACTGTATAAATGTCACTGGTAGGGAAGGGGTTAGCACTAGGGTTACGTGTTCCCTGCTAGGTGTTTCTAACTGTGGAGGGATGGGACTTGCTGGAGGAGGAGATGCATCGCTGTTCCTCATCTTTAGGAGCAGACGATCTGTCTCTCCTCTCCTGACAGAACCGGGATTTATGTGTTTACACACACAGATCCCCGTTTTGGCTCTCGTATCCGCGATCGCGGGTGGCCAGCGGGCATCGCAACCGCCGGCCAAGTGCATCGGGTCCACAGCCGTGCAGCTTGCGCGCGCCTGCTAAGGCTCTTAAAGTACCTGTACAGCGGTTAATGCAGGGCTGCCAACCTGCCGCAGTATATGTACGTGAGCCGGTCAGGAAGTGGTTTAAATGAAAACCGTACGATCTGGTATCGTACAGGAAAAATTTTCGTGTTTGTCCAATCGGTTAATAATTGGATGAACTGTCGTGATCGGCTCTCAAAAGCTCTGTACTAGCGATCAGATTATCGTACGATCGCGTCGAAAGCGGTATTTTTCGTCTGATTTTCGGATCGTGTGTACAGGCCATTAGGCTTCATGTACACCCTGCCTACGTTTACCGATTTTTGCCACGGTTTTGCTGCATTTCGCGTTTTCCCCAGCGGGCGGTCAAAACATTCCCATCCTGAATGCCATTCTTCTGCATTCAGGAGGAGGAGGTTGAAGCTCACCTAACCGCAGCAGCTCCTAAACTCTGATAAAATCCTATGTGTACACGGACACTTATGCCCCATACACACGATCGGAAATTCTGCCAGCAAAAGTCCGATGTGAGCTTTTGGTCAAAAATTCCGACCGTGTGTATGCTCCATCGGACTTTTGCTGGCGCAATTTCCGCCAGCAAAAGATTGAGAGCAGGTTCTCTATTTTTCCGTCAGAAAAAGAGATTCTGTTCGTCTGTATGCAATTCCGACGCGCAAAAAAACATGCATGCTCAGAATCAAGTACGAGACGGAAGCGCGCGGTCTGGTACAAAGAGATAAACACGAGATTAGCAGAAGGAGCCCAAAGGGTGGCAAGCTTCGTATGGAACTTCCCTTTTCTAATGCTGGCGTACGTGTTGTACGTCACCGCGTTCTTGGCGGTCGAAAGTTCAGAGAACTTTTGTGTGACCGTGTGTATGCAAGCCAAGCTTGAGCGGAATTCCGTCGGAAAAACCATCCACGGTTTTTCCAATGAAAATTCCGATCGTGTGTATGCGGCATTAGGCTTTTATGGAGTTGGGTTTAGGAGCTTTGGCAAAAAAACAACAACAAAAAGCTCCTAAACTTAAATTTAGGAGCTGCTAGTGCACATGAAGCCTAAAGCTTCTGTCAGCCTTCCTCTCTCCCTGAGCCAAGACATACAATCAAGCCTGGAAATGTACATACTGTATTTTAATTACACAAAGTGACTTATAGTTTTTGCAACCAAGGATAGAATGGGGGAGGGGGGGGGGGTTCCAATAAGGAAGTGACTTCTCTGAGCTTCAAGAAAAATGGTGGCCTCCAGCAAGAAGAAACATGAGCAAGGCCGGAGGAAATTTACAGCACACACTCATTTTGGCAGCATAATTATTCATGAGGAATGCATGTACTTTTTTAAAGAACGATAATTGTTATCCAACTGTTATGGGTAAAGTTCTGCTTTAAATCAAAACCTCTTTTAGTTTTGGATAGACTAGAAGGGGCTTGCCTACGGTGCAGTTTTGCTAAAGGAGTAGGTTGGTTCCTGGGAGGAGTTATGCAAATATCAAAACTGCCTTAATGGGAGGTGTGGGCGCTTCTAGGCAGAGTGCATTTGCATGCAAACCTCCCACCTGTGACGCTGAGCCTCTATGATTGAAAGAATTGATATCCAATGAATGAAAGGGATGGACCAGGGACAATCAGACTGGGGAGGAAACAGCTAAATGATGCTAGAAGCCCTTCAGTCCTCCCACTGGGTAAATAGGCAGGCTCTATCTAACTTACCGCAGCTTCCAATGCACGCTGTGAGAAGCTCACAGGGTGCCGTAAAAATGGAGTACGCCATTTCAGTATAGGAGAGGAGCCTTTTCAATCGATCCCAACTATGGTGTCCATGGGATCGTCTCTCAGAGGCCTTCTTCTCTCACTGCTCACAAATGATCTCCTTTACGTTTGCTCCTATGTATGAAAACTTATCTCACTCCCAGAAATGTACAACGTGAGCCATCTGCTAGACAGCGCGCCAGTCAGTACTCATTAGGGAACACATTCGTGTCTGGTGGGCAGCGATGTTTCATTCATCCCGTCTCTTCAATCGACCACAAATGTGCCATCCCTGTTTATACGGTGAGTCATCCTCCCTTCCATATGGCGGCATCAAGACACAAGTCATCGCAGCCAAATGACACGACATCATCATTTCATCAAAATGGAAATTACTTCTTCATAAAAGATTTTACAAGTTTTCATCTGAACACTTTTCCTGGCCACACACATGAAAATAAAACAACTGATAGATCAGAGATGTATCTCCAACTTCCATGAACAGGTTATATGGGGCTCATTTATCACACAGACATATAATATTACAATACAATAATTAAGTGTTCTTGCATAGCACGATCGCTTACTGTTATCTCACATATATATTATTATTCTAGCCAAATTTACCACCCTAACTCCTCCCACAGCTTTTACACTACATAGACAGTAATATACCGAAATGTGTGGATTGTTCGCCAAATGGTTCACAAAATATCGTCGTTTTTTGCGGCGAAATTGTTCCCGAAGGAATGAATGGCGAAATGTTCAAAACTGGAGTGGGAGGTGACAAAAGCTGACAACCCCATGATCAGCCAAAACATTATGACCACCCCATGAAAAAAACAAATCATTTTTGAAAAAAAACAAAAATCATTTTTGAAAAAAAAAATCATTTACAAAAAAAAACATTTTTGAAAAAAAAAAAACATTTTTGAAAAAAATGTTCAGCTCTTTCAGCCAATGATGGGACTTCTTCAACTTTTTTTACTACTATTTATACTTTTTAAAATATTAAGCTTTTTTTAACACTTTTCACAGTTACTCCAGCCACTCCAACCACACAACAGTTACTCAAGCCACTCCACCCAGTTACTCCGCCCACTCCAGTTGTAGACTACTGTAGGTGGAGGCAAGAACACGTCACACAATTTCCCCAGAAATTGTAGCTTTTCTAGTTTCATTAATCATTCCAGAAAATGGCTATACTTCTGAAGACTGAATAGTTGTAAATACCTCCATCCCCTACCCATCATAAATCAAAATTCATGCATAGAAAGTCCAAATGATCGAAAACAAAAAAAAAGGCCTGGGTAGAAATAAACCCTACAAGATTTGGGTATTAATTTAGCCTACCCAAACTCACAAACGTTTGAGGCTAACTTCTAGACATGTGCACTGCCGAAAAATTTGTTAGTTTTGTTTCATTCGGTTTTTTTTTGTTTTGTTTTTTTCGTTTTAAGTGTCATTCGTTATGTTCGGAAATTTGAAAATTTAAAAGAATGAAAATCCAAAAATTGAAAATAATAGCTAACTAACTAGTAACGAACTATTAAAATGATAGGTATTGGAATTTCCTTTCAAATTTGGCTGTTAGTGAATGTAACGAAAAGGAATTTATCCGAAGTTACGAATTAACGAATGCCGCATCTAAACGAATGTAATGGAACAAATTAATAATTAAAAAAAAATGTTTTTATTATGATTGTTATTTATTATTAATATGTTACATTCCATTCGCTTAGATGCGGCATTCGTTATTTCGGATAATTCATAACTTCGGATAAATTCATATTCGTTACGGCCAAATTTAAAAGGAAGTTATAATACCTATAATTTAATAGTTCTAGGTATTGAAATTTCCTTTCAAATTTGGCCGTTAATGAACGTAACGAATATGAATTCATCCAAAGTTATGAATTATCCGAAATAACGAATGCCCATTTAAACAAATGGAATGTAACATATTAATAATAATAATAAAAAATAACAATAATAAAAACCTTTTTTATTATTAATTTGTTCCATTCCATTCGTTTAGATGCGGCATTCGTTAATTCGTAACTTCGGATAAATTCCTATTCGTTACGTTCACCAACAGCCAAATTTGAAAGGAAATTCCAATACCTATAATTTAATAGTTAGTTATTATTTCAGATCTTTGAATTCTCTGGTTTTCGAATTTTCGTTCTTATTTTTGGATTTTTGAAAGTCCGGATTTGGAATTTCTGATATTTTTCTAATTTCAGGATTTTCCAAATTTTGAATTTCTGGATTTTCGAATTTTCTGAATATTCAAATTTACGAATATTTGGAAAAATTCGTTAAACAGGTTTTCATTAATTCAGATATTTCCGAATTAACACATTTGTCAAAGTTCGTTAAAAAACTAATTTGGAACTAAACGAATTGCACATTTCTATGAACTTCCCCACCCTATTAGACATCATAAGGAAGGATCTAAAAACACATCTCTTATAATGAACCATCATGGTCGGGAAGAATAGCAGCTATGAAGATGATGCTACTACCTAAGCTTGTATAATACTTCAGAACAATTCCCATTTGTCTACCAGAGTCCTCTTTTACTCTGTCAAACAAATTACTCAGTGTGGAAAAATAGCAGGGCGAAAATCTCATACTCCGTGCTTATTAAACATAGATATATGGGCAGGATGAGCTTCCCTGTAGTGCAAAACTATCACTGTGCACCAATTTTGGACCAATTGAAGGCCTTGTTTGACCCCAACACGGACAAGCTATGTTTACACATAGAAAAAGCAATTCTAGAACACAGGGATCTTCCATCACTCCTTTTGGCTCAACTCACGCAGGCTCCACTAACATATCCAGAGTTTTCCTCTGTAGAATTGTCAGGGCTGGGCACAGCCCTTCCTTCTGTGAGCTGGCCGCTGAGCTGTCGGCTAATTGCCAGCTCCTATCTCTCCACAGATACTCAGCTGTTGATGATATCCTGCTCATCAGTCCTGTCTACTTAAGCCGTCCAGTCCAGAGGTTCTCTGCCTTCGCCTTGGTCAACATCACAGAAACTATCTCCTGCGATCCTGTTCAAGACTTGCTTTGCTGACATCCCTTCTGGCTCCAGATCCTGCTTGCTGTTCCACTACATTGATCCCTGACTTCTGGCCTGGCTGACTATCCGTTTTGGTTACTGAACTTTGGCTATGTTTTGACTACGTTTGTTCTTTTTACTTTTAAGTGTGATTTAACTTCTGTCTCGGTCTGATTTCATGGTTTCTGACAAGAATTCACATTTAAGGCCTGGGACAAACTACACACTATTGCTGCGTACATATGATCTGACTTTCCGGCAACAAAACTGTGGAATTTTGTTTGAAGGATGTTGACTCCAACTTGTCTTGCATACACACGGTCACACAAATGTTGGCCAACAATTACGAACGTAGTGACATACAAGACATACGTGATATCTCCATTATGATCGCTAGTTTTACAAGACCGAGCGCTTCTGGCTCGTCCTTGATTCCGAGCATGCGTGTCTGTACTTTGGACTTTTGTCCGACAGACTTGTGTACAAGTGTTGGCAGAAAATTTGAGAACATGCTAGCCAACATTTGTTGGCGGAAAATCTGACAACTGTCCGATGGAGCATACACATGGTCGGACTTTCCGCCAACAGCCTGTAATCCAACATTTCCCGTTGGAAAATCTGATCGTGTGTACGGGGCTTATCACTTCAACCGAGTCTAGGGAAAGACGTGAAGATTTTCCCATCCAAACTCTCGAATATTTCATCCCAAACCTGAGGGTCCTCTCATGGTTACGGCACAACCTATTGACATATAAAGATATTCTATCCAAATGCACTGACCCCTTACCTTACTCCCAGGATTCAAGTGCAACATGTTCACACAAACCATCCTAATATCCACTATATGCTTCATAAAGAATTGTGGGGATATCTACAAAAATTTTTAACAAACCCAAAAGGTCTCCTATGGTTTTACTCCATTCTCCAACATAAAGGGACCTTTTCCAAGTCCTCTAATATGATCAACTGGGAAAGAGATCTGGGATCCACATTCACCCCAGCAGAATGGCAACAAGCCATTAAAGCATATTATCGTTATTCCCACTGCACTAACCATTGGGAAATTATGATAAAAATAGGGTGGCTGGTGTTTTTTTTGTTTTTTTGTTTGGGGGGGGCGGCAAACATTCCACCCCCCCGCGGCACCTCAAACCCCTGCCCCTCGCTGTCTGCCGGACCACCGGCTCTTTACTTTACTGCCACATCGGACAGCAGAGGTTATCGAACATCTGCGGGCATTGGGCAGTGGCTCCTGTGTCTAGTGAGTAAGTTGGTTCTTGGGAGGAGTTATGCAAATAACTGGCTCTAATCAAGTGCTTCAGAACCACCCCCCGCTGCTGTAATTTATGAGCCTGGCGTCCCGAAAGGGGTTGGATGCATGAATAAGGTGTGGAGGCCGTGGACTGGATAGAGCATGGGGTGGCGGCCGTGGACTGGACAGAGCATGGGGGTGGCGGCCGTTGACTGGACAGAGCATGGGGGTGGCAGCCGTTGACTGGATAGAGCATGGGGGTGGCGGCCACGGATAAAGAGGGCGACGCTTGGGCGCCACTAATAGATGGGCCGCCACTGGCTGAAAATGACATATAGAATCTATCTAATATAGACTAGCCCACTTTTTCCCCATCAGAAACCGCATCCTGCTGGAGACAATGTGGAATGAGAGGCAGCATTCTTCATATTCTATGGGGTTGTAAAAATGTACGTAGCTTCTGGAATGCAAGTATTTGTTCTTATTTCATCTATAACTGGTTATATGATTAAACCAACCCCATATCTTGCCCTACTTAACCTTAAAATCAATAATATTCGCACCCAATTTAGAAGCATGATAATGCATATACTGATAGCTGAGCTTCTTACGATCACTGCAAAATGGAAATCTGCTTTGACACCTAATATTTCTGAAGTAATTCACAGAGTTGCATCCCAATACCAGTATGAGAAATACTTTGCATTACAATCTAGCAGCATAGGCTCTTTCACGCCAAAATGGAAGCCCCGGGTCTTACACTACCCAACAGATGATTAAACTGGAGGATAGTGAATTGTTAGGGCTGGGCTCAGCCCTTCCTTCTGTGAGCTGGCCGCTGAGCTGTCGGCTAATTGCCAGCTCCTATCTCTCCACAGATACTCAGCTGTTGATGATATCCTGCTCGTCAGTCCTGTCTACTTAAGCCGTCCAGTCCAGAGGTTCTCTGCCTTCGCCTTGGTCAACATCACAGAAACTATCTCCTGCGATCCTGTTCAAGACTTGCTTTGCTGACATCCCTTCTGGCTCCAGATCCTGCTTGCTGTTCCACTACATTGATCCCTGACTTCTGGCCTGGCTGACTATCCGTTCCGGTTACTGAACTTTGGCTATGTTTTGACTATGTTTGTTCTTTTTACTTTTAAGTGTGATTTAACTTCTGTCTCGGTCTGATTTCATGGTTTCTGACAAGAATTCACATTTAAGGCCTGGGACAAACTACACACTATTGCTGCACACTATCCTCACGTATCGATGACTGTTTCATAGAAATACATACCCTGGTACACACATGCTATTTTATTCCTTTTTTCTTTATGTTATTCGTTTATCGGTTTACTGTTTTAACTGGAAAAATTATCATTTGCAGCTTAGACGGTACAAGTTGTACGTGACATCCAATGTGAAGAAGAAGGTGGTGCATGCTTTCTCATTGAAATATATCCATAGTGATATTGCTGGCTGATTGGGTTACATAAACAATGTATATTACAACACAATTGATGTAATCATTTTTTTCTGGACTAAGCTTAAAAAAAAAAACAATTAAAAGAAAAACAAACATGTCCACTTGATCTCAAAATGTTCAAGTCAATCCGTTTCATCAAACAAGGATCCGCTTCCTCAGGAGAATGTAGAAGGTGAGTATATGTATAACCCCCTTTCCAACATTTTTAAAACAAAGGAACCCTTGAAAAAAAACCCTGCTAATAGTTACTATATCAACAGCTCATAATCTATTAGCATGGTGGTCAGTAGGAGAATGCTCTTTACATTAGGGGTCAGTGGCAAGAATGTCCATTACATTGGTGATCAGTAAAAAGAATGCCCCTTATGATGGTGGTCAATGAGAAGAATGCCCCTTACATTGGTGATCAGTGGGAAGAATGCCTCTTACATTGGTAGTCAGTGGAAAGAATGCCCCTTACATTGGTAGTCAGTGGGAAGAATGCCCCTTACATTGGTGATCAGTGGGAAGAATGCCCCTTACATTGGTAGTCAGTGGGAAGAATGCCCCTTACATTGGTGATCAGTGGGAAGAATGCCTCTTACATTGGTAGTCAGTGGGAAGAATGCCCCTTACATTGGTGGCCAGTGGGAAGAATGCCCCTTTATTGGAGGTCAGTGGGGGGAATGCCCCTTACATTGGTAGTCAGTGGGAAGAATGCTCCTCCCATTGGTGGTCAATGAGAAGAATGCTCCTTCCATTAGGGGTCAATGAGAAGAATGCTCCTTACATTGGTGATCCCGCCTGTATTGAATTGTTTTGTATTGTAACTTTACTGTCTGCCCCCATTTTGTAAAGCGCTGCCCAAACTGCTGGCACTATATAAATCCTGTATAATAATAATAATAATAATGATAGGTGGTCAATGAGAAGAATACCCCTTACTTTGGTGGTTAGTGGGAAGAATGCCCCTTACAGTGGTGGTCAGTGGGAAGAATGCTCCTTACATTGATGTCAATGAGAAGAATGCCCCTTACTTTGGTGATCAGTGGGAGGAATGCCCCTAATATTGGTGATCAGTGAGAAGAATGCTCCTTAGGTTGGTGGTCAGTGGGAAGAATGCCACTTACATTGCTGGTCAGTCTAAAGACTGTGCCTTTCATTGATGGTCAGTGGGAAGCATGCCCCTTACATTGGTGGCCAATGAGAAAAATGTTCCATGCATTGATGTTCAGTGGCAAAAATGTCCTGTAAATTGGTGGCCAGTGGCAAAAAATGCCCCTACATTAGTGGTCAGTTGGTGTCAAGGTACATATCTGGAGGCAGAAATTGTTCTTTGTGGAAGGAACCCCTAGCAATCTCTGCATCCGCTTCCTCAGGAGAATGTAGAAGGTGAGTATATGTATAACCCCCTTTCCAACATTTTTAAAACAAAGGAACCCTTGAAAAAACCCCTGCTAATAGTTACTATATCCACAGCTCATAATCTGTTAGCATGGTGGTCAGTAGGAGAATGCTTTTTACATTAGGGATCAGTGGCAAGAATGTCCATTACATTGGTGGTCAGTAAAAAGAATGCCCCTTATGATGGTGGTCAATGAGAAGAATGCCCCTTACATTGGTGATCAGTGGGAAGAATGCCGCTTACATTAGTGGTCAGTGGGAAGAATGCCCCTTGCATTGGTGATCAGTGGGAAGAATGCCCCTTACGTTGGTGGTCAGTGGGGGGAATGCCCCTTACATTGGTGGTCAGTGGGAAGAATGCTCCTTACATTGGTGATCCCTTCTGTATTGAATTGTATTGTATTGTAATTGTACGGTCTGCCCCCATGTTGTAAAGTGCCGCCCAAACTGCTGACGCTATATAAATCCTGTATAATAATAATAATGATTGGTGGTCAATGAGAAGTATTCCCCTTACTTTGGTAGTTAGTGGGAAGAATGCCCCTTATAGTGGTTGTCAGTGGGAAGAATGCTCCTAATGCCGCGTACACAGGAGCGGACTTTACGGCAGACTTTGGCCGGCAGACTTTCCGAATGATCAGACTTGCCTACACATGATTTCAGTGCATAGACAAGTGTAGCGCTGTAGGTTTAAAAAGCTTATATAGATATAAGAATAAAGAAAATGTCTATGTCGAACAGCAAAAATTGCAAAATATGACAGCTTAACAAATAAACAAATAAAGTCTCTGATGTTCTTCAGGTGTTTTTTAGACTGAAAAAGACTGATGTTAGTCCAAAAAGGTATATAGTTCCTTATTCACTATGTGGATAACGCATGCAAAGATGTGATGGACCCTCCACATAGAGAAAAAGTGAAGGCTTACCAGAAGGATTGAACTCATAGGAACGTACGTTCAATGAGTCAATCAAGCTTGTAACCCCAACGGGCAATCAAAAGGAAGAACCTCACGATTGGATGGTGGCGAAACATCAAAACATATCCAGACTCCTGACGGAACTTTGGAATGGATGCCAAACCTTCCCATAAATCATCTCAGATGGATAGTCCATATAAGAATAAAGAAGGGGGGCCACATAGCATAATACCGTTTGGAAAAACAGATTTATTAAAATAAGTAAACAACTTACATTTCCGTAGTAAAAAAAGCGCTTCAAGTAAAATTATGGCAGGCAGTGGAGTCTCCCGACGCGTTTCGTCTTAAAAGACTTCATCTGGGGTACTCACCCACTGCTGCCATACCCCTTAATATAGATATCTTAGCCCCCTTAATGAGGATACAGCTCGTATCTAAATTTCTAAGGCACTTCCGGGTTTGGCCAAGATGGCGGACCCGCGTGCGTTCCAAGCCTGGTGTGTGTATATGCGTTCCAGCATTGTACTGGGATGTTATTATAAAGTGTAATAAGATTAGGAGTGTAGGGATGAACTGTCTACACATGATCAACCAAAGTCCGACGAATTCGTACGTGATGACGTACGAAAGGACTAAAACAAGGAAGTTCATAGCCAGTAGCCAATAGCTGCCCTAGTGTGGGTTTTTGTCCGTCGGACTAGCATACAGACGAGCGGACTTTTCAACCGGACTCGAGTCCGTCGGATAGATTTGAAACATGTTTCAAATCTAAGTCCGACAAACTTTTGAGAAAACAAAGTCCGCTGGAGCCCACACACGATCATATTGTCCGACGAAATCCGGTACGCCGGACCAAGTAAAGTCCGATCGTATGTACGCGGCATTACATTGATGTCAATGAGAAGAATGCCCCTTACTTTGGTGATTAGTGGGAAGAATGCCCCTAATATTGGTGGTCAGTGGGAAAATGCTCTTACATTGGTGGTTAGTGGGAAGAATGCCCCTTACATTGGTGATCAGTGGGAAGAATGCTCCTTAGGTTGGTGGTCAGTGGGAAGAATGCCACTTACAATGCTGGTCAGTCTAAAGACTGTGCCTTTCAATGATGGTCAGTGGGAAGCATGCCCCTTACACTGGTGGCCAATAAGAAGAATGTTCCATACATTGATGTTCAGTGGCAAAAATGTCCTGTAAATTGGTGGCCAGTGGGAAAAATGCCCCCTATATTAGTGGTCAGTTGGTGTCAAGGTACATATCTGGAGGCAGAAATTGTTCATTGCTGAAGGAACCCCTAGCAATCTCTAGGGTTTCACAGAACCGTGGTTGAGAAAGGCTAACATTTTTAAAAACATTGCCACATGTGCATGCAGAATTTCCATTCCCTCACCATACCCAATATATGACACCGTACGCACCACAATACTTCCCTTCCCTGAAGAATGGGGATTGGGGATGAGTGGTTTGAGTTGGTGAAGGGATGTAAATACCTGCACCTATTCTTTGAGAAATAGTCTTGTACTACTTACTTTGGTTAAATATATTTGTTTGGATGCAATACTTTTACCTGAAAATGAGCAGTAATTGATGAAACTGTCCATTTAATGCAATTGGTTTCTAAAAAATAAAAAAAAAATAAAAAAAATAAATGACTATTAAAGCTGAACTCCGGCTCTAAAAAAAAAAAAAATTATTACAATTTATTGCTGTACATTTAAAAAATAAAAAACAAAAAAGCACATCCAATCCGGATCGGTCTCTTGCAGTGATACTTCCTGGCACAAGATGGCCTCAGTCTTCCTGTTGAAGGACAGACAGAGTTACTTAACTCACTTTCTGAGCCCAGGTTGTCATGGATCTGCCTCTTGGGGCAGCATCATCACGCAGACTGGGGTCAAAGTACTATTGCATGAGAACAGTGTTTTCATAGCATTCCATGGGTGCCCACCATCCATTTTTCTGAATGGGCCTAGTGACAGAGGCTCTTTAATAAAAACAAAAATGGAAAAAAAAAAAAAGCCATAAAGTAAAATGCAAAATTCCTGATTAGGCTTGCCCGTTCAGAGCCGAGGAAATGACCGGATCGCAGCTTGCTCTCAGGTCTCGAGGTTTTTGAAACATACACAATAAAGCAGGAGCTACATAAGGATAGAATCACACAGTGTAAAATACATTATGTAATCTTATGATGTGATCTCCTTTAGGTAGAGATTGACCCCTTTCCATGCAGACACCTTTCAAGAACCGTTGTGTAATTTATAAGCTGAATTATCCTGAAAAGTAGAGTGGATAAAGAGGAACTCCGTACAAACATCAGAAACACACTACATTCATTAGCTTGAACACCCAGCCTGTAATACCCCTTCATTACCTTCTTTTCACTGCTGTGATCATTTGACTGACAATTACTTGAAAAACACAGGACATCAGTTTTTTGAGACAGATATCTTTTTGGTGATATTTAATAACCATATTTTTTTTTTTTTTGGGGGGGGGGGGGGTCTTTAGATGGTACTTTTTGTATAAAGTTGATAATGTCTGTAATGAGGTCTTTTGCTTGAACATCAATAAAACTATTGATTATAAAAAAATAAATAATAATAAAATAAAGGGAAACGGTCAATTTTGGCCAGAAGATTACTTAAAACCTACAAAACATCAATTTTCTGAAAGCAAAAAAATAATAAGCTCAGTTTTCTTATGTCAGACGATATTGGCATAATGCCGCGTACACACGATCAGAAATTCGGCCAGCAAAAGACTAATGAGAGCATTTGGTCGGAAATTGCGACCGTGTGTATGCTCCATCGGACTTTTGCTGGCGGAATTCCCGCCAGCAAAAGATTGAGAGCATGTTCTCTATTTTTCCGACGGAAAAAGTTCCTATCCGAAAATGCGATCGTCGGTACAAATTCTGATGCGCAAAATTCCTACGCATGCTCGGGAACAATTCCACGCATGCTCGGAAGCATTGAACTTCATTTTCTCGGCTCGTCGTAGTGTTGTACGTCACCGCGTTCTTGACGGTTGAAAGTTAAGAGAAAATTGTTGTGTGACCGTGTGTATGCAAGGCAAGCTTGAGCGGAATTCCATCGGAAAAACCATCCAAGTTTTTTCCGACTGAAAATCCGCTCGTGTGTACGGGGCATTACAGTTTATCAAGCACACATTTTTTAATAAAAAATACACTAAAGTTTATTTTAGGGCACACACCCGAAATATATTACTTTTGGCTGAGGCTTGTCGCCGTTGAATGGGCGTTTGTAATTTTAAAGTGTGACATGTTTGGTAATATTTACTAATATTTACTAGGCGTAACATCATCTTATATATATTTTACCAAAAAATGGCTTATGTAGTGTTTTTTTCATTCAATTTTTAGAAAAAGTGTATTTTTTTCCCCAAAACATATTTTGCGCAAATACTGTGCAAAATAAAAAATTGCAATAGTGCCTTGAAAAAGTATTCACACCCCTTGAAATTTTCCACATTTTGTCATGTTACAACCAAAAATGTATTTTACTGGGAATTTATGTGATAGACCAACACAAAGTGGCACATGATTGTGAAGTGGAAGGAAAATGATAAATGGTTTTTAACATTTTTTACAAATAAATATGTGAAAAGTGTGGTGTACATTTGTATAGCGCCCCCCTGAGTCAATACTTTGTAGAACCTCCTTTCACTGCAATTACAGCTGCAAGTCTTTTTGGGGATGTCTCTACCAGC
Organism: Lithobates septentrionalis; assembly: GCA_037952835.1. Taxonomy (NCBI): domain Eukaryota; kingdom Metazoa; phylum Chordata; class Amphibia; order Anura; family Ranidae; genus Lithobates; species Lithobates septentrionalis. The sequence goes on from JBBDGP010003023.1 coordinate 631,732, forward strand.
TTTGCACATCTAGAGAGGGACATTTTTGCCCATTCTTCATTGCAAAATAGCCCAAGCTCTGTCAGATTGGATGGAGAGCATCTGTGGACAGCAAGTCTTGCCACAGATTCTCAATTGGATTTAGGTCTGGACTTTGACTGGGCCATTCTAACACATGAATATGCTTTGATCTAAACCAGGGGTCTCCAAACTTTTCAAATAAAGGACCAGTTTAATGTCCTTCAGACTTTAGGAGGGCCGGATTGTGGCTAGTGGGGGTAGAAATGTCCTGGGCCCAGCATCAGTAAGAATAAATATTACCTCAGTGTTGGTGGTCAATAGGAGGAGTAGTGCCCCTCTTAGTAGGAGGAATAGTGTCCCATCAATGGTATCCGTGGAAGAAATAGTGCCCCATTGCTGGTGTCAGTGGGAGGAATAGTGCCCAAGGGCCGGATTAAGGCTAGCAAAGGGCCACATATGGCCCTCGGGCCACAGTTTGGAGACCCCTGATCTAAATCATTCCATTCTAGCTCTGGCTGTATGTTTATGGTCGTTGTCCTGCTGTCTGTCTTTCTGTATCCGATGAATGCAGGGAGAGATGAAAGGGCTGCTACAGAGGAGTGCAGCACTGGATTGAGTGAGGCCTCAGGTAAGTATTTAGGGGGTGGGGGGAGGGGGAGGGAGTGATACTGCTATTAGGGAATGTATAAAAGGTAAAAAATGTCATGGCTTTAGAACCATTTATGTGAACTACACTATATTGTCAGAAGTATTGGGACACCCTGCCTTTACACGCACTTGAAATTTAATGTCATCCCAGTCTAAAGCCTCGTACACACGGTACGATTGTTTGGCCAACCGAGCGTCTGATTTTTTGTCAAAAGGGCGTGTGCCAGGATCTTGTCTTGCATACTAACGGTACACAATTGTTGTGCCACAAACACGAACGTAGTGACGTACTGCGAGGAATTTCAGCTCTTGAGCGCCACCCTTTGGGCCCCTTCTGCTAATTTCGTGTTTGGTGAGCATTGATTCCGAGCCTGCGTGTTTGTACTTTCGACTTGTGTGACGGATTTGTGTTCTGACCATACGAAAATCTGACGTCAAACCGTTGTCAGCCGAAAATTTACTAGCCTGTCATCCAACATTTGTTGGCCGAAAGTTGGACAACAATCATCAAAACAAAGAATTTAGGACAAAAGTCTGTCAACAATCGCATTGTGTGTACGAGGCTTTAGTCCGTAGGGTTCAATATTGAGTTGGCCCACCCTTTGCCACCCCACACCATAATTCCCCCTCCACCAAATGATTTGGGGGGGGGGGGGTGGCCCAATACTTTTGGCAATATAGTGTGGATGAGCGAGTTTGGAGTGGAGGGACTTGACTGGCCCGCACAGAGTCCTGACGTCAACCCAATAGAACACCTTTGGGATGAATTCGAGCGGAGACTGTGAGCCAGGCCTTTTCGTCCAACATCAGTGCCTGACCTTACAAATGCACTCCTGGAAGAATGGTCAAACATTCCCATAGACACACTCCTAAACCTTGTGGACAGCCTTCCCAGAAGAGTTAATCCTGTTAAAGCTGCAAAGGGTGGGCCAACTCAATGTTGAACCCTACGGACTAAGACTGGGATGCCATTAAAGTTCATGTGCGTGTAAAGGCAGGTGTCACAATACTTTTGACAATATAGTGTATATCGAACCAGTTGGTACATGAACGGGGTATGTACATCACCCATAGGGTTGGATGTACCAGAAAAGAACATTTTTCTATTCGGAGGTTTATTGCTCTACCCTTGACATTAATCTTCACAGACACAGAGAAACATTTGCATGAACCATATTTCTTCCAAAGTGAAGCAGAAAAAAAAAAAAAAATCACACCTGCTCTTCTACGCGACTGGAGAATATTGCAGTAAGAAAGCAGAACACGAACCAACAGTGTGTTATAGAGGCAGGTGAGGAGAGGTCCCAGATCCATTCCAGTACACTATCTAGTATATTGTCCTAAGACTGCAATGCCATTATAAGTGCATGTAAACGCAGGCGTCCCAATACTTTTAACAATATAGTGTATGTAGAAAATAAGGTTTACATACAATCTAGGACAAATGCTACGTGGTCTATGTATTAAAAATCTCCTGTGCAAACGCATCAATAATTTTCACAGACGCCACAAATCTTTACTGTCATTTGCTTAAAGGGTAACTCCACTTTTGTGGGGGGAAAGAAATAGCAAATAAAGAAAAAAATAATATAGCGCATATAATTGCGACACAAATCATATTGTGATTGAATGTTATTAAAAATGACCTTTCCTTTTCAATCTGCAGCCGCTGTCATTTTCTGAGAACACATTGCAATATGGCTACCTGGAGTTGTTCTGTACACAGAATATGTGCTGACCACTCCCCAGAAACATCATTTCCTGCTCGTGTGATTGGCTCACCAATTTTCCCGGAAGTCTGCCTAAGATATAAGTCAGATTACAGGCATCTCCTGCAACAAAAATGTAATTTTTAGAAAGGTACTTTTAATAGGACGACGTCTAAAGGGATGCAGGCCCAGCAGCTTTCCTCATTAGAGCCCTGCAGCTGCACACCTGACAGTTAATTATGAAACCACTCCCATTAGACCCACTCAGTACAGAGGCACAGAAAAACACACACAGGGATTTCTTCAGAATAACAAAAAAGGTAGGAATCTGCGACAAAGGTTGTTCTAATCCTTCCAATGTACATCGATCACCCAGGGAGAATGTCTTTTTTTCTCAACAAAAGTGGAGTTACGCTTTAATAATATATTAATTTCCTGGGATCCTCATCGGCATCTAGTGGCAATTATGTGGTATTTTTCCTGATTGGGGTATTTCAGAAAAAGTATCAGATTATTGCCACTAGGTGGTGCTAGGATCGATCCCAGAAAATAAAATTATCGAGCCAAATTACGCTGAAGATCCATGGCGCCTGTGTGAATGACTGGCACATTCACACAGCACATTTTTTTTAAAACTTAGGCTCCGAAGTGATGACCTGAAAAGAACAGGAGGCCCCCCTTTAATGGAAAGCTACATGCCCGGAGAAGACACAACGAGGCCCTTTCCTATATTTCTCTGCAGTTGTATTATTAGCGGTGAGCAGCAGAATATGACAGATACAGCAGCCCTTGCATTAGCAGTCAGATCAGGCGATCGAAGGATAAGACAACCCTATGTGGTCTGGCCAAGCAGCGTCATCAATAGCCAAGTAATTGCAGAGCCGCCAATATGTCAGCTTTCCTTCCAGGAACGTGCGGCGACAACCCTGCAATCTGCTCAGGAGGAAACGTTGTGACATGACAGCTGCTGGCGGCGACATAGGACAGGCGCAGGGTACGTGAGCAGGAAAATGTACAGGGGGCGCAGATGGAAGGTGGGAAAGACTGACGGGGGGGGGGGGGGATCGAGGGAAAAGCAATAAAACATTGCAAAGAGGGAGGACGGCAAAAGGAGGCTGCCAAGACCCGGCGCAGGCAGGGGACAATAAATCAATGTGAATTAACCAATCGCGGCGATGCTCCGACTTCCGCCCGCAGAGGGTGCAGCTATCACTAGGCAGATCTGCTGATAGCAAAACGAGACAAGCAAGGAGGAGCGCACCACCTGTCCACAATGTACGGCGGGGTGTGGGGAAAGCTAGACCAGAGAAAAAAGTCTGGGGTGTCTCTGCAGGGGGGCCCAGGAGGGCAAGGGGCCCCAAATGACTCGCTCCTCCTTATTTATCATTATATTACCCAAGCACTGCAAAATGGAGGTGCATGCACCTTTTCTGGCACCGCAAAACACATGTCCATCACCGAGCTGGAATGGGCGTCCATCGGCAAGATGTGTTACGTGCCATTCAGAAGAAATGCCATTGCATCGTACCAACACATGGAACACGTTACGGCATGCGTTACGTCAATGCAAAAGTGTGCGGATGAGTTCTGGGGAAAAAAAAAGTATTTTAACAAAAAAAAAAAGCTGAGTTTGTCTTACAACAGGCTCATGTACTGCCAAGGAGCATGCTGACAGGAGGAGAGACCAGAGTGACACAGAGATGAGCTCATCGCCCAGTCATAGGCTGGAGGCGGGTCTATGACAGCCTGGGCTGAATGATGCTGGTGGCTGTCATTGAACCTGGAAGACTGAGGACATCTAGTGGTGGAAAGAAAGTACTGCAGGGGACAGCTCCTGATTAAAGGTGTTTCCTGTATCACAAGACTGTAACAAATGATAAATCTTTACAAATCGTTTGATACCTGTGTATAGTATATAGCTTTTTAAATTTCAGGATTTTTTTCTTAGTTCTTGCCCCTAGAGCTTACAATTTAAATGAGAAAGAACAGACATGGGGGTTAGACAGAGGAAATGTACTGACAAGGAACATGCTGATAGGAGGAGAGCGCAGAATGACAGAGATAAGCTCATCACTGTGCTGCTTCTCTTTTATTGCCCAGTCATAGGCTGGAGGCGGGCCTATGACAGCCTGGGCTGAATGATGCTGGCGGCTGTCATTGAACCTGGAAGACTGAGGACATCTAGTGGTGGAAAGGAAAAAAGGTCTGCGGTGTATCTGCAGAGGGCCCAGGAGGTCAGGGGCCCAAATGATTTGCTCCTCCTTATTTATCATCTCTGGCCTCAAATTATATTACTCAGGTACTGCAAATATGGAGGCTTGAGCGGAGTTAAAGCAGCCAATACCTGCCACTCCCTGCAGTGGTAGATCACTCCAGCAGTCACCTAGCCAGTAATAGATCACGATTAGATGAGGTCACTAGTGGCAGATCCAGAACCCCCCCAAGCCCCCGAGACTGACAATAAGCATGCTGACAGGAGGAGAGAGCAGAGTGACAACGAGATATGCTCATTACTGTGCTGCTTCTCCTTCACTGTCCAGTCATAGGCTTAACCCAGAAGACTGAGGACATCTAGTGGTAGAAAGGAAGTACTGCAAGGGACAGTACCTAAATAAAAGGGGAGCATTTCCTGTATCACAAGACTGGCTGTAACAAATGATAACAACTCTATTGTGAAAAAAAAAACAAATGATAACAACAATTGATACCTGTGTATATAGCTTTTTTTAATTTTAGGATTTTTTTTTTTCTTAGTTCTTGCCCCTAGACCTTACAATTTACATGAAAAAGAAAAACAGACATGGGAGGTAGACAGAGGAAATGTACTAACAAAGAGATACGCTCATTACTGTGCTGCTTCTTTTTCCCTATCCAGTCATAGGCTGGAGGCGGGTCTATGACAGCCTGGGCTGAATGATGCTGGCGGCTGTCATTGAACCTGGAAGTCTGAGGACATCTAGTGGTGGAAAGAAAGTACTGCAGGGAACAGCACCTGATTAAAGGCGAGTATTTCCTGTATCACAAGACTGCTGGCTGTAACAAATGATAAATCTTTACAAATCTTTTGATACCTGTGTATATAGCTTTTTTTTTAATATTATGATTTTTTTTCTTAGTTCTTGCCCCTAGAGCTTACAATTTACACAAAAAAAAACAGACATGGGAGGTAGACAGAGAAAATGTACTAACAAAGGGATGCACTCATTACTGTGCTGCTTCTTTTTCCCTATCCAGTCATAGGCTGGAGGCGGGTCTATGACAGCCTGGCCTGAATGATGCTGGCGGCTGTCATTGAACCTGGGAGACTGAGGACATCTAGTGGTGGAAAGGAAGTCCTGCAGGGGACAGCTCCTGATTAAAAGGCGAGTATTACCTGTATCACAAGACTGTAACAAATGATAATTCTTTACAAATCGTTTGATACCTGTGTACAGTATACAGCTTTTTAAATTTCAGAATTTTTTTTCTTAGTTCTTGCCCCTAGAGCTTACAATTTAAATGAGAAAGAACAGACATGGGGGGTAGACAGAAGAAATGTACTGACAAGGAACATGCTGATAGGAGGAGAGCGCAGAATGACAGAGATAAGCTCATCGCTGTGCTGCTTCTCCTTCTTTGCCCAGTCATAGGCTGGAGGCGGGTCTATGACAGCCTGGGCTGAATGATGCTGGTGGCTGTCATTGAACCTGGAAGACTGAGGACATCTAGTGGTGGAAAAAAAAGTACTGCAGGGGACAGCACCTGATTAATGGCGAGTATTTCCTGTATCACAAGACTGGCTGTAACAAACGATAAATCTTTACAAATCTTTCGATACCTGCGTATTTAACTTTTTATTTCAGGATTTTTTTATTTTTTTTTCAGGATTCTTGCCCCTAGAGCTTACAATTTAAATGAGAAAGAACAGACGGATCTGGGAGGTAAGTGGACGGATCTGAGTAGCCGTGGTTGCGTTATAGGGAATGAGTCAGGGAAAAAGATGCCGCAAGGGTTTTGCACCTTCCTCTCTCAGACATTCATTAATATCAGATTTCCAAATAAGCCTTCCAGCCACTTAATGAGCATCCAGATTATTAGAAAGGAGACGTCACCCGGCACGTTCTAGCCTGGACCTTGAACTGGAAATGCATCAGTAAACAAATTAAATAAATCCATCGGCAGGAGAAAAAAAAAAAAGAAAGAAAAGTCGCGGCCCGTGTTTCTCCGAGCACGTAGCGATTATATCTCTTAGCAACAAATCTAATCTTTGCTGCTTTCAGAAGAGAGTGTGTGAGCCGGCGCCAAGTCTGCCTGGAGATCAGGGAGAGGGCTTTGATGGCTGCCACGGGCACCCCGCGCCTCCTGTGATCCCGGCAAAGTGAAAAGGTCAGACGCTCTGTCAGCGACAAGCGAGGGCGAGTCGTTTCACAGCTATAGATGCTGAGCATCGGCTGGGGACACGTCAAGAGGACCTGTCATCTACACCCCACCGAGTACACTACATGGCCATTGGCCCTTCTGCTGCCTGGGCACATTTTTTTTTCCCCCATTTTGCGCAAAATGCTAAAATATGAGCATTTTGTACATGAAAACACGCTTAGGGTTCATGCATGCAGGGCGTTTGCCCATCTCGCCTACACGCCTTTTTATCCTGGCAGAAAAGAAGAAAAAAAAATGCTTGATGCCTGTAAACTCGTATATCAATTGATTTCATAGGCCATAGTAATCATTTATTTGGGCAATTGAAATGAGTTAACGCTCAAGCGTTAAAACGCAACTAGAGTTAATGCGCATTTAGGGGCATCAAGCGTTTTTTTTTTCCAAAATGCTGCTCTTGGATGTGCTGGCAGTGCGTTTTTTTTGCATGGACACATAGGCCAACATGGAGGGGCATTTAGAGGCAAAAAAAAAACTCCAGACGCCCCTAACAGCAGCATCCAGCGTGCATGTGGTCTTAAATGCTCAAAACATTGGGCAATTTATGTGGGCTGCGATAAACGTATGTGCATTAACTGCTTGCCGACCAGCGCGCGCTGATTTACGTCGGCAGAATGGTACTGGTGGGCAAAAGGGTGTACAGGTACGTCCCCTTTAAGAAGTGGTGCTGCAGGTGCATGCGCTTCCGCCGTGGTCTCCGTGACCGCGGGTCCCGCGGACTTGATGTCTGCCGGGTGCCCGCGATCGTGTCACGGAGATGTAGAACGGGGTGATGCTTTTGTAAACAAACATTTCCCCGTTCTGCCTAGTGACATGACAGGGATCACTGCTCTCTGTCATCGGGAGCAGTGATCCCTGTCATTTGAGGTGTAGCCCACCCCCCCGACAGTTAGAATCACTCCCTAGGACACACTTAACCCCTTCATCGCCCCCAGTGGTTAACCCCTTCACTGCCAGTGTCATTTACACAGTAATCAGTGCATTTTTATAGCACTGATCGCGGTATTAATGACAATAGTCCCAAAATAGTGTCAAAAGTGTCCGATGTGTCCGCCATAATGTCGCAGTCCCGATAAAAATCGCAAATCACCGCCATTACTAATAAAAAAAAATAAAAATAAAGATGCCAAAAAATTACTGTATTCCTTGAAATATGGTTAGAGGGCAGGGACAGTTAACCCTTAGCACTGCATCCCTATTAGATAGGAAAAAGAAAGAAGGGGGTTGGGGTACAGTTACCCCTGGGACTTTTATGGTGCTTTTCAAAATTTAATTGGATCAATATAGAAAAATAAATCAAGGAAGAAAATAATACTGTATGCAAAATGCCAAACTGACTATAATTAATCTTTTAATTCAAAATCTTTAATGGTTAACAATATTACAAGACAACATCTAAAAACAAACACAGTTTTTTCAATCAAGGTCAGTCATTGAGGAATTAGATATTAAAAATTAGACCACTTTAGAATACCAATCTCAACATGTTTCGCTCAACACATGAGCTTCATCAGGAGTTTTTTGGTACAAGTGTGGCATACAAGCCCAATTTAGTTTGAAGACGAATAGTAGACAACTAGATTGTAGGTATGTATAGAGTTTCGTGGCTCAAGTACCAATCAATTAAATGCGTCTCACCCGCCTAGGACCTCCCAAAACCATTTTTGGTCCACAGAGGGGCCAAAGTGTAGAGTAACTGAAAGCTTATAGGTTGAATCAAGGAGTGAGTGTTCAAGGCTAATATAGCCGTATAAACAAAACAAAAGGGAGAGCAAACGCTCCAATTTCACCACAAGGTGGCACTCCAAATTAACAACCCTTGTAAGTCAGACAAGGAGATCCACGTATAAACAGCCCCAGTGAGCTGAGAGGTGAGGTGGATGTATACGGAAGGGGAGAGCGGCATATACCTCCCCTTGCAGCCTCAGAGCCACTGTCTGACAGTGGCTCTGAGGCTGCAAGGGGAGGTATATGCCGCTCTCCCCTTCCGTATACATCCACCTCACCTCTCAGCTCACTGGGGCTGTTTATACGTGGATCTCCTTGTCTGACTTACAAGGGTTGTTAATTTGGAGTGCCACCTTGTGGTGAAACTGGAGCGTTTGCTCTCCCTTTTGTTTTGTTTATATGGCTATATTAGCCTTGAACACTCACTCCTTGATTCAACCTATAAGCTTTCAGTTACTCTACACTTTGGCCCCTCTGTGGACCAAAAATGGTTTTGGGAGGTCCTAGGCGGGTGAGACGCATTTAATTGATTGGTACTTGAGCCACGAAACTCTATACATACCTACAATCTAGTTGTCTACTATTCGTCTTCAAACTAAATTGGGCTTGTATGCCACACTTGTACCAAAAAACTCCTGATGAAGCTCATGTGTTGAGCGAAACATGTTGAGATTGGTATTCTAAAGTGGTCTAATTTTTAATATCTAATTCCTCAATGACTGACCTTGATTGAAAAAACTGTGTTTGTTTTTAGATGTTGTCTTGTAATATTGTTAACCATTAAAGATTTTGAATTAAAAGATTAATTATAGTCAGTTTGGCATTTTGCATACAGTATTATTTTCTTCCTTGATTTATTTTTATATATTGATCCAATTAAATTTTGAAAAGCACCATAAAAGTCCCAGGGGTAACTGTACCCCAACCCCCTTCTTTCTTTTTCCTACTGTATTCCTTATTTTGTAGACGCTATAAATTTTGCGCAAACCAACCAATATACGCCTATTGCGATTTTTTTTTTTTTACCAAAAATATTTAGAAGAATACATATCGGCCTAAACTGAGGAAAAAAATGTGGTTTTTTTATAAATATTTTTGGGGATATTATAGCAAAAAGTAAAAAATATCGCGTTTTTTTCAAAATTTACGCTTTTTTTTTGTTTATAGCGCAAAAAATAAAAACCGCCGAGGTGATCAAATACCACCAAAAGAAAGCTCTATTTGTGGGGAAAAAAGGACATCAATTTTGTTTGTGTACAACGTCGCACGACTGCGCAATTGTCAGTTAAAGCGACGCAATGCCAAATCGCAAAAAGTGCTCTGGTCAGGAAGGGGGCAAATTCTTCCGGGGCTGAAGCAGTTAACATGAGTTATGACATCCATTAACATGCATTCAATGAAGGCAGCCCATTGAAATTAATAAGTTTCCATCGCATCAAATATCAGACATCACAACATTTTTGCTACAACACACTATGGTGCCTTGTAAATTTTTTTGCAGTTCGTTGCAATATATGCGATTACATTGCGGCATACGACTTCATTTAAAAGAAGTCAATGCAAGTCGCAATGAAATTGCAGAAAGTAGTGCTGGAACCTTTTTCAGAGTCGCAACGATCTGAGCGGTTCTCCATTGCTGCAAATGAGGTGTGGCTTGTCATGTGACTTTGAACTGTCAAGTCGCATGGCGGGTCGCACTGGTGTGGACCAGGGTTTAGGGCTGGGCTCATACTGCTGCACTGCAAAATGCATATTATGAGCATTGGTGCCATTTATTCTTATAGGCACCTTGCTAACACACCTCCATTGCAGTGCATAGTAATACGCACTACAGTGCGTTTTAGGCTCTTTCAGATGGGAAGCTGGAGTTCAGTAAAAACAGGAGGCTGAACTGCTGTTTTACTGCCAACCAAAACTCCTTATTTCTCACAAAAATACAATACAAGGGTAATAGGTTTTACAAAAAAAAAAAATAATAATACACAGTACACAATGGGGTTTATTTACTAAAGCTGGAAAGTGCAAAATCAGGCTCACTTCTGCATAGAAACCAATGAGCTTCTAACCCCAGCTTGTTCAATTAAGCTTTGGTAATAAAACCTGGAAACTCATTGGTTTCTATGCAGAAGTGAGACTGATTTTGTACTTTACAGCTTTAGTAAATAAACCCCATTGTGTACTTAAAAGTGGGGAATGTCTGTATACAGTTGTGCTCATAAGTTTACATTTAGCAATTATGATTTCTTGGCCATTTTTCAGAGAATATGAATGATAATACAAAAACTTTTCTTTCATTTATGGTTAGTGTTTGGCTAAAGCCATTTATTAACAATGTCGTCTTGGAGGTGTGTTTGGGGTCATTATCATGTTGGAATACTGCCCTGCGGCCCAGTCTCTGAAGGGAGGGGATCATGCTCTGCTTCAGTATGTCACAGTACATGTTGGCATTCATGGTTGCCTCAATGAACTGTAGCTCCCCAGTGCCGGCAGCACTCATACAGCCCCAGACCATGACACTCCCACCACCATGCTTGACTGTGGGCAAGACACACTTATCTTTGTACTCCTCACCTGGTTGCCGTCACACACACATAACACCATCTGAACCAAATAAGTTTATCTTGGTCTCATCAGACCACAGGATATGGTTCCAATAATCCATGTCCTTAGTCTGCTTGTCTTCAGCAAACTGTTTGTGGGCTTTCTTGTGCATCATCTTTAGAAGAGGCTTCCTTCTGGGACGACAGCCACACGGACCAATTTGATGCAGTGTGCGGCGTATGGTCTGAGCACTGACAGGCTGACCTCCCACCCCTCCAACCTCTGCAGCAATGCTGGCAGCACTCATATGTCTATTTCCCAAAGACAACCTCTGGATATGACGCTGAGCACGTGCACTCACACACACACATATACATACATACACACACACACACACACACACATATATACATATACACACACACATACATACATACATATATATACACATACACACACATACATACATACATACATACATACATACATACACACACACACACACATATATACATATACACACACACATATATACATACATATATACACATACACACACATACATACATACATACACACACACACACATACATACATACATACACACACACACACACACACACACACATACATATATACATACACACACACACATACATACATACATATATACACATACACACACATACATACATACACACACACACACACACACACACACACACACACACACACATATATACATATACACACACACATACATATACACACACATACATACATACATATATACACATACACACACATACATATATACACATACACACACACACACACATATACAGACATAAACAAACACTCAAAATGAATAAATTAAAAGTATAAAAAAATATATTACAAATAAAAAATATAAATCAATAAAGTCAAAGTTTTATTACACATAAATACATAAAAATATAACTATGGATCTTCACAGGGAATAAATCCGTCACACGAAATCCCTACACCTATGTTGAATGACAAGAAAAAGAGCTTATAGGTATAAGGTGGCACACAGGAAGACCCAAGAATAAAAATAATAAATAAACACATTTTCTTGGACCTCTAGCCCTCAGCTGCTGGGAATTGAAGTACACCCTTCAGTGCAGGCTCTAATGTTGCTCACAATCTAAAAAGACTCAGACAGAGCTTGCTATCAGTCTGTTTATGGAGACTTTTCTCCTAGCCGGAGTTCTCCTTTAATGCTCGCCCGTGCGCCCTGTTCACGCTCTGTGGACGCCCTCCGGAGATATGGACCCAGGTGCAGCTGAATCACTCCATATGATAAGTCCATTTATCTGGAGGTGAACAGAGCTGCAGCAACCTAATGGCCATCAGACTTCATTCATCTCCACCTATATTTATTTCATATCCGCCACCTCCGACTCCCTTCCACCCACCGCTTGTCACAACCCTCAATTAGTCCTCATCACCGGGCACTAATACCGCGTATCATGCATCAGAGGCTAAAACAGAAGCCAATGTCAGAAAAGGGCCACAATATTATACCGGCATCAAGCCAAGCCTTCCGCTGCATAGGAAACATCCATTAATTGGGTCACTCATTAAAGCTAAACTCCAGGCAGATATAAAAGACACAAAGCAATGCCGCTCTGTGCTTATTAATACATCATTAAATGTGGTCTACTTTTAATGTGTAAATAAAGGAACGTACTGCCAGCCCCCCCTGCAGTTCCTGTACAACAAAGCTCAGAGTGTGAGAGCCAACCAGGCCATGTACTAATACAGGACATGCCGACACGAGGAGAGAGCAGAGTGACAGACAGATGAGCTCATCACTGAGCTGCTTCTCCTTCATTGTCCAGTCATAAGCTGGGGGAGGCGGGTCTACGACAGCCTGGGCTGAACAACAAGCTGGCTGTCATTTAACCCGGAAGACTGAGGACATCTAGTGGTGGAAAGGAAGTACTGCAGGAGACAGCTCCTGATTAAAGGATATCTAAAGGGTTTTTTTCTTTTTAAACGAGGCTCTGGGGGCGGCTGCATCACAGGAGGTTTTTCACCTTAATGCATAGAATGCATTAAAGGTGAAAAACCTTGAGGGTTTACAACCCCTTTAACCTCTTTTAGCATATTTGCGTGCAATATTGCCGACAGTGCTGTGCTAAGCTCCCGGCACAGTGACCTGCAGCTCACGGAAAGTTCTCAAATTCCATTTGCAATGGGGACTTTCCCCAATCATGTGACCGCCATGACAGCCAATCTCGGCGGTCACGTAGCCATAAGCCCCACCCAGCCTTGGGGCATAGCAAACCCCTTAAAGGGCTGGCAGCAGCCGGCGCCAAGGGGTTAAAAGGTTTGTTTGTTTTTTTTAAATCTATTTTTCTTTGGCAGAAGTTCTGTTTTACCAAAACGTTGTATTCATTCTGTATCGAACTGGGGAGTTGATGGCGGAACTAAAAATGATTGGTAGTTGCCAGGCTTTCACAGTTATCTAATGGCTTTAATCATTTTTGAGACATAAATTGACACCCTGGCTTTCTCCAGGTCTGTGAAGCCAGAGGCAGCCAGGCAGCTAGTATTTTCAGAGGAAGGTTAGCAATGGCAGCCCCATATTTCTCCTAGTGGATGGGGTCAGCAGGAGAGATCTTAGGTTCGTTTCACACTATTTCTGCATGTCGTGCAAATTTGTGCGCTTCCCCCGACACGCACAGAAATGCACTGCCCTTTAGTGGGCGCACAACGGTGCCATTGTTCTTGGCGCCCCCCATGCACATGTTTTTGTGCAATCCAAATTTCATGGTGCCGCAGCACTATGTAGTTCGGTGCAGTGCTTTTGGAAAAGGGCAAGGAACTTCTTTGCGCATTTATCACATCTCCATTTTACAGTGCATTTGGAAAGTATTTACAACGCTTCACTTTTTCCACATTTTGTTATGTTACAGCCAAAATGGATTAAATTCATTATTATTAGTTGTCCTGTTGGAAGATGAACCTTCTCCCCCCCCCCCCCCCCCCCGTCTGAGGTCCTGAGCGCTCTGGAGCAGGTTTTTTTTATCAAGGATGTCTCTGTACTTTGCTGCACTCATCTTTCCTTCAATCCTGACTAGTCTCCCAGTTCCTGACGCTAAAAAAAGTCCCCATCATGATGCTGCCACCACCATGCTTCACTATAGGGATGGTATTGGCCGGGTGATGAGCGGTGCCTGGTCTCCTCCAGACATGACGCTTGCCATTCAGGCCAAAGAGTTCAATCTTTGTTTCATCAGTACAGAGAATTTTGTTTCTCACGGTCTGAGAGTCCTTCAGGTGCCTTTTGGCAAACTCCAGGCAGGGCTGTCATGTGCCTTTTACTGAGGAGTGGCTTCCATCTGGCCACTCTACCATACAGGTCTGATTGGTGGAGTGATGCAGAGATGGTTGTTCTTCTGGAAGGTTCTCCTCTCTCCACAGAGAAACGCTAGAGCTCTGTCAGAGTGCCCATCGGGTTCACCTCCCTGACTAAGACCCTTCTTCCCCGATCACTCAGTTTGGCCGGGCGGCCCGCTCTAGGAAGAGTCCTGGTGGTTCCAAACTTCATCCATTTACGGATGATGGAGGCCACTGTGCTCATTGGGACCTTCAATGCTGCAGAAATTACCCTTCCCCAGATCTCTGCCTTCATACAATCCTGTCTCAGAGGTCTACAGACAATTCCTGGGTCTTCATGGCTTGGTTTGTGCTCTGACATGCACTGTTAACTGTGGGATCTTATATAGAAAGGTGTGTGCCTTTCCAAATCATGTCCAATCAACTGAATTTATCCCAGGTGGACTCCAATCAAGCTGTAGAAACATCTCAAGGATGATCAGTGGAATCAGGATGCACCTGAGCTCAATACTAAGTGTCATGGCAAAGGCTGTGAATACTTATGTACGTGGAATTTTTTTGTTTTTTATTTTTAATAAATTTGCAAAGATTTCAAACAAACTTTTCACGTTGTCATTATGGGGTACTGTTTGTAGAATTTTGAGGAAAATAATGAATTGAATTCATTTTGGAATAAGGCTGTAACATAAAAAAATGTGGAAAAAGTGAAGCGCTGCAAATACTTTCCGGATGCACTGTATCTCACACAGCGATATTTTTATCACAGCCTCACACACCTCCGATTACCACTCTCCTCAATAGACATCTCATTGAAACTCAAAGTTCATATTTATAGTCGCAGTAACCCTTGTGACAATCTTTCTGAATCAATATTTGCTCGGTACATTCAGCTGATCTGTGGGGGTAAGATTAGCATTTAGTAAAATGAAAGATCCAACAAAAAAACTAAAAAAAAAAAAATCAAATAGTGCCCTAAAATAATTTAAAAAATAAAGT
This sequence comes from Lithobates septentrionalis, assembly GCA_037952835.1. Lineage (NCBI taxonomy): Eukaryota > Metazoa > Chordata > Amphibia > Anura > Ranidae > Lithobates > Lithobates septentrionalis. Next base: position 647,139 of record JBBDGP010003023.1, read on the forward strand.
ATAAACTAAAGGCAACATTATTTTTTTTGGGTAGAGTGGAGAGAGTTTAGAACCCTGGTCAGGTTTTTTTTAATGGGGTCTGGTATTGGCCTCCCCATTAGCTCATCATCTCTTTTTGTCCTGTTTACTGTTATCACCAAGAGTGACAGAAAGTCCCAAAATCTGGGTTGTCACCAGAACAGTAATAGAAGGGAAATCTTCCAATGGGGACACTCAATTAGGAGGAATTTCCTCTCACTTCCTGTATTGGTTATGGGACAGGAAGTGAAGGGAAATCTCCCCAATGGACCACAAATAGAAAAAAATGACAGGGGTCATCATAACCCTCCCCTATTCTATCCAAAATGGAAAAAAAAAAGTTTTGCCTTTGGTTCTACTTACTTCAACTTACATGTACAGGAGCAAATTAAAATATCATCAAAAAGTTAATTTATTTCAGTAACTCAATTCAAAAAGTGAAACTCCTATATTATATGGATTCATTACACACAGAGGGATATATTTCAAGCATTTCTTTTTTTTTATTTTGATGATTATGGCTTACAGCTAGTGAAAATCCAAAATTCAGTATCTTAAAAAAATTGATTACATAAGACCAAAAAAAAAAAAAAAAAAAAAGGATTTTTAAAATACAGAAATGTTGGCTTACCGTGTGTAAATTATATATAAAATATACACACACACATATTAGATAGATAGATAGATAGATAGATAGATAGATAGATAGATATATATATATATATATATATATATATATATATATATATATATATATATAAATAATAATAATAGTATATAGATAAATACATTTTATATATATATATATATATATATATATATATATATATATATATATATATATAGTTTTGATACGCAGTCATTTAAAGCAAAGTAATTGTCATTCAATTAGAGTTTACGTGTACTATGTAAATGTAATAAATTACAAATAAAATCTAAAAATCGATCCTAAACCATGTCAATAAATTCATGCGTCGTGGTAGTAAGTTGTACAGGAGATAGCTAAGTATGGGCTGTAACAGTTCATTAGCTGCCCGAGAGGGCATAGTTCCTGAGTGACAGTAGCAATTTCATTAAATACATCTGCAGGAAAGACTAGAAGGAACCACGGAGCCTGAGCCATCCACCAGTAAGTGACAACTCTGATCCCGGGCACTTAAATCTTCCGTGCTTTTAAGCATGCAATAAATAGCACCGTCAATGACCAAAGCATTGTGAGGAATTGCTTTCCATTACTGCACAGCGTACAATCTAAGTGCTTCGTTGTTACGTAACTCTATTTTAATTTTATATTTTCCAGTCTGCATTACCCTCTCAAAGTTTTTAGAAAGCTCCCATTTTTCATCTACACAGTTTAATGTCTTAATGTACTCAGGAAGGAAGCACAGAACAAGGAAAAATCTGCAGAAAAAAAATTAAACTATCAAATCTTTTCAACAAAATTTTGTCTAAATTTTGGACTTATCCAAGTACAAGCGTGGGGGAAAAAAAGGGGGGGGGGGGCGAACATCCCGAGTTTGGCACAGACGCCGGAACAGGAGGGTATCACAGCTGCTGTCAGATGGAATGGGCTGCCTCGGCGCAACGACATGGAGTGACGTCTCGTGCCGGACGTGGATGCATGGTGCCAACGCACCGTGGGAGACCCCCGCCCCGCTCACACCCAGGAGTAGATGCAAGAATATTGGCTAAAAGAGTAAAAAAAAATGCCAAAATAGTAATATTGTATACAAGGTAGATGGCTTCCAAAAAGGAGGACAATCTTCTTGCATCTATTCCTGAGGAAAAAGGAACAGGATACATGAAACGCGTAGAGTCATAGGTTTTAAAGAATCTTTTGGTCGCTATCTGATATGTAATCATGTCTATCTGCAAAATAACATCATCTATATGAACACCAAGAACATCTATGAATTCATATTGTTATGTTAATTTATTGTAGCACCCTCTAGTGTGCTAGAAGTATAGTGCTATGGGTTTTTTTTTTCTGGGTTGGGAGTGACTCAAAGCAGAGCTGGGTGTCTCACAGGCAGCATCACCAAGACCTCCCACTTCTTTCCACAATGTTCTAGTGTTTTCTGGAAAGGAAAGAGGAGAGGTGGGGTGGAGCTGTCTGTGGTGTTCTGGTGAGCCCTGACCAATCCCCAACTTGGATTGGCAGGGAGCAGGCCTCCTCAAATACCCAGTGTCAGCCCAGCTGGGAAGGAGTTGTTCGGGTGGAAGCTAGGGATGGAGTGCTAGGCTGTCGTGGCCTTTGAGGGAGCTCCCCAGTCTGGGGGGGGGGGTTGACCTTGGGCCTGCGTTCAGGTGCGGACAGGACCTTCTAAGAACGCGTGGAGGTGTCCTGGACAGGAGGCACGGGAGCAATGAGAGAACAGCAAGAGAGAGCACTGCCGGGTAAGTCTCAAGGGAGGAACAACAGGTCGCAGCCAAGAGGGCTGGTGAGTGACACACAGTCAGGAGGACTGGGGAGGCACGCCTGAGAGGACGGACTGGGAGAGTGCAGTCTGGGATGGGTGCAGAGCCAGTGGAGTGGACTGTGGTGGCATGGGCAGTGGAGAGAGCCATCTGCAGCCAGGAGGGCTGGCAGGGTCGGAAGATGTGGTGCTGGGAGCAGTAGCCACATGGACAGCTAGCACTAGGACTACCCACATATTTTCTTACACCAAGGGGGCCTGCCTGCAAAGGGCATTGATATCAGTGCTAGCTCGTCCGGGAAGTGCAAGCAAGTGATGTGCTGAAGGTGTGGAGGAGAGATAGTCTGCAAGCAAGTGATGTGCTGGAGAGAAAAGAGGAGGTGTATAAACTGGAGTTGTATATAGTCTCAAGTCCCTGAATTGTTCCCAATCATCTGGGCATCTCATAAGTTCCCTATCCCTATCCAAGTTAATTCCCCTCAATAAAAATACAAACAAAGTTCAAGGTCTGGTTTTCTGCCTGAGAGTGAATGAGAACTGTGTGCCTGGCTGGGCAGGGTGACAGACGGACCACAACACTCAGCAGCCCTTACGAGGGTACCGCCACATTATTATGAATCAGCTCATTATCTTTTTTTTATAGTTGGAATTTTATTGTATTTACTGTAAATATGAAATCTGCTACCAAATTTGTAAACATGTGTACCAATTATATTATTAGGCATGTGCACTGGCGAAAAATTAGTTTGTTTTCATTTCATTGGTTTTTTTCGGAAATTCGAAAAGGAAAATCCGAAAGAACGATAATCCAAAAATTCCAAATAACCAATAATAACTAACATAACTATTAAATTATAGGTATTGGAATTTCCTTTCAAATTTGGCTGTTAGTGAACGTAACGAATACAAATTTATCTGAAGCTACGAATTATCCGAAATAACGAATGCTGCATGGAAACAAATGGAACGGAACGAAATAATAATACGTTTTTATTATTATTATTGTTATTTATTATTATTAATTTGTTACGTTCCATTAGTTTAGATACGGCATTCGTTATCATTGATAATTCGTAACTTCGGATAAATTCGTATTCGTTTACGTTCACTAACAACCAAATTTGAAAGGGAATTCCAATACCTATAATTTAATAGTTAGTAACAGTTAAGTTATTATTAGTTAGTTATTATTTCAGATTTTCGAATTTTTGGGCTTTTGAATTTTCATTCTTATTTTTGGAATTTCGAATTTCCAAATTTTTGAATTTCCGGAAAAATGTTGATATTTCCGAATTAACAAATTTGTCTAAATTCGTTAAAAAACTAATTTGGAACTAAACGAATTGTATATGTCTATATATTATGTTTTGGATGCGATTTGCCTCATGTAAAGTCCCATGACCAATGTATTATATTACTTTGATGTTACTATTTGACCTGCTTGTAGAATCCCGATTAAGATATCTGTGATATTTATCACTCATGCCTTATCGTTACGTTTGACATTGACCATATTCTCTCCCTGCATTGTGGGACTACTATACAGATTTATGATTTTGAGAATGACTAATTTCCTTGTATTGGTTGTAAAACTTTAATAAACATATTGAGACAGAAACACAATTCTCAGCCAACAGTACATTTATTGAGAAGCTAAGATAGGGAACGCCCTTGGCATTGGCCTATGACCATCTGAAAGTAATATTGCCATGGATTTCACTGACAGATCCCAATTAAGACCCGGACTACATGGGAATCTAAGCAGTAACATTTCCAAAAGACACAACATATTAATAGGTCATCATGTCCTCTGGGGACCACCCATGTCAGAATATCCAGTCCTGGTTGGCTTTGGCCTTTAAAGGTTGAATTTTTGAGTGGACTTAGCCTTTATGCAAAGTATGGTCATTTACATTCACAGAAATACTTTCCTCTGTGTTCTCTGCCTTACTGGGTGACACAAGTAATCGGTTTCTAACATTCACGAACTGTCCAGATATGACATTTCCATTAACACCAGCCCGGGAAGCCTGCCAGCCACAAACACATTTTTCTCACAGGTGAGAGGAAAAAAATAATGAGATATCACCAACAGCACACGGAGAAGGACAAAATGTTACAGGCCTGATGGACTATGGCGGAAACAGACACAGTAAACAAGAGTCAGAGAGGTCCATTGCTTGCAATGTTATGAAATAAAGTGGTGTTGTTGAGTATTTACTTAGTTTTATTCTGCCTATATATTCTGCATCCCATAAAACTTTACTGTAAATGCTGGGAATAAAGTTTATAAAGTGCACACTAAATTTGGGTTACAGGTGTGACTTGGTTAGCTGGGTCATCCATTGACTTCTTGTAGAAGTGTCCAACCATGAGACCTTTCTGCCATGGCATGAATTTTTATTCTGCCTATATATATACACACTACGGTCGCCCTCTGACTCTATCCTACACTCTAACCCACATCTTCAATCTCTCCCTCACCTCTGGCATTTTCCCCAATGCTCTAAAACATGCACTGGTCACCCTCATACTTAAAAAGCCGTCCTTGGACCCTACCAATCTGAACAACCTATGCCCTATCTCCTTGCTCCCCTTTTCCTTTAAACTCCTCCAAATTCTTGATCCCCTTTAATATGGATTTTGCCCTCAACACTCCACAGAAACTGCTCTTTTAAAACTCACAAATGACCTACTAATTGCAAAAAATAAAGAACACTATTCTGTACTCCTACTTCTGGACCTTTCAGCTGCCTTTGACACGGTTGACCACCCCCTCCTCAAAAAAAAAAACTTTACTCCCTCGGTCTCCGTGACTGTGCTCTTCAGTGGCTCTCATCCTACCTATCCCACCGCTCCTTCAGTGTCACTTACAATTCTACTTCCTCCACTCCTCTTCCCTTCTCCATTGGGGTCACCCAAGGTTCTGTTCTTGGACCTCTTTTATTTTCAATCTACACCTCTTCCCTGGGTCAGCTGATTGCCTCCCACGGCTTTCAATATCATTTCTACGCTGACGACACACAAATCTATCTCTCCACCCCTCAACTCACTCCATCAGTCTCCTCACGCATCACTAACTTACTAATCAACATATCTGTATGGATGTCACACCACTTCCTCAAACTCAACTTGTCCAAAAACGAGCTTATAATATTTCCTCCCCCACGTGCCTCTTCCCCTGACTTCTCTGTCAAGAGCAATGGTACAACCATCCACCCATCTTCACATGTCAGGGTGCTAGGTGTTATCCTGGACTCTGAACTCTCCTTTCGGCCCCACATACAATCACTTTCCAAAGCTTGCCGCCCCATCCTCCGCAACATCTCTAAACTACGTCCCTTTCTAACCAATCAAACCACAAAGCTCCTGATTCACTCCCTGGTTATCTCTCGCCTCGACTACTGCAACTCACTCCTCATTGGCTTACCTTTAAATAGCCTATCCCCCCTTCAGTCCATCATGAATGCTGCTGCCAGACTCATCCACCTTACAAACTGCACAGTGTCTGCTACCCATCTCTGCCAATCCCTCCATTGGCTGCCACTCGCCCAACGAATTAAATTCAAAATAATAACAATAAGTTACAAAGCCATCCACAACTCTGCCCCCAGCTACATCACTAGCCTAGTCTCAAAATACCAACCTAATCGCCCTCTTCGTTCCTCCCGAGACCTCCTGCTTTCTAGATCCCTCATCAACTCCTCCCATATCCGCCTCCAGGACTTCTCCCGAGCCTCGCCCATCCTCTGGAATTCGCTACCCCAATCTGTCAGACTGTCTCCAAATTTATCCACTTCTAGGCGATCCCTGAAAACTTTCCTCTTCAGAGAAGCCTATCCTGCCTCCATCTAACAACTGCACTATTTTCTCCATTAGCTCATCCCCCACAGCTATTACCATTTTGTATAACTTGACCCTCCCTCCTAGATTGTAAGCTCTAACGAGCAGGGCCCTCTGATTCCTCCTGTATTGAATTGTATTGTACTTGTACTGTCTGCCCTAATGTTGTAAAACGCTGCGTAAACTGTCGGCGCTATATAAATCCTGTATAATAATAATAATAATAATAATATTTATATATTCTACACTATATTACAAAAAGTATTGGGACGCCTGCCTTTACACACACATGAACTTTAATGGCATTCCAGTCTTATAGGGCGCACACACGGTCGGACATTCCGACAACAAAATCCTAGGATTTTTTCCGACGGATGTTGGCTCAAACTTGTCTTGCATACACACGGTCACACAAAGTTGTCGGAAAATCCGATCGTTCTGAACGCGGTGACGTAAAACACGTACATCGGGACTATAAACGGGGCAGTGGCCAATAGCTTTCATCTCTTTATTTATTCTGAGCATGCGTGGCACTTTGTCCGTTGGATTTGTGTACATACGATCGGAATTTCCGACAACGGATTTTGTTGTCGGAAAATTTTATCTCCTGCTCTCCAACTTTGTGTGTCGGAAAATCCGAAGGAAAATGTCCGATGGAGCCCACACACGGTCGGAATTTCCGACAACACGCTCCGATCGGACATTTTCCATCGGAAAATCCGACCGTGTGTACGGGGCATAAGTCCGTAGGGTTCATATTGAGTTGGCCCACTCTTTGCAGCTATAACAGCTTCAACTCTTCTGGGAAGGCTGTCCACAAGTTTTAGTGGTGCGTCTATGGGAATTTTTGGCCATTCTTCCAGAAGCGCATTTTTGAGGTCAGGCACTGACGTGGATGAGAAAGCCTGGCTCGCAGCTACATAGTAGGCAAGGTTGAAAAAAGACAAAAGTCCATCAAGTCCAACCTATGAGTGTGATTTTATGTCAGTATTACATTGTATATCCCTGTATGTTGTGGTCGTTCAGGTGCTTATTTAATAGTTTTTTTAAATTATCCATGCTCCCCGCTGAAACCACGGCCTGTGGAAGGGAATACCACATTCTAGCCGCTCATACATTAAAGAACCCTCTACACAGTTTAAGGTTAAACCGTTTTTCTTCTAGTTTTAGTGAATTGCCGCGTCCTATTAAATCCCCTTTTGCGGAAAAGTTTTATCCCTATTATGGGGTCACCAGTACGGTATTTGTACATTGAAATCATATCCCCTCTCAAGCGTCTCTTCTCCAGAGAGAATAAGTTCAGTGCTCGCAACCTTTCCTCATAACCAAGGTCCTCCAGTCCCTTTATTAGTTTTGTTGCCCTTCTCTGGACTCTCCCCAGTTCCAGCACATCCTTCCTGAGGACTGGTGTCCAGAACTGGACAGCATATCCAGGTGCGACTGGACCAGAGTCTTGTTTAGTGGGAGAAGTATTGTTTTATCTCTGGAGTTAAACCCCTTTTTAATGCATGCCAATATTCTGTTTGCTTTGCTTGAAGTAGCTTGGCATTGCATGCCATTGCTGAGCCTGTCATCTACTAGGACCCCCAGGTCCTTTTCCATCCTTGATTCCACCAGAGGTTCTCCCCCTAGTGAGTAGATTGCATTCATACTTTTGCCACCCAAATGCATTATTTTATATTTTTCTACATTAAACCTCATTTGCCATGTAGTCACCTTCTTGCAAGGATTCCACATCCTGCGGAGAAGTTGTTGCCCAGCTTAGCTTAGTATCGTCTGCAAATACAGAGATTGGGCCGTTTATCCCATCCTCTAGGTCGTTTATGAATACATTAAATCGGATTGGTCCCAGGACAGAACCCTGGGGGACCCCACTTTCCACCCCTGACCATTCTGAATACTCCCCATTTATCACCACCCTCTGAACTCGCCCTTGTAGCCAGTTTTCAATCCATGTACTCACCCTATGGTCCATGCTGACAGACCTTACTTTGTACAGTAAACGTTTATGGGGAACTGTATCAAATGCTTTAGCAAAATCCCGATACACCACGTCTACGGGCCTTCCTTTATCTAGATGGCAACTCACCTCCTCATAGAAGGTTAATAGATTGGTTTGGCAAGAATGATTCTTCATGATTCCATGCTGATTACTGCTAATGATACCGTTTTCATTACTAAAATCTTGTATATAGTCCTTATCATCCCCTCCAAGAGCTTGCATACTATTGATGTTAGGCTAACTGGTCTGTAATTCCCAGGGATGTAAGCCGGCCCTTTTTTTAAAATATTGGTGCTACATTGGCTTTTCTCCAATCAGCTGGTACCATTCCAGTCAGTAGACTGTTTGTAAAAATTAATAATAATGGTCTGGCAACTACTTGACCGAGTTCCTTAAGGACCCTCGAATGCAAGCTATCTGGTCCCGGAGACTTATTAATGTTAAGTTTTTCAAGTCTAATTCTAATTCTATCCTCTGTTAGCCATGAGGGTGCTTTCTGTGACGAGTCATGAGGATAAACACTGCAGTTTTGTTGGTTATTGAAGCCCCCCCCCCCCGATTCCCTCATGAAGACTGTGGAGAAGAATAAATTCAATACCTTCACCATCTCTCCATCCTTAGTAACCAGATGACCTTCCTCATTCTTTATGGGACCAATATGATCTGACCTCCCTTTCCTACTATTTATGTACTTAAAGAAGTTATTGGGATTTTTTTTTTACTCTCCTCCGCTATGTGCCTTTCGTGTTCTAGCTTAGCCGCACTGATTGCACCCTTACATTTCTTGTTGCAAATGCCCCTCCTCCAAAAAAGTCGCCCTCCCAGCACAAATCCTCTACCCCTCAAATTTCCCCTCCGAGTACACATCCTCTCCCTCCCACTCCAAATCCCAACTCCTACCACAAATCCACCTCCTAAATGTCCCCTACTGTGACAAATCCCCCCCCCCAAACAAAAATGCAGCAAGGAGATTGAGGGGGAGGGGATTTGAGCTGAAGGGGGGAATTCGTCCCAGGAGGGTAAATTTAGAAGATGGATTTGTGGTAGGAGGGGGGGATTTGGAGTGGGGGGGGGGTGTGTACTCGGAGGGAAAATTAGAGGGGTAGAGGATTTGTGCTGGGAGGGCAATTTTTTTGCGAGGAGGGGCATTTGTGTTGGGAGGATAGGGGGGGCAAAGATTTGTGCTGAGAGGGGGGATTTCAGCAGGTGGGAGGATTTGTACCTGTGGGATCTATGCTTAGGGGGTAAGCATGCAGATTAGTGCTCAATTTTTTGAGGGGGATTTTTGCTGACACATAATGCTCGTACACCTTGAGGGGGGGGGGGGGGGTCACAGTTTGCCATTCTCGCCCTGGGCTCTATATTACCTTGCCCTGGCACTATATACAGTATATGTAAACTATAAAAACAAATATTGTGTTGCGTTATTAGAAAGTGCATAAGATCATTGTATCATGAAACCCTTGCTCTTGGCATCCATCCATTCCATAGAGATATTGGGTTTAGGCGCAGTTATACTTCCACCTTGGGTCCCAGCGGTTAATTGTGGATCATCCTGTTTGCTTGGTTTTGTCCATTTTGCAATCCCGACTCCTGGCATCCATCCATCCCATAGAGATATGGCTCAGCCTGGCCTCCATCCTGGGGTCTTATGAGCTGGTAAGTGCCTGGGTGTGAAAAATCCTTCTTTATTCACTTTTGGAGCACTGGATTTTGTCAACACTTAAAATGTTTATATGAACTTTTTTTGCACTGAAGCACTTTTTTTCATGGACGTTATGGATTTCTCTTATTACTTGCAAAAGTTTTAAAATCACATATTTTTTCTTTTTCACTTGATTGTATGATTATTACACACTGTATGGGAGAGCGGATGACAGGTGCCTGCTCAATACATCTACCGCAAACTGGTCTTCATTAACATAATGGAGTGAACAGCAGGATTTGTGAGACATACTGGGGTGGAGATTATCCTACAAATATCTGGGGATCCTGTTGGACCCCACGATACTTATATTTTCTTTGTCTAATAGACAATATAATTTTTCTCCCTTCGTTCCCCACTACTTTTGTCACCAATTGTATCCTATATTACTTTATTACGGTGTTGACCAGTGACCACTGCTGTGGATGCCATATTTCTTGAGCAGCGAAGGACTCCCGGGGACATGTAATCACTGTCTATATTACCTACCTGAAGCTCCTGAAGAAGCGCATCAGCGCGAAACATGTAGAGTGTTGAGCATTAAGCTCTTCTACCCTTGACATCAACCCACATCAGGCCCATATTATGCTATCTATGATTATACTTATATTAGTCGAGTTACAGTGTGGCCTAAGGGTAATGGTGGGGATGTCTAGATGTGGTAGTTTGTCTAACTTATGTTGCTAGGAATTTTAAAATGCACTTTGTCTGTTGATTATATACTTTTGTATCAATAAACGATTATACAGTAAAACCTTGGTTTGAGAGTAACTTGGTCTGAGAGCGTTTTGCAAGACAGGCAACATTTTTAAAAATACATTTTGACTTGATGTCTTGATATACAAGTAGCGTCATGTCACAACTGAGTATAAAAGAGAAGAGAGGCGCCTCTAAGTGTAGCAATATGGTTACATTTAATGAAGGTACAACATTCAGCAACTCACATGGTTGATGATTAAAAGAGGCACATCTAAGTATGCAGGCATCCGAGGTAAAGCTGTCCACATAGACCGTCCTCCGCACTGCCATTGATGTCATCCCTTCCACATTGCGTTCCACCAGTGCTTCAAGCCTCGTTTTCAGATCTCTCTACTGCATGGTAGCCTTCCTGGTCACAATCGCAGATCGACAGCGGTGAGAGCGGGCGGTGCGGGGGATGGTCTATATGGACAGCTTTACCCCGGATGCCTGCATACTTAGATGTGCCTCTTGTAATCATCAACCATGTGAGTTGCTGAATGTTGTACCTTCATTAAATGTAACCATATTGCTACACTTAGAGGCGCCTCTCTTCTCTTTTATACTCTGGAGCTCCTGATGGATTTTTCTTCTAATCCCCTTGTGGAGACTTCCATTTGTGGATGGACATTTTATGGTTACACCACCTATCACATTGCTATAATCTTTTTATATGGACTATAAACTGAAGGACTTATGAATAAATGGTCGTGGAACGAATCATTTCAGTTTCCATTAGTTCTTATAGGGAAATTCGCTTTGCTATACAAGTGGTTTGGATTACAAGCATGCTTCGGGAACAAATTATGCTCACAATCCAAGGTTTTATTGTATTTGTAGATTGTGTATAGTGTGTATGGTGCCTAAAAAGTCCATTTAGAGTTCACATCTCCCAATTTATCCCCGATCATTACAATGATCTTATGCACGAATGATAGCGCAACACAATATTTGTTTTTTTCATGGTTTATATATTACATATGTGGATATACCGTGAGTGCAGCTATCACAAATATATACGCTATCTTGTTAGATTGTGACACGATTATTTGTATGGTGACACTTTTACATGACTCGTTTCCAATTTTTTAGTATAAGTAAAGTGCTGCGTAAAATTGATGGTGCTATACAATTACCTAAAATAAATGAATTGTGTGTACAGGTAATGGTTAAAAAAAAAATCATGTGCACGCAACCTTTTAGTAGAGAAGTTAATTGAAGACTTTTATGCTGAGCAGAGTTTTGCGATGGCGAAAACCAGACGCAAGGCAGGTTACTTTTTACTTTATACATTGATTGCTGAATTTAGTTTCCTGCCTGTGGTTTTTCATGTAGTACGCTTTAAAGACTAAACACCGTACTGCTGATCTGAATAATGTATCTGATTCACCCATTATACTTCATCTAAAGAATTCCTGGCTTGGCTATACCAGGGAAATGTACACAGACTGACTCCCATGTCAGCTACAAGTGTTGGGAATGTTATTTTATAAGCAGAGACCAAAGAAAAAGGCAGCGGACCCGGCCTGGATGTTTATACAGCCGCTATGTGACCCACGTTTGTCCGCCGACAGAAAAAAAATAAATTTATATTAAAAGTTGAAAAAGTTATTGAAAGTTGGCAGGCTACCTTTTAACATGGATTCCTTAACATGGATTGTTTGAGGATTTGCATTATTTAATTTACAGAACATGCCCACGACTTTGAAGATGTTTTTTTTTTTATTGTGAAGCAAACAACAAATAGGACAAAATAACAGAAAAAGTCAATGTGCATAACTATTCACCCCCCTAAAGTCAATACTTTGTAGAGCCACCTTTTGTGGCTATCACAGCTCCAAGTCACTTTGGATAAGTCTCTATGAGCTTGCCACATCTTACCACTGGGATTTTTGCCCATTCCTCCTTGCAAAGCTGCTCCAGCTCCTTCAAGTTGGATGGTTTGCGCTTGTGAACAGCAATCTTTAAGTCTAACCACAGATTTTCTATTGGATTGAGGTCTGGAGTTTGACTAGGCCATTCCAACACATTTACATGTTTCACCCTTAAACCACTCAATTGTTGCTTTAGCAGTGTGTTTGGGGTCATTGTACCGCTGGAAGGTGAACCTCCGTCCTAGCCTCAAATCACACACAGAGTGGTGCAGGTTTTGCTGAAGAATATCCCTGTGTTTAGCACCATCCATCTTTCCCTCAACTCTGACCAGTTTCCCCCCGACTGCTGAAAAACATCACCCACAGCATGATGCTGCCACCACCATGTTTCACAGTGTGGATGGTGTTCTTTGGGTGATGTGATGTGTTGGGTTTTGGCCAGACATAGAATTTTCTTTGATGGCCAAAAAGTTCAATTTTACTCTCATCAGACGAGAGCACCTTCCTCCATACATTTTTGGAGTCTCCCACGTGTCTTTTCGCAAATTCAAAACGTGCCATTTTGTTTTTTGCTGAAAGTAATGACTTTCTTCTGGCCACTCTGCCATAAAGCCCAACTCTATGGAGCGTACGGCTTATTGTCGTCCTATGTACAGATACTCCAGTCTCTGCTGTGGAACTCTGCAGCTCCTCCAGGGTTACCTTAGGTCTCTGTGCTGCCTCTCTGATTATTGCCCTCCTTGCCCGGTCCTTGAGTTTGGTGTTCGGCCGTCTCTTGGCAGGTTTGCTGTTGTGCCATGTTCTTTTTATTTGGTTATGATAGATTTGATGGTGCTCCTAGGGATCATCAAAGATTTGTATATTTTTTTATAACCTAACCCTGACTTGTACTTCATAACAACATTGTCCCTTACTTGTTTGGAGAGTTCCTTGGTCTTCATGGCAGTGTTTGGTTAGTGGTCCCTCTTGTTTAGGTGTTGCAGCCTCTGGGGCCTTTCAAAAAGATGTGTATATGTAATGAAAGATCATGTGACACTTAGATTGCACACAGGTGGACATCATTTCACTAATTATGTGACTTCTGAAGGTAATTGCTTGCACCAGAGCTTTGTATGGGCTTCATAACAAAGGGGGTGAATACATACACACATGCCAATTATCAGTTTTGTAATTCTGAAAAAGTTTTATATATATATATTTTTCTAATTTTACTTCACCAACTTAGACTATTGTGTTCTGATCCATCACATATAATTCAGATTAAAAAAACATTGAACTAAAGGCTGTAATGTACCAAAATAGGTAAAAAGCCGGGGGGGGGGGTGAATACTTTTGCAAGGAACTGTATGTATAGACCAACCCAGCGCCTGGGTTTACCGCAACGTGCAGCAAATATGGGTAGAGTCGATCCAGGGAATATCCAATTGCCTCTTGTGGGATCAGGAGGGACCTTTTTCCCCTGCTGAAGCAGATTAGATCGTGCTTTGCTGGGTTTTTTTTGCCTTCCTCTGGATCAACTGTGTATACAGGATTGTATTGTTTTTTTTTCCCCTTTTATTGATTGAACTAGATGGACTTGTGTCTTTTTTTTTTACAACGTATGACAAATCCAAGACCCCCCCCCCCCCCCCCCCCAGTATGAAATATTCCATATATTATACAGTCATTTTTTTCAAGTCATCAGATGAAGATCCAGTTGCTTTTTCACATGTTCAGATATTGTAGCTCTCGGTTGGCTCAGTTGAAGATTTCAATCCGACAAAGGGAGCTTCAAACCAAGCTGCTCTGCTACACTTTCCTAATATCCAAAGGAGCTTTGGGGATCCTTTATCATGCAGTTTGAAAAACCTTTTAAAACGATAAAAAAAAAAAAAAAACACACACCTGTCTCATATAACAAATGTCTTTGAAGGTTTTCATTTATCCAGGTAATAGTATGACTAGTTATAGTTAATTACATTCAACTGGGCTTGTTCTGTAACGTCAAAGATGCTTCATAGCTTGTCCAAGCCAAAGTGCATTGGGAGCCCTTCTCTGTTGGTAAGGGAAACATAACATTGTATTGTGAGGTAAGGTTTGGGTGGAGCTCTGGGTCAGGGCAAAGTAAAAAAACATTTACAAAGTGTACAAGTGGTTTGGATCCTGAAACTATGAATAACTTGTTATATAGCTAAGATACTCACACCAATCGCGACATTCACATCGTGCTACTTCACTTGAAGTAACACGATTTCAAAGTAGTGCTACTTCAGGTGCTACTTGGAGAACATCTGTGCAACTTCATAGACAGATGTCTACGCAAGTTGCACCCGAACTTGTAAAAAGTAGTGCAGGAACTATTTTTAAAATCCAATGCGGACAATAGTCAGTTTGACTTGTCATGCGATTTAAAACTGTCAAAGCATGTGACCAGGGGCTTATATCAAGTAGAAGTTAGTCACATTCAACTGGACTTATCCTGCAATGTTGAAGACTTTTCTCCAAGCCACTTCTTTGGTTCTGAAGAAGAATAAGAAGTGGCTTGGAAAGGCTACTTCTTGGATAAGCCACTTATTTTTTTAGAACCAAAAAAGTGGTTTGGAGAAGCCACTTCCCAAAGAAGCCACTTCTTATTCTTCAGAAACAAAGGACCGGCTTGGAGAAGCTACGAGACATTCAACGTTCCAGAACAAGTCAAATTGAATGTGACCAATTACTACTCAATATAAAGTGTCTTAGCTAAATATTAATAATTTTTTCATTGTTCCAGGACCCAAACCTCCTGGACACTTTGTAAAATGTTTAACTTTGCTCCAACTCACAGCTCTCCCCCAAACAGCACCCCAAAATGAAATGGATTGTCTCAGCTGCCAATAGAGAGGGGTTCCACATTGCACGTTGGGATCCTGGGGAGAAAAAACGTAAAAAAAAATGTACAAAGTGTTCACGAGGTTTGGGTCCTGAAACTATGAATAAATTATTATCATATAGCTCAGATACTTTATATCAAGTAGAAGTTAGTCACATTCAACTGGACTTATCCTGTAATGGTGAAGACTTTCATAGCTTCTCCAAGGCACTTCTTTGTTTCTTAAGAAGAATAAGAAGTGGCTTGGAGAAGCCACTTCTTGCATAAGCCACTTCTTATGTCTCAGAACCAAAGAAGTAGCTTGAAGAAGCCACTTCTTGGAGAAGTCACTGCTTGGAGAAGCCACTTCTTGGAGAAGTCACTGCTTGGAGAAGCCTCTTCTTGAATATGCCCCTCCTTTTTTCAGAGCCAAAGTGGCTTGGAGAAGCCACTTCTTGGAGAAGCCAAGTTCTTATTCTTCAGAAACAAAGAACTGGCTTGGAGAAGCTTCAAAACACCTTCAGCATTACAGAACAAGTCAAGTTGAATGTGACCAACTACTACTCGTTTTAAAATATCTTAGCTAGATGATAATCATTTATTCATAGTCCCTGGACCCGAACCTCCTGGACACTTTGTAAGCTGCCAATAGAGAGAAGCCCACACTGCACTTTGGGATCCTGGGGAGAAAAAAAAGCTTTATCATGCATCAGGTACTGGACTGCAACCGCAATTAATGTGCCTCTGATCTAGTAACCCTGCTGATCCACTGGTATGAGGGCATCTGTGCATTGACTCTATAGTGAGTGATCTTGGCCTTGTTCCAGCACAGCAAGCTATATTCATCAGTAATTTATCTGAGCATAGCTCATGCCATAAAAATAGCATGTGCCTTTTTTTAGCTACTCTCATGCTATTTATTGTGCATTAATATCAACTCTTCAGATGTAATTCAAGGATTATTACCACTACAGTAGCAGTAGGCTGGGAGATCATGGGAGATTCCCACGGTTCAGTTCCCACGCTCTGATTGGATCATTACTTCAATAAAGGGGCAATGGCTGTTACAGTATAACTTTTTTCTAGGTTTTTCTAGAGAAGGGAAGAGTCAGAACCCATGTTGGGTTTGGTATTGTTTTTTGTGTCTCTGTGGGGGGAGATTCGCCATCTTATGTGACCACTGTCACTGGAAAATAGTGAAAATAGTACATTTTGGAACAGGGATAGAGTAAAAATGTTCCATGTTCCAGTGACAAATGGCTAAATTTCTCTTACTTTGGAGACATTTTCTCTTTCTTCCTGATGTATCTATGGGACAGGACGTAAAAGGAACCCCCCCGTGGCCAGGGGGCAGTAAGACCAGGCAGTTGAGTCGTGGTTTTACCACCTGAATGAATGCTACCACACAGCTGCTCACGGCTGTATACATGCCATGGCTGCAATGCTGTACTGTTGCTGAGAAGGCAAAGTAGCTTAAAGTTGAGTCCCACCCATTTATGCACTCTGAATGGTATCCCCTTATCTCATTCTTTTTCCAATGCAAATTTTACATTTTTTTTTTCTAAATGGAAATGCTTTTAAATTTTTTTATTTATCCCGTACTTCCGGCAATCCCAGCCTAGACAATTTACGTCACTAGGCGATTTGCAAGGGTTCCTGGGATAGCGGCGTCATGTATCCCAGGAGTCTCACGCTAATTCCCGTCAGGAAATGACACGAACGGAAGGAGTTTGGCGCCATTTTCAAGGAGAAGTACCTACAGGTAGGAAGTGGAGCCGCTCAGTTCCGAATAACAGCTGTAATTTACAGCAAGAAGTGATGTGGGCTCTGAATAGGTGATGCGAATAGGTATTACTGCGCAGGCGCGATATCGGGAGGTGCATGCTGGGTATCCAGCTGCACCAATTCCAGGAAATAGGTACAGGAGGTCTTCAGATGCCCACAGTGGAGATGGACCCCGGCACCTTCCGAGATCCAGGTAATTTTATTACATTTAAAACTGGGCTGCCATTGGATGACTGTCTCATAGGAGGCGGGACTTTGTATTAAAGAGGCCGCAGAGTAAACAGGAGATTCTCCTGTATGTAATCTGTTGGCACTCGTCCCACCCCCCCTCCCTGTCCCCTCCGAGGCTGCAGATGGGCATCGATCAGGCTACACGGATGGCAATGGTAAGGCTGCATTCATGGCAATAGAGAGGCTGCATTCATAACAATGGTGAGGCTGCATTCATAACAATGGTGAGGCTGCATTCATAACAATGGTGAGGCTGCATTCATGGCAATCAAAAACAGCAGAAAAGAGAGCACCAGGGTCAGTGGGATAGTAAAAGCTAGTAACACTTTATTCAGATACACTTACATAAAAGTATCTTGCAAGCTGCACACAGGGTAGATGTGCATCACCAATCAAGCAGTCAGCCATCACAAGGAAGGAAAAGACCACTGTGGGGAGAAGCTCAGACCTGCCGTATGGAGTTTTGCCTGAAGAAGGAGGCGGCGCCTCAGAAACGAGTTGCGGCCCGCCGCCGTCCTGATTTGGTCTCTTGCTAGCTCTGTGAGAGCAGGTGTGAGAGCTGGAGACACTGCTGGTTATATGCCTCCATATGGCAGGTCTGAGCTTATCCCCACAGTGGTCTTCTCATCCCTTGTGACGGCTGACTGCTTGATTGGAGATCCACATCCACCCTGTGTGCAGCTTGCAAGATACTTTTATGTGTATCTGAATAAAGTGTTACTTGCTTTTACTTTCACACTGACCCAGGCGCCCTTTTTTCTGCTGTTTTTGTTTGTCTGAGGGAACTCCCATTTCCTGCCGGTGACTTTGTGTGTGTACAATCCCCATCCATCTGTGGCTCCATCCACCTTGTGGACTTCTCCTTGATATCCCTCACTACTATGGACTGTATGGACTAATTCTTATTAATTCATTTTGGGTATATCTTGATTCCCCCCCCCCCCCCTTATTACTGATCCACCTTATAGCTGCCAGTGAGCGCTGACTCACAGACTACCTGACAGTTCTGTGTGATATATTGCCTGAATTCATGACAATGGGGAGGCTGCATTCATGGCAATGGGGAGGCTGCATTCATGACAATGGGGAAGCTGCATTCATGGCAATGGGGAGGCTGAGAGGTTGCATTCATGGCAACAGAGAGGCTGTATTCAAGGCAATGGAGAGGCTGCATTCATGGCAATGGAGAGGCTGCATTCATGGCAATAGAGACGCTGCATTCATGGCAATAGAGAGGCTGCATTCATGGCAATGGTGAGACTGCATTCATGGCAATGGTGAGACTGCATTCATGGCAATGGTGAGACTGCATTCATGGCAATGGTGAGACTGCTTTCATGGCAATGGAGAGGCTGCATTCATGGCAATGGAGAGGCTGCATTCATGGCAATGGAGAGGCTGCATTCATGGCAATGGAGAGGATGCATTCATGGCAATGGTGAGGCTGCATTCATGGCAATGGTGAGGCTGAATTCATGGCAATGGAGAGGCTGCATTCATGGCAATGGGGAGGCTGCATTCATGGCAATGGGGAGGCTGCATTCATGGCAATGGGGAGGCTGCATTCATGGCAATGGGGAGGCTGAGAGGCTGCATTTATGGCAATAGAGAGGCTGAATTCATGGCAATAGAGAGGTTGCATTCATGGCAATGGAGAGGCTGCATGCTAGGCAATGGTGAGGTTGCATTCATGGCAATGGTGAGGTTGCATTCATGGCAATGGAGCGGCTGCATTCATGGCAATGGAGAGGCTGCATTCATGGCACTGGTGAGGCTGCATTCATGGCACTGGTGAGGCTGCATTCATGGCACTGGTGAGGCTGCATTCATGGCACTAGTGAGGCTGCATTCATGGCACTGGTGAGGCTGCAGATGGGCACTGACCCTTATTTTGCTGCACAGTTCTTTATTTAAAAAATTTAATTTTTTTTCCTGAAACTTCCCTCTTAAAGTGAAGGTGCGTGTTATACGCCGATAAAAACGGTATATCCAAATAACACGTCCGAGCTCATCTCTTCACCACACACAGCCACAAAGGCAAGAGAATTCTTGTTGGGCAGTGTATTAGTGCTCGGACCAACACACTTAAATGTCAGGCAAAATGGTCGGCTTAAATCACCAGTAATCTCAGGTCCAATCTAAATAGTCATTGTTTAACAGCATTTCACATTCTTGAGCAGGAGAGTTCTGTACCTTTGTGATCGGAGTGACTACAATTCGAATCCTTGAACTGATTTCTTTTTAATTATTTTTTTTATCAGCCATTGAAGATTGTACAGTGCAGCCGCCAGTCTCCTCCGCTCCTTGACTAAAAGGTGGCACAGCGACACAGTATTGTATGATTGCCGCGTGCATCCATGGACATACTACACGCCCCTTTAAGTGCGCCGCTTTGTGTGGCTTTTAAGCAGGAGCCCATCCTTGTCTAAGCATTTATGAATGAAGTACAGAGTGTCTCATTCTCTCTTCAGAAGTTTCCAGTTCTTGTATAATAAGGAAAAAAAAAAAACGCACACACAAATCTGTAGGCTAAGATGGTGAATCAACCTGACGACAGATTTAATTAGAAGTGTGATTAACAAACAGATAACTCAGAGACTAGAAATAGAGACATCACTGGCGAGGATCTCTGAATGAAAAAACCCTTGGCAGACTGACATCCTACACAGCGAGATACGAGCTCGAGATAACGCGTCAGTCAGGTAATTATGCTGTAGCGTCGAGGAAGCGGAAACTCAATGGCTACAGCGGAATGGTCAATACAAATACATTATATGGCAAAACGGGTTGTGGACACCTGACCATCACCTCCACTACATGGCCAAAAGTACATGGGCCTCCCCTCCAAATGATTGAGTTCAGAGGTTTCCAGTGAAGGGTCCTCCTAATGCTGCAGCATACAAAGACATTTTAGATTCCTGGTGGCCAACATGTGGCCTGCAGCTCTTTGGCTTTTATTGTTTGGCCCTCAGGGCCCCTGAAGACAGTTGTCCATGTTTAGTTGTTCAAGGTCGGTAAGCTCAATCTACTTCATGCATTAGCAGCAGGGAGGGGGGGCACAGTTTTTCATCCTTGCCCTCGCGCTGGACAATCCCTACTGAGTTGGGCCTCCCACACTGCAAGGGTGAAATGCTCATTTTTTCCCAAGGATAGAAGAATAAGCTGTAAACACACCTTACTCCTGGCTCCCTCCATCTCTAAAGCTGGAATGCTGATTGTGGGTCAGCTCTTCTCATCCAACTTCTGTCCCGGACCTCATGACTACTCTTCTGGTACAAATTCCCAGAGAAATTCCCAGAGACACCCTACAAAAGCTTGTGAGAAGCCTTCCTAGAAAAGTGGAAGATATTATAGCCACCAAAGAGGTTGGAATGCGGTGGGGTGGGGGCTCCAATATACAGTAATTGCCCATGGTTTTGGGATGGAAATCCAACAAGCTCACACAGATGTTATTTGGCCACATAGTGAAATAAGCGACATTATTTGAAAATAGGAACAATCATTAGGTACTTTCACCTATTTTCTTACAATGGTATAATGGGTAAGTTGGCATCCTGAACCCGACACCCCTAAAAATGTCTCGCCCCACCCCCTAAATGACATGAGGCAAACTGATAGCATACCTTATAAAGGGACTCATAGGAAAAGCCCCAACTATGTGATGGTAACAGATTTTTCTTGTTTACTGCTTCATAGTAAATGTGAGGAGATGGGGCAGCAGAAAGGACCTGCTTTTTAAAGTCTTTTACAAGTGCCTGACTGTTAAATGCAAACATTATAAACTGAGTTTTCATTTTTAGGGAAGGAGATGTTGCTGTCCTGAATTTTCATTTAAGGAGAAAAGGAGAGAGAGAGAGAGAGAGAGA
>JBBDGP010003024.1:727500-795000 GCA_037952835.1 Lithobates septentrionalis
AGTTTAGTAGTAGTAGTGTAGTGGTAGTAGTGTAGTAGCAGTGTGACTCTGTGTCCTCCTGGTCATTGTATGATAAATGAGGATCTCACTACAGGTCAGACTTGTTGTCACCGATCCTCACATAGTACATTATACATTATAATAAGTATAAACACAGGACACCTGTGGTAGTGTAGTAGTATTGTAGTTTAGTAGTAGAGTACACTACCACTACACAATAGTAGGACCTCTAGTAGGACTCGGCCGTCTCCTACATTGTACAGAGGACAATGTGATGAGATCTCTCTACTAAGATGTGGAGTTGGGAATCAAACAAATCAGGAATAGTCTTTACATATATCCCGGGAGATATTGGGGAGAAATATTACTGTCCCATTGTAAGTAATACAAGATATATTCCCCCCCCCAGGATAGGACACAGGGGGACTTACACATAAGAGGGGGGTGAGGAGATGAAACAAGGACATCCCAACCTCTCCAAGGGATTCTGAGTTCCACGGACCTCCCGTCACATCTCTCCTCTTTCGGCAGAAGACTAACACAGGAGGAGACCCCAGACGGGGTGACTCTGAAGTTACTCCTTAGTTCCAGTCCTCTAATGCCGGTACCCACACCGTACCCCAAAAAAATAGTCCCAAACAGAGCATTACTCACCCAGACAACCTCTGCCTCTCTCAGAGAACATACCCGCTGCTGGGGGGAAGTGCGGACTGGTCCTTCTCCCTGGAGTCCCTTTAGTCTCAGGAGAGAAGACAGGGTGGCTGGGCTCAGTCCCTCATGTTGTTGGACATCTCTGGGGTATACAGGAGGAGACTGAAGTCCCATCCACCTTCACAGGAAATCCATCCTCTGGTAGTTGAGGGTAGAGGTCAGCACCACTCTGCTCTGTTGTCACCCCTTCTGCTGGAAACCCCACACCATCTGCTCCGGATAAGTGTTGGGGAGGGAGGCCGACTGCCCCGCCTCCCTGGAACTCTGTAGTTGTTGCCGGTGCTGGGCACAGGTTGGTAGCACTCTGCCCGGTTGCCAGCACTTCTGCTGGGTTTATGTTAGAGGTGACAGCAGGCCCATCCCCCGACACCAGATCAAGCTGCAGTTGTGAGGTGCCGATTGCATTCTCTCCTTGGGTCCTGATCTTGATAATGATAATGACCCTTATGGTAACTGCCCAGACCCATACTCGCACCATGATGGAGATGTGGATCTTTACTATAGAACACCTTATTATCCAAATCCAAATTACCCAGGTCCCACTCAACCCTCGGGTTTTCAGAGACCTGTGGAGGGGCACTCAAGAAATTCAGAAGGAAAAGAGGGACCAGAGGGGGGTGGAGGGTCCAAGGCCAAAAAGGAAAAGGACCCAGGGAATACAGATATTTTTAACCTTAGTTCTTGTACTTTGACCAAGGCAGAACAGACAGTCCTTGATAAAGGACTTAAGTTCGTCCCCCCCAGACCCCTTAATAGGTTTTCCACTTTTATTGACGTTCTTCAATATACGTGAAAACTTAGCGTCCAGAGACACTTTTTGGCTCAAACCACCTTACCCCCTCAGACGGAGAACATTACCCCTAGAATTTCGGCTACCGTGTCAGAATCAAGGACTGTTCTGCATTGGGGATTATGCAATCCCTCCTTATTTAACCCCCCCGGATCCTTGGCCCCCTCAGTACAGGTGTTTAAAAACCTTGTGCTGGAAGACCTTGAAAAATTGTCCCTCACTAAGAAAAGAGTGTATATCAAACCTGATGTCAAAAAAGGGCTTGAAATGTTATGTGAAAGGAAAAACCTTATAATCCGCCCCGCGGATAAAGGGGGCGGCATTGTAGTTTTAGATAAAGTTAATTATCTTAAAGAAATGGATAGACTATTGAGCGATACTGATACCTATAGTACCATTCCCCACGACCCTACCACTGTTTACAAAAAGGAGTTGTTACACCTGGTTGATGAGGGTTTCTCTTTAGGGGTTTTGAACAAAAAAGAAAAAAGTTTTTTGGTCCCCCTTGCCCCTCGTATCCCTACAATTTATTATCTCCCCAAGGTCCACAAAGACCCAGTCAATCCCCCTGGCCGACCTATAGTCAGCGGGATTGACTCGGTCACTGCCCGAATTGGCAAATATGTGGACCACTATTTACAACCATTGGTTCGATCTACCCCCTCTTATTTAAAGGATACGAGGGACACCATCAAACTCTTAGAATCCACGCCATTCAAAAAAGGGATGCTCCTACAGCTGATGTGGCAGCACTATGTATACGTGCATACCCCCTCAGCTTGGGTTTGATGCTGTCGAGAATTTTTTATCTAGGGATTCCCAACTTCCCCTCCTACAGCGTAACTTTATTATGCAACTGTTGCGGTTTGCCACTCGGCACAACTACTTCTGGTTTCAAAACCAGTTTTACCTACAGAAGAGAGGCGTGGCTATGGGCGCCAAATTCGTGCCCAGTCTCGTCAATCTTTTAATGGCGCAGTGGGAGGAGGATGTCGTCTATGTTGACCGTAAGTCGGAGTTAGTTCTCTGGGCCAGGTACATAGACGACATCCTCCTCCTATGGGATGGAGACCACAAATCCCTGGATGACTATATGACCATCCTGAATTCTAATGATAGGGGTATCTCCCTAAGCTATGAGGCCAGCTCCTCCCATGTTCATTTTCTCGATTTAGAGATTATGGCCATGGAGGACCACTTGGAATTTAAAACCTATTTCAAGCCTACCGACCGGAATAGGTACATTCCGGTCAAGAGCTGCCATCAAGAACAATGGCTTAAAGCTATTCCACGCGGCCAATTCCTAAGGCTACGTCGCAACTGTAGTAGAACATCAAATTTCTTAGTCCAATCACAGTTGCTCAAGAAAAGATTCCTTGAAAAAGGTTATGGATCAGACCACTTGGATGAGGAGATTAACGCAGTTTTGGCTGTGGAAAGAACAACTACATTAATGGAGCGCCCTAAGAATACCTTAGACTCCAGATTCAAGTGGGCCTTCACTACTACCCACTCTATACAGTCCAAACAGGTCAAAAATATTTTCAAAAAACATTGGAAGGTACTTTTGAATGATAGGTTACTAGGTCCTGCTCTTCCTGAACGAGCCGCTGTGATCTTTAGGGGTGCACGATCCATTCAGGGGCAGATAGCCCCCAATGTGATCGATCCACCCAAAAAGATATCTTTTTTTCAAGACTGCAAGGGTTTTTACCCTTGCCGTAAGTGCAACGTATGGCATCACAACAGTGCAGGCAGACAAAAGATATTAACTTTTACATCTACAGTAACGTCTCGTGTATATCATATGAAAGAGTTCGCTACGTGCGCTTCCCAATATATTGTTTATTTGATAACATGCCCTTGTCATAAACAGTACGTTGGTCGTACCATCAGAACTTTCTCCATTCGTGTTAATGAGCACATTACCGGCATCAAAGGGGAAAGAGTAAACACACGGTACCGAGACACTATTTACAATACCACAACAAGGACCTCTTTTTCAGGTCATAGATAGATTCATCCCACATCGGAGGGGTGAATCGCGACTACGTGGCGTATCACGCCTTGAAACTTACTGGATTTACGAGTTGAGGTCCTATTTCCTGTTTGGGATGAACGTGGAGTGTGACCTCCACTCGTTCCTCAATACATCATAGTAGCTATTGACCATTCCCACATGATCTTGTTGTTTTTTGTTTTCCTTTTCAATATGTCCCTTTAAGGTCACGGGGGCCCCTTCTCCTCTTTTTTCCATACTGTCCTAGGATTGCCGTATTATCCGTATTTCTAATATCATTATCATTTTTTCATGTATGTGTCTTTTCATGTATAATTTATATAGTTTTATTATTTATTGTTCCAATATCTTTTGGATTCAATATTGGTTTTCCAATGTGTTGCCTTTCAGCCAGGTTACACATAATCATTTTTTTAGTCCAACATTTGTTTTTGCTTATTGTAATGTATACTTTCAAATAGGGATGAGCCGAACACCCCCCTGTTCGGTTCGCACCAGAACATGCGAACAGGAAAAAAATTCGTTCGAACACGCGAACACCGTTAAAGTCTATGGGACACGAACATGAATAATCAAAAGTGCTAATTTTAAAGGCTAATATGCAAGTTATTGTCAATAAAAGTGTTTGGGGACCCGGGTCCTGCCCCAGGGGACATGGATCAATGCAAAAAAAAGTTTTAAAAACGGCCGTTTTTTCAGGAGCAGTGATTTTAATAATGCTTAAAGTCAAACAATAAAAGTGTAATATCCCTTTAAATTTCATACCTGGGGGGTGTCTATAGTATGCCTGTAAAGGGGCGCATGTTTCCCGTGTTTAGAACAGTCTGACAGCAAAATGACATTTTGAAGGAAAAAACTCATTTAAAATCACCGCGGCTATTGCATTGCCGACAATACACATAGAAGTTCATTGATAAAAACGGCATGGGAATTCCCCACAGGGCAACCCCGAACCAAAATTAAAAAAAAAAAATGATGTGGGAGTCCCCCTAAATTCCATACAAGGCCCTTCAGGTCTGGTATGGATATTAAGGGGAACCCCAGCCAAAATTTTAAAAAAAAATTGACGTGGGGTTCCCCCTAAATTCCATACCAGACCCTTCAGGTCTGGTATGGATTTTAAGGGGAACCCCGCGCCCCAAAAAAAAAAAAAACGGCGTGGGGTCCCCCTAAAAATCCATACCAGACCCTTATCCGAGCACGCAACCTGGCAGGCCGCAGGAAAAGAGGGGGGGACGAGAGTGCGGCCCCCCCCCCTCCTGAACCATACCAGGCCACATGCCCTCAACATTGGGAGGGTGCTTTGGGGTAGCCCCCCAAAGCACCTTGTCCCCATGTTGATGAAGACAAGGGCCTCATCCCCACAACCGTGGCCGGTGGTTGTGGGGGTCTGCGGGCGGGGGGCTTATCGGAATCTGGAAGCCCCCTTTAACAAGGGGACCCCCAGATCCCGGCCCCCCCCCTGTGTGAAATGGTAAGGGGGTACTTACCCCTACCATTTCACTAAAAAACTGTCAAAAATGTTAAAAATGACAAGAGACAGTTTTTGACAATTCCTTTATTTAAATGCTTCTTCTTTCTTCCTTCATCTTCTTCTTCTTCTGGTTCTTCTGGCTCTTCTGGTTCTTCCTCCGGCGTTCTCGTCCAGCATCTCCTCCGCGGCGTCTTCTATCTTCTTCTCCTCGGGCCGCTCCGCACCCATGGCATGAGGGGGGAGGCTCCCGCTCTTCTCTTCATCTTCTTCTTCATCTTCATCTTCTTCTTCATCTTCTTCTTCTTCTTCTTCTTCTTCTTCTCTTCTTCATCTCTTCTTCCTTCTTCATTTCTTCTGCGGGCCGCTCCGCATCCATGCATGGAGGGAGGCTCCCGCTGTGTGACGGCGTCTCTTCGTCTGACGGTTCTTAAATAACGGGGGGTGGGGCCACCCGGTGACCCCGCCCCCCTCTGACGCACGGGACATGACGGGACTTCCCTGTGGCATTCCCCGTGACGTCACAGGGAAGTCCCGTCAATTCACCGTGCGTCAGAGGGGGGCGGGGTCACCGGATGGCCCCGCCCCCCGTTATTTAAGAACCGTCAGACGAAGAGACGCCGTCACACAGCGGGAGCCTCCCTCCATACATGGATGCGGAGCGGCCCGCAGAAGAAATGAAGAAGGAAGAAGAGATGAAGAAGAGAAGAAGAAGAAGAAGAAGAAGAAGATGAAGAAGAAGATGAAGATGAAGAAGAAGATGAAGAGAAGAGCGGGAGCCTCCCCCCTCATGCCATGGGTGCGGAGCGGCCCGAGGAGAAGAAGATAGAAGACGCCGCGGAGGAGATGCTGGACGAGAACGCCGGAGGAAGAACCAGAAGAGCCAGAAGAACCAGAAGAAGAAGAAGATGAAGGAAGAAAGAAGAAGCATTTAAATAAAGGAATTGTCAAAAACTGTCTCTTGTCATTTTTAACATTTTTGACAGTTTTTTAGTGAAATGGTAGGGGTAAGTACCCCCTTACCATTTCACACAGGGGGGGGGCCGGGATCTGGGGATCCCCTTGTTAAAGGGGGCTTCCAGATTCCGATAAGCCCCCCGCCCGCAGACCCCCACAACCACTGGCCACGGTTGTGGGGATGAGGCCCTTGTCTTCATCAACATGGGGACAAGGTGTTTTGGGGGGCTACCCCAAAGCACCCTCCCAATGTTGAGGGCATGTGGCCTGGTACGGTTCAGGAGGGGGGGGGGCGCACTCTCGTCCCCCCCTCTTTTCCTGCGGCCTGCCAGGTTGCGTGCTCGGATAAGGGTCTGGTATGGATTTTTAGGGGGACCCCACGCCGTTTTTTTTTTTTTTTTTTGGCGCGGGGTTCCCCTTAAAATCCATACCAGACCTGAAGGGTCTGGTATGGAATTTAGGGGGAACCCCACGTCAATTTTTTTTAAAAATTTTGGCTGGGGTTCCCTTTAATATCCATACCAGACCTGAAGGGCCTTGTATGGAATTTAGGGGGACCCCCACATCATTTTTTTTTTATTATTTTGGTTCGGGGTTGCCCTGTGGGGAATTCCCATGCCGTTTTTATCAATGAACTTCTATGTGTATTGTCGGCAATGCAATAGCCGCGGGTAGTTTTAAATGAGTTTTTTCCTTCCAAATGTCATTTTGCTGTCAGACTGTTCTAAACACAGGAAACATGCGCCCCTTTACAGGCATACTATAGACACCCCCCAGGTACGAAATTTAAAGGGATATTACACTTTTATTGTTTGACTTTAAGCATTAATAAAATCACTGCTCCTGAAAAAACGGCCGTTTTTAAAACTTTTTTTTGCATTGATCCATGTCCCCTGGGGCAGGACCCGGGTCCCCAAACACTTTTTATGACAATAACTTGCATATAAGCCTTTAAAATTAGCACTTTTGATTTCTCCCATAGACTTTTAAAGGGTGTTCCGCGGCATTCGAATTTGCCGCGAACACCCCAAATTGTTCGCTGTTCGGCGAACTTGCGAACAGCCAATGTTCGAGTAGAACATGAGTTCGACTCGAACTCGAAGCTCATCCCTACTTTCAAAGTATTTATTTGGTCAAGCTCTGACATCTAGTGTCTGATTCAAGTAATGCTGTCTATTATCACTTTGCCACGTTCCCTTTTTTTACCTATTGTTTATGGTATCTTTGTATGCATTCATCGATTTCGGTGCTGACATCTTGTGTCCGATGTTGATAATGCTACTCAATAGTCTGAGGGTCTATATATGTGTGTAGTCATGTGACAGCATCTGATCTGATCACATGATCGAGACTCATGCTGGTGAGATCCGGTTTCTAGACTGCCTCCTTCCACTCTATGTACCATATGGCCTCTGCCGATTGGGACAGGGAGCCGTGACACCGCCCCTCTCACATCACATGACCAGGAAGTGACGTCCGGCGGGCTTTTTCCCGCCGAACGCTTCTTTATTGTTTGACATGTGGTGGTTCAGTTTCTGGGCGGGAATCTCACTGTCAGACTGCGCCATTGGATCCTTCCTTCACATGCCATTTAATACAGGAACCCTATTGGTCTAGATGTCAAAATGATCTAGTTCCAGATCACCTGACCTTATTGGCCAGATTGTGATTGGTTGTAGGCGTTACCTTGTTAGATAAGATATTTATATATAGGAGCAGCATGGAGGGGGAAGGTCATGCCCCTGTTGAAGACCTTCTTGGTCGAAACGCGTCGGGCGATCTCCCCTTCCTTACGCTGCCTTTGCTTATTTTAAATAGTGATCACTTTTATCCACTTTGTGTACGGTGTTTTTAGAAAAAAAAAAACCCTGGTTTACCTGCACTATGCAGAAGCCTTTATTTTTTATTTACATATCATCCCGATAAAGGTAACTGCCTCCAGCAGCTCATTTCCATCACGAGGCCTGGACCAAGTTTCCTCTTCGGATACCTTTTCATCCCATCAGGGAGGCCGAGGAGTGAGACAGAGGTTCCATGGTTCCGGATATCGCTCTTAGCCCAGGTTGGGTTCCATGCCTGATTGACTCCATGTCATACGACAGGGGAGTCCACGTCATCTGGTAAGAGTATCCACCCTTTTCTTACCTTTTGATGATTTCACTTTGATGTCCCACACCGCGATGTTGGTTTGCAGCTACGGAAGTTCTGTACCTTGATGTTGGTTTATAGCCACGGACTCACATGGTGTATTATAGACTTTGTTTTCCAGGACTCACATTATTATTTATTATTTTTTCTTGTAGATGTCAGTTCCCTTTTGATTAGGGTTTGGAACTATTTCTTTGCTACAAGTGGACTTTTTATACAGTGGTTGCACCATTCATTTTTTATATGTTATTTTGAACACATGTTTTCACTGTCCAACACATTTTCCTCCTATTAGGTCTTATCCATCCCCACTTCACCTTGGTAGCGCTGCATTTTTTCCCATATACTATTTATTGTTTGTCACAATGTTATGCAGCTGCTGTTATACACATATTGTATTTGTCTTATTAGAGCGCAGTGTTTTTCTACTTACCTTAGAGTTAATATGGGGAAAACTTTTCTCCTTTCCACTGATGCTTTCCAATCCTTGTTTCACAAAAAAAAACAAATTTTCAAAAAACATTTTTCATTGGGACAAAAAGTGAGGTGAAATCTTCTGAAGAGGAGCACAGACAGCAAAACAAATGTCACAGGGGTGATAACCCTTCCCTATGTTTTCCAAAAAGCTTAAAATAGATTTTTTGGCTGGAGCTAAACACGTTAAAAATGTACCCGTTCAAAATTACAAAGAGATTCTACTTAACAACAAACCTACAGTCCCTGTCTTGTTTGCACCGCCTGTATACTGCTGTTCAGAGTATATAGGGCCCGGGGGCCTCACACCTTTCCTTATTTTAATTTGGGTGCGGGGTTCCCCTTAATATCCATACAAGACCCAAAGGGCCTGGTAATGGACTGGGGGGTACCCATGCCGTTTGTCTCACGGATTTTCATCCATATTGCCAGGACCCGACATTACATTAAAGCCGCAAGCAGTTTTAAATGACTTTTTTTCCTTTAAAAATGACATTTGGTGCAGGGACTGTTCTAAACACGGGAAACATGCGCCACTTTACAGGCATACTATAGACACCCCCAGGTACGATATTTAAAGGAATATTTCACTTTTTTTTTTTTTACTCTAAGGATCATTAAAATCACTGCTCCCGAAAAAACGTCCGTTTTTAAAAGTTTTTTTTTGCATTGATACATGTCCCCTGGGGTAGGACCCGGGTCCCCAAACCCTTTTTAGGACAATACCATGCAAATTAGCCTTTAAAATCAGAACTTTTGATTTTGAACGTTCGAGTCCCATAGACGTCAATGGGGTTCTAACGTTCGTGCAAATTTTCGGTCCGTTTGCAGGTTCTGGTGCGAACCGAACCGGGGGGTGTTCGGCTCATCCCTAATCCCTAGTAGAGGATAGAAAAGTGGAAGATTCTAGTAACCTAAATGTTGTCTCTGTACAATTATATGGATATGAATTAATATTGAGGAAGGATGGTATTATCTTTATCGGATCAGATATCTCTGATCTACATGCACCAGCATTGAGACATGGGGGAGAGACGTCTCGGTTTCTTCTCTCGTTGTGTATTTGTTGGTGCATGGGAGTTTTTATTACATATGACATTTTTTTATGTAAAAATTGAATTATATGAGAATTGGGTGGTGTGCAGGCCTGCCATCATCCTAAAGAATATTTAATAAATTATATGTGACAGAGTGCATAAAAGGGACGCCCCTTTGGACTTTTTGGGGCAGGAAGAAAGTAGGAAAAGTAAATATGAGTAAAAGGCAAACATATGCCAGCTTTATTGATTTACAAAAATGAAAAATATATCTAAAAGACAAAAATACAATAAACAAAGTGAATAATGTAGAAATGAGTTGATATAAGACATACAAAGCATGGATATAAACTATCGCCCAAAGCCATCAAACCCAGGAGACCAACCCAATCCAGGTGGGTACTATAGACGAGGTTGCTAAATTACTTGCTAATGTCCATCTTACCACCTGCCCTCTGGATCCTGTTCCCTCACAAATGCTACGTTCACCCTCTGTCTCTATTCTACACTCCCTAACCCACATCTTCAATCTCTCCCTCTCTTCTGGCATCTTCCCCAACTCTCTAAAACATGCACTTGTCAGCCCCATACTTAAAAAGCCCTCACTGGACCCATCCAATCTTAACAACCTATGCCCCATCTCCTTGCTCCCCTTTTTATCCAAACTCCTTGAACGTCTGGGCTACAATTGAGCGACCACCTTGCTGATAATAGCCTTCTTGATCCCCTCCAGTGTGGATTTCGTCCTCAACACTTCACAGAAACTGCTCTAATAAAAACTAACGAACAATCTACTAACAGCAAAAACCAATGGACACTATTCTGTACTCCTACTCCTGGACCTCTCTGCTGCCTTTGATACGGTTGACCACACCCTCTTCCTAAAAAAACTCCACGCCTTTGGTCTCCGTGACTGTACTCTTTGCTGGTTCTCTCCCTACTTATCCAACCACAACCTTAGTGTTTCTTACAACTCTACTATCTCTTCTCCTCTTCCTTTCTCTGTTGGGATCCCCCAAGGTTCTGTTCTTGGACCTCTTTTATTTTCAATCTACACCTCCTCCCTGGGTCAGCTGATAGCCTCCCATGGCTTCCAATACCACCTCTATGCTGACAACACCCAAATCTATTTTGCTACCCCTCAGCTCACTCCCTCCGTCTCCTCATCTATCAGTAATTTACTTTCAGATATATCAGTCTGGATGTCACACCACTTCCTCAAACTCAATCTATCCAAAACCGAACTTATATTTCTTCCTTACCATGTGCCTCTTCCCCTGATCTCTCTGCCAAAAATCGATGGCACAACTATCAGCCCATCCCCCACATGCCAAGGTCCTAGGTGTAGTCTTGGACTCTGAACTCTCCTTTAAGCCCCACGTCCAATCACTGTCCATATCTCCAACATACGCCCCTTTCTAACAAATGACACAACAAATGTCTTAGATCACTCCCTGGTCATCTCTCGCCTTGACTATTGCAACTCCCTTCTCATTGGTTTACCTCCACATAGGCTCCTCCCCCTTCCATCTATCATGAATGCTGCTGCCAGACTCATCCACCTCACCAATCGCTCTGTGTCTGCTATTCCTCTCTGTCAATCCCTCCACCGACTTCCACTCACCCAACGAATTAATTTCAAAATACTAACAGCTACATCTGCCAGCTACATCACTATCCTCGTCTCTAAATACAACCTATTCGTTCTCTTTGTTCCTCTCAAGACCTCCTGCTCTCTAGTTCTCTCGTCACCTCCTCCAATGCTAACTTCAAGGACTTTTCCAGAGCCTCCCCCATCCTATGGAACTCCTTACCCCAATCTGTCCGATTATATCATACTCCATTAGCTTTTAGACGGTCCCTGAAAACCCTTCTCTTCAGAGAAGCCTATCCGGCCCCCACCTAACAACTGTATTTTCATTTTCTTGATCAGCTCACCCCCCCACAGTTATTACCTTTTGTTCCACTTTACCTTCCCTCCTAGATTGTAAGCTCTGAGGATCAGGGCCCTCTGATCCCTCCTGTATTGATTTGTATTGTAAATGTACAGTTTTCCTCATGTTGTAAAGCGATGCGCAAACTGTTGGCACCATATAAATCCTGTATAATAATAATAAATAAACAAGTGGGGAAGAGAATGGCCCCTATACTGGGGGAGGTCCTGTCTAAAGTACAATACTAGAACTAGAACAGTCCAGCTGTCTTTGTCAAACCCTCCCCTGCTGGCCAGTACATTGGGGCCCAAATACAGCATTGGAATTCTCAGAATGAACCCCTCTGTACCCGGGTGTAGGGGTCTGAATGTGTCCCCAATAAGTGAGTTCTACAGGTGACACAAAAATTGCTCATAAAGCTACCTACCACAGAAGAGACTCAGGAAGGAGATGAACAGAATGAACCATCCCCACTGAGGAATGTAACCCCCGAGTAGGAAATATTCATCTACAGTCTGCCATTATGGTAAAGGCATTTTCTACAACTCTCCTGAGTTCTGGACAAACCGGTCTGACATTCTTCAAATACTGCCAGTCACCTTCCTACAAAGACAATAGACAGAATTATAGATTGCTGGTGTATGTTCTGTACATTCCTCAGGGGGACAGAACATGAACTCCAGTACATACACTATATTACCAAAAGTATTGGGACACCTGCCTTTACACGCACATGAACTTTAACCACTTTCTGACCGACTCACGTAGATATACTGCAGCAGGTTGGCAGCCCTGCATGAATCGACCTACCCGTACGTCGCATGCGCCTGCAGGTAGCCTGTTTGAGATGTAATAATTTGTAATGTTTTCGTTCTGTCCTCCCTTCACGCAGATACGACTGTCCAAACGGTGACTGGTGTTGTTGAGAAGCCCCTCTGTGTCCACGACTACAACCTTAACATGGGAGGGGTGGACTTTAATGACCAGTTGATGGTGCTATACTCAATTGCCCATAAGGCCAGACGCGGGAATAAAAAAACGTCTGTATATCTATTGCGATTGCCTCTGCTGATTTCTTATGTGCTATACAAAGCATCAGGATGAACTGGATCCTTCCTTAAATTCCAGGAAGAGGTCATCACAGCTCTTCTGTTTCCAGACGGTGCTGTGCCCCAACTTCCCAATCCAAATGCAGTGAGCCGGCTGCATGAGAGGCATTTTCTGTATGTCCTCCCTGGTACCCCTACCCAACGATCACCCCAAAGAAAATGTGTCTGTAGCAAGAGCGGATATAGGCGTGACACCCATTATTATTGTCCCTCTTCCTGTCCTGACCAACCTGGTGTTTGCATCGGTGAATGTTTTCATTGCTACCACACACTAGTTGAGTATTAGCGTAGGGTACAGCACTGCACAGTCCTAGGGCACACTTTCACAGGGTCTCCAAGGATGCCATCGCATTTTTAGAGACCCGAACCTGGAACCATTACAGTTATGCCGCGTACACACAATCGGGATTTTGGTCGGAAAAAGATATGATGGCTTTTCCGACGGGATTCCGCTCAAGCTTGCCTTGCATACACACGGTCACACAAAAGTTCGCTGAACTTTTGACCGTCAAGAACGCGGTGATGTACAACACAACGACAAGCCAAGAAAATGAAGCTCAATGCTTCCGAGCATGCGTCTAATTGTTTCCGAGCATGTGTAGGAATTTTGTGCGTCGGAATTGCTACAGACAATCGCATTTTCGGATAGGAACTTTTTCCGACCGAAAATTGAGAACATGCTCCCAATCTTTTGCTGGCTGGAATTCGGCCAGCAAAAGTCCGATGGAGCACACACACCATTGCATTTTCTGACCAAAAGCTCTCATAGGTCTTTTGCTGGCCAAATTTCCGATTGTGTGTTCGCGGCATTACAGTTACAAATAAAAGTGTAAAAAAAAAGTTAAAAAAAAATATTACAAAAAAAAGCCAAAAATAGTTGTAATTTTCTTATTCTTCTCTCTCTATTGTTCTCTCTCTCTATTGTTCTGCTCTGTTTTACTGTAATTTCTGCTTAACTGATTTATTGTTACTATGTTTTATCATGTTTGCTTTGCAGGTATGTAATTCTTTTATACTTTACTGTTTACTGTGTTTTATTGTTAATCATAATTTTTTTTTGCAGGTATGCCATTCAGCTGCAGCACTGATTTATTTATCTTGACAGCAGCAGCATTTGCTCTCACGATACGTAAATTAGCAACTTCAGCGCTTTAGGAGGTGATTTCACCACCACAGTTAAAAAAAGCATATATGCTGAAGCATGGGGACAGGGGTGGAGGGGTGATTTGCCCCTTACATTAGGGATGGATTGCCCCCATGCTTCGGCATATATTTTTTAGGCAAAGTTTGCAATAAAAAAATAGTTTTATTGTTACCATTGTTTGCTTTTGTTTGTTCTCATGATACGTAAATCAGCGACTGCAGCACTGTAGGAGGTGATTTCACCACCACAGTTAAAAAAATGAATGGTGCATGTATGGGTGGATGCAGGGCGATATTCTAAATGTGGGCATACCACCGATTGATCAATGTGAATTGAGGAATCTTTTAAGGTCTCTTTTTTCGTTCAGCCCACAGGCTGCATGAAAAAAAAGAACATTACAATATATGCCCAACAAGGACCAGCAACGTACTGGTATGTTGCTGGACTTTGAGTGGTTATACCAGAATGATGGCAGCAGGTTTAGGAATCATCTTGGTATCGTTCTTTTCAGCCGGAAGTCGGCTTTCATGTAAAAGCAATCCTAGCAGCTAATTAGCCGCTAGACTGCTTTCACAAGCAGTGGGAGTGAATGTTCCCCCCTCCCGCCTGCGGTCTTCCATGGTTTTTCTCGGCCTCTCCTGTCCCATCGGGGAACCCGAGAATGCAGCTGCCAGCTGACCATAGAGCTGATCAGAGACCAGAATGGCTCCAATTAGCTCTATGGCCTAAGAAACCGGAAGCTATGAACATTTCATGACTTAGATTTCGGCGCATATAAACAGCACCATTGGGAAAGCATCTTATCACACTGATCTTGGTGTGGTCAGATGCTTTGAGGCAGAGGAGAGATCTAGAGTCTAATAGACCCCAATTTTTTCAAAAAGAGTACCCGTCGCCAGGGCTCAAAATTTCAAGTCAACTCATGAAATGACACTTAAATGTTTTATGCGGAATTAAGTGGTAAACATAAATGTTAACAACAACTTTATCTGTGTCCATCAGTGCAGCCTCACCTGTGCCCATCAATGCAGCCTACCTGTGTCCATCAATGCTGCTTCACCTGTGTCCATCATTGCTGCTTCACCTGTGTCCATCAATGCTGCTTCACCTGTGTCCATGATTGCTGCTTCACCTGTGTCCATCAATGCTGCTTCACCTGTGTCCATCAATGCTGGCAGGCCCGTGTCCACCAATGCAGCCTGCCCGTGTCCACCAATGCAGCCTGTCTGTGTCCACTAATGCAGCCTGCCTGTGTCCACCAATGCAGCCTGTCTGTGTCCACTAATGCAGCCTGCCCATGTCCACCAATGCAGCCTGCCCGTGTCCACCAATGCAGCCTGCCCGTGTCCACCAATGCAGCCTGCCCGTGCCCACCAATGCAGCCTGCCTGTGCCCACCAATGCAGCCTGCCTGTGCCCACCAATGCAGCCTGCCTGTGCTCACCATGCAGCATGACTGTGCAGGGGAAGAGAAGACAGTTAGTGGATTGCCGGCTGGATGATCAGAGCACCGAGGAACATCACTGTATCGGCTTTCATTTCAATTGCTGTGTGTTCACGCAGCTTGGCGTCACATACAGCCCCGCCTCCTGGCTGGGGAACTTTGATACACGTCACACGTCCTGGGATTGGATGGCTGATCTGTCTATCAAAGTCCTGGGACCAGGAGGCGGGGCTGTATGTGATAGCGAGTGCAGGGAACATACGGCAATTGAAATGATAGCTGCTACAGTGATGTTCCTCGGTGCTCTGATCATCCGGACGGCTCTCTTCTCTCTTCCCCTCAGCGAACACTGGAAGAAGGACTCCCATTCAACCCTGCCTGCTGGCGGTGCTCACTCCCCCACTCCCAGGCAGCCCATCCTCGCTCGGCAGCC
The DNA here is from genome assembly GCA_037952835.1 of Lithobates septentrionalis. NCBI lineage: Eukaryota > Metazoa > Chordata > Amphibia > Anura > Ranidae > Lithobates > Lithobates septentrionalis. The sequence goes on from JBBDGP010003024.1 coordinate 743,172, forward strand.
CTCATTTTTCACTCTCAAATTGTGAGTAGGCAATTGGAAAATTTGAGGGATGCCTGTCACTACCTATTTATTATTAAAATAAAAAAAAATAAAAAATAAAGCACCCCTGTCCCCCCGTGCTCATGCGCAAAGGCAAACACAAGCATCTGTCTCGTGTCGTATATAAACAGCAATTGCACCATGCATGTGAGGTATCACCGCGAAAGGTCAGATCGAGGGCAGTAATTCTAGCAGTAGACCTCCTCTGTAAATCTAAAGTGGTAACCTGTAAAGGCATTTAAAGGTTTTTAAAAATGTATGTAGTTTGTGGCCACTGCATGGTTGTGCATAGCTTTAAAGCGCATCGTGTTTGGTATCTATGTACTCGGCAAAGGATCACCTTTTATATTTTACCAAACATTTGGGCAATATAGTGTTTTAGGCTGGGTTCACACTGGTACGACACGACAGTCTTACCACTGTGGATCCGACTTTGCTCTGCGACTTGAAGTCCGACATCCATCCGACTTCAATGAACAGGGATCCTACTTTGATCCCCGACAAAACCAGGCACTGTGTCTGGTATGAATCTTTAGGGGGAACTCCACGCCAATTTTTTTTAAAAAACTGCATGGGTTTCCCCTCCAAGAGCATACCAGGCCCTTCGGTATGGTATGGATTTTAAGGGGAACAAACGGCGTGGGGGTCCCCCCAAAATCTATACCAAACCCTTATCCGAGCACACAGCCTGGCAGGTCAGGAAAGGGGGTGGGGATGAGCGAGCGCCCCCCTCCTGGACCGTACCAGGCAGCATGCCCTCAACATGGGGGGTGCCCATCTTCCTCCAGCTTCTCCTTCCCCGCCTCATCCTCCGGACGATCCGCCTCAATGGGAGTCTCCCGCTGTGTGACACTTCTGTTCTTGTGACAGCTCTTATATAACTGAGGGCAGAGCCACCCGGTGACCCCACCCCCCTCTGACACACGGGGACTTCCATAGGGAAGCCATAGTGCTTCCACCATGGTGTCAGAGGGGGGCAGGTAAATGGGTGACCTGAAGGGTCTGGTATGGATTTTGAGGGGGACCCCCACACCATTTTTTTTTCAATTTTGGCGTGGGGTTTCCCTTAATATCCATACCAGACCTGAAGGGCCTGGTATGGAATTTGGGGGGACCCCCACGCAATTTTTTTTTTTCAATTTTGGTTCGGGGTTCCTCTTAATATTCATACCAGACCCAAAGGGCCTGGTAATGGACTGCGGGGGAATCCCATGCAGTTTTTTTCAATGACTTTTATGTGTATTGCTGAGACCCGACAATTCATTAATAGCTGCGAGTACTTTTAAATGACTTTTTTTCCTTTAGAAATGTAATTTTTCTGTCAGACTGTTCTAAACATGGGAAATATGCACCCCTTTACAGGCATACTATAGACACCTTCCAGGTACGAAATTTAAAGGGATATTACACTTTTATCATTTCACTTTAAGCATTATTAAAATCACTGCTCCCGAAAAAACGGCAGTTTTTAAAACTTTTTTTTGCACTGATACATATACCCTGGGGCAGGACCTGGATCCCTAAACACTTTTTATGACAATAACTTGCATATTAACCTTTAAAATTAGCACTTTTGATTTCTCCCATAGACTTTTAAAGGGTGTTCTGCAGCTTTCGAATTTGCCGCGAACACCCCAAATTGTTCGCTATTCGGCGAACGGGTGAACAGCCAATGATCGAGTCGAACTCATGTTCGACCCGAACACAAAGCTCATCCCTAGTTATATGTGGAATTACACCACAAAATACATTCAGCTGCTTCTCCTGAGTACGGGGATACCACATGTGTGGGACTTTTTGTTAGCCTAGCCGCATACGGGACCCCAAAAACCAATCACCGCCAAGATTTCTAAGGGTGTAAAATGGTGATTTCACTCCTCACTACTTATCACAGTTTTGAAGGCCATAAAATGCCCAGATGGCACAACCCCCCAAATGACCCCATTTTGGAAAGTAGACACCACAAGCTATCTGGTTAGAGGCATGGTGAGTATTTTGCAGATCTCATTTGTTGAATTGAAGAAAGAATATAATTTTTTTTTCTTCTTTCAATTTTCAAAACTTTGAGACAAAAAGCGAGATCTGCAAATACTCACCATTCCTCTCAGAATATAGCTTGGGGTGTCTACTTTCCAAAATGGGGTCATTTGGGGGAGGGGGGTTTGTACTATCTGGACATTCCATGGCCTCCGAAACTGTGATAGGCAGAGAGGAGTGAAATCAAAAATGTACGCCCTTAGAAAGCCTGAAGGTGGTGCTTGGATTTCGGGGCCCCGTACGCGGCTAGGCTCCCAAAAAGTCTCACACATGTGGTATCCCCATACTCAGGAGAAGCAGCTGAATGTATTTTGTGGTGTAATTCCACATATAACTAGGGATGAGCTTTGTGTTTGGGTCGAGCATGAGTTCAACTTGATCATTGGCTATTCACCCGTTCGCCGAATAGCGAACAATTTGGGGTGTTTGCGGCAAATTCGAAAGCCGCGGAACACCCTTTAAAAGTCTATGGGAGAAATCAAAAGTGCTAATTTTAAATATGCAAGTTATTGTCATAAAAAGTGTTTGGGGACCCATGGCATGTTTGAAATATATATGTACAAATATGTATATATGTATATATGTATGTATGTATGTATGTATGTATGTGTGTATATATATATATATATATATATATATATATATATATATATATATATATATATATATATATATATATATATATATATATATATACAGTACCTGACAAAAGTAAGTACACCCCTCAGTCACATGTGTGTAAATCTTTTCTTCTATCTTTTAATGTGACAACACTGAAGAAATGACACTTGGCTACAATGTAAAGTAGTGAGTGTACAGCTTGTATAACAGTGTAAATTTGCTGTCCCCTCAAAATAACTCAACACAGAGCCATTAATGTCTAAACCGCTGGCAACAAAAGTCAGTACACCCCTAAGTGAAAATCTCCAAATTGGGCCCAATTAGCCATTTTCCCTCCCCGGTGTCATGTGACTTGTTAGTGTTACAAGGTCTCAGGTGTGAATGCTACAAGGTCTCAGGTGTGAATGCTACAAGGTCTCAGGTGTGAATGCTACAAGGTCTTAGGTGTTATCGCTCTCACTCTCTCATACTGGTCACTGGAAGTACAACATGGCACCTCATGGCAAAGAACTCTCTGAGGATCTGAAAAAAAGAATTGTTGCTCTACATAAAGATGGCCTAGGCTATAAGAAGATTGCCAAGACCCTGAAACTGAGCTGCAGCACGGTGGCCAAGACCATACAGCGGAAAAACAGGACAGGTTCCACTCAGAACAGGCCTCGCCATGGTCCACCAAAGAAGTTGAGGTCACGTGCTCAGCGTCATATCCAGAGGTTGTCTTTGGGAAATAGACGTATGAGTGCTGCCAGCATTGCTGCAGAAGTTGTAGGGGTAGGGGGGGGTCAGCCTGTCAGTGCTCAGACCATACGCCGCACACTGCATCAAATTGGTCTGCATGGCTGTTGTCCCAGAAGGAATCCTCTTCTAAAGATGATGCACAAGAAAGTCCACAAACAGTTTGCTGAAGACAAGCAGACTAAGGAGATGGATTACTGGAACCATGTCCTGTGGTCTGATGAGACCAAGATAAACTTATTTGGTTCAGATGGTGACAAGCGTGTGTGGGGGCAACCAGGTGAGGAGGACAAAGACAAGTGTGTCTTGTCTACAGTCAAGCATGGTGGTGGGAGTGTCATGGTCTGGGGCTGCATAAGTGCTGTCGGCACTGGGAGGCTACAGATCATTCAGGGAACCATGAATGCCAACTTGTACTGTGACATACTGAAGCAGAGCATGATCCCCTCCCTTCAGAGACTGATAACCACCCCAAACACACCTCCAAGACCACCACTGCCATGCTAAAGAAGCTGAGGGTAAAGGTGATGGACTGGCCAAGCACATCTCCAGACCTAAACCCTATTGATCATCTGTGGGACATCCTCAAACGGAAGGTGGAGGAGCGCAAGGTCTCTAACATCCACCAGCTCTGTGATGTCATCATGGGGGAGGGGAAGAGGACTCCAGTGACAACCTGTGAAGCTCTGGTGACCTCCATGCCCAAGAGGGTTAAGGCAGTGCTGGAAAATAATGGTGGCCACACAAAATATTGACACTTTGGGCCCAATTTGGAGATTTTCACTTAGGGGTGTACTGACTTTTGTTGCCAGCGGTTTAGACATTAATGGCCGTGTGTTGAGTTATTTTGAGGGGACAGCAAATTTACACTGTTATACAAGCTGTACACTCACTACTTTACATTGTAGACAAGTGTCATTTCTTCAGTGTTGTCACATGAAAAGATAGAAGAAAAGATTTACACAAATGTGAGTGAGGGGTGTACTTACTTTTGTCAGATACTGTATCTATATATCTATAAAGATATATATATATATATATCTCTATCTATATAGATAGATATATAGATATATCTATCTATAGAGATAGAGATATAGGTATATAGATATATAAATATCTATCTATATACATATTTTTTTTTTGTCATTATTCAATCACTTGTGACAAAAAAAATAAATATTCAATGGGCTCAAAATGCCTCTCAGCAATTTCCTTGGGTGTCTACTTTCCAAAATGGGGTCATTTGGGGGGAGGGGTTTTGTACTGCCCTGCCATTTTAGCACCTCAAGAAATGACATAGGCAGTCATAAACTAAAAGCTGTGTAAATTCCAGAAAATGTACCCTAGTTTGTAGGCGCTATAACTTTTGCGCAAACCAATAAATATACACTTATTGACATTTTTTTTTTACCAAAGACATGTGGCCGAATTCCTTCTCGTACATCACGGGACACAGAGCCTCAGTAATTACTGATGGGTTATATAGGGTATCACTAGGTGATTGGACACTGGTCACACCCTAAACAGGAAGTTCAACCCCCTATATAATCCCTCCCCTTCCAGGGATACCTCAGTTTTTTCGCCAGTGTCTTAGGTGTTGGACGTGTAAAGATGTCCTGTGCTGAGCTCCAAAGGGAATATCCTGATATCCTATACTGGGGCAAGCCATGAGAACTGGATCCATTTCAAGGTGTCCTTTCATGGCCGAATTGGATGGTACCCGGGCCTCGTGTCCGAAGAAACGAGGTCTTACCTGTAACGCTTCTCTTTTTAGAGAGCTGGACCCCGGGATCCAGTATTTGGTTTTTCTAGCCATATCCCTGGCCGGGTGCTTTACGGGTCCAGAACTGCAGATCCTCCTTTTCTAGGGGGCCCCTGTCTCTGAAGGTTTTACAAATGGAGCCCACCATGAGAGGTGAAGATTGGGTCTGTATAACAGAACCCTGTGGCTGGATAAGGTAAGCGAGATTCCACAGAATTTTTTAATTCTAGGTTTCTCCTTTAAGTAAATGTATGCTATGCAGTGGCGGAATTACCAGGGTCGCAACAGTCGCAGTTGCGACTGGGCCCGGCATTCTGCCACTGTGGGGGGGCCCAGCGGGGTTGATCTTCACACACGACTCTGAGCGGAGATGGTGTGTCATAGATTAATAGAACAGAGAGACTCCGGCGGTATTAACGTTCTATTTGTCGGTCCTCTCTGGCACGGATGAGAGAGGACACACAGCTGATCTCACTGCTCCCCCTTCTCCCCCCTCCCCCCTCCTGTGTGCTCCCCCTTCTCCCCCCTCCCCCCTCCTGTGTGCTCCCCCTTCTCCCCCCTCCCCCCTCCTGTGTGCTCCCCCTTCTCCCCCCTCCTGTGTGCTCCCCCTTCTCCCCCTCCCCCCTCCTGTGTGCTCCCCCTTCTCCCCCCTCCCCCCTCCTGTGTGCTCCCCCTTCTCCCCCCTCCTGTGTGCTCCCCCTTCTCCCCCCTCCCCCCTCCTGTGTGCTCCCCCTTCTCCCCCCTCCCCCCTCCTCTGTGCTCCGCGGGAAATGTAAGCTCCTTAGCTTCACACTAGACTGCCCGCGGAGCACAGAGGAGGGGGGAGGGGGGAGAAGGGGGAGCACACAGGAGGGGGGAGGGGGGAGAAGGGGGAGCAGTGAGATCAGCTGTGTCCTCCTCTCTCATCTGTGCCAGAGAGGACCGACAAATAGAACATTAATGCCGCCGGAGTCTCTCTGTTCTATTGTTATATGACACACGATCTCCGCTCAGAGCCGTGCTGTCCTGAGAAGGCAGACAGCACTGATAGAAATTAATAGAAGGCACTGATGAGCACTGATAGATGGCACTGATGAGCACTGATAGAAGGAACTGATGAGCACTAATAGAAGGAACTGATGAGCACTGATGAGCACTGATAGAAGGAACTGATGAGCACTGATAGAAGGCACTGATGGGCACTGATAGAAGGAACTGATGAGCACTGATAGAAGGAACTGATGAGCACTGATAGAAGGAACTGATGAGCACTGATGGGCACTGATGAGCACTGATAGAAGGAACTGATGAGCACTGATAGAAGGAACTGATGAGCACTGATGGTCACTGATGAGCACTGATAGAAGGAACTGATGAGCACTGATGGGCACTGATAGAAATTAATAGAAGGCACTGATGAGCACTGATAGAAATTAATAGAAGGCACTGATGAGCACTGATAGATGGCACTGATGAGCACTGATAGAAGGCACTGATGAGCACTGATAGAAATTAATAGAAGGCACTGATGAGCACTGATAGATGGCACTGATGAGCACTGATGGGCACTGATAGAAATTAATAGAAGGCACTGATGAGCACTGATAGATGGCACTGATGAGCACTGATGGGCACTGATGAGCACTGATAGACGGCACTGATGGGCACTGATGAGCACTGATAGACGGCACTGATGAGCACTGATAGACGGCACTGATGGGCACTGATGAGCACTAATAGAAGGCACTGATGAGCACTGATGGGCACTGATGAGCACTGATAGACGGCACTGATGAGCACTGATAGACGGCACTGATGAGCACTAATAGAAGGCACTGATGGGCACTGATGAGCACTGATAGATGGCACTGATGAGCACTGATAGACGGCACTGATGGGCACTGATGAGCACTAATAGAAGGCACTGATGAGCACTGATGAGCACTGATGAGCACTGATAGACAGCACTGATGAGCACTGATAGAAGGCACTGATGAGCACTGATAGACAGCACTGATGAGCACTGATAGAAGGCACTGATGAGCACTGATAGAAGGCACTGATGGGCACTGATAGAAGGCACTGATGAGCACTGATGGGCACTGATAGAAGGCACTGATGAGCACTGATGAGCACTGATAGAAGGCACTGATGAGCACTGATGGGCACTGATGAGCACTAATAGAAGGCACTGATGAGCACTGACAGAAGGCACTGATGAGCACTGATAAAAGGCACTGATGGGCACTGATAGAAGGCACTGATGAGCACTGATGGGCTCTGATAGAAGGCACTGATGAGCACTAATAGAAGGCACTGATGAGCACTGATGAGCACTAATAGAAGGCACTGATGAGCACTGATAGATGGCACTGATGAGCACTGATAGATGGCACTGATGAGCACTGATAGACAGCACTGATGAGCACTAATAGACAGCACTGATGAGCACTGATAGATGGCACTGATGAGCACTGATAGACAGCACTGATGAGCACTAATAGACGGCACTGATGAGCACTGATAGAAGGCACTGATGAGCACTGATGAGCACTAATAGAAGGCACTGATGAGCACTGATAGATGGCACTGATGAGCACTGATAGATGGCACTGATGAGCACTGATAGATGGCACTGATGAGCACTGATAGACGGCACTGATGAGCACTGATAGAAGGCACTGATGGGCACTGATGAGCACTAATAGAAGGCACTGATGGGCACTGATAGAAGGCACTGATGAACACTGATAGACGGCACTGATGAGCACTGATAGAAGGCACTGATGAGCACTAATAGAAGGCACTGATGAGCACTGATAGATGGCACTGATGAGCACTGATAGACGGCACTGATGAGCACTGATAGAAAGCACTGATGGGCACTAATAGAAGGCACTGATGAGCACTAATAGAAGGCACAGATGAGCACTGATAGATGGCACTGATGAGCACTGATAGACGGCACTGATGAGCACCGATAGAAAGCACTGATGGGCACTGATGAGCACTAATAGAAGGCACTGATGAGCACTAATAGAAGGCACTGATGAGCACTGATAGATGGCACTGATGAGCACTAATAGAAGGCACTGATGAGCACTGATAGATGGCACTGATGAGCACTGATAGATGGCACTGATGAGCACTGATAGACGGCACTGATGAGCACTGATAGAAGGCACTGATGGGCACTGATGAGCACTAATAGAAGGCACTGATGGGCACTGATAGAAGGCACTGATGAACACTGATAGACGGCACTGATGAGCACTGATAGACGGCACTGATGAGCACTGATAGACGGCACTGATGAGCACTGATAGAAGGCACTGATGAGCACTGATAGAAGGCACTGATGGGCACTGATAAGCACTGAAAGAAGGCACTGATGAGCACTGATAGAAAGCACTGATAGAAGGCACTGATGAGCACTAATAGAAGGCACTGATGGGCACTAATAGAAGGCACTGATGAGCACTAATAGAAGGCACAGATGAGCACTGATAGGAGGCACTGATGAGCACTGATAGAAATCACAGATGAGCACTGATAGATGGCACTGATGAGCACTGATAGACGGCACAGATGAGCACTGATAGATGGCACTAATGAGCACTGATAGATGGCACTGATGAGCACTGATAGATGGCACTGATGAGCACTGATAGAAAGCACTGATGGGCACTGATGAGCACTAATAGAAGGCACTGATGAGCACTAATAGAAGGCACTGATGAGCACTGATAGATGGCACTGATGAGCACTGATAGACAGCACTGATGAGCACTGATAGAAGGCACTGATGAGCACTAATAGAAGGCACTGATGAGCACTGATAGACGGCACTGATGAGCACTGATAGATGGCACTGATGAGCACTGATAGAAGGCACTGATGAGCACTGATAGAAGGCACTGATGAGCACTGATGGGCACTGATAGACAGCACTGATGGGCACTGATAGAAGGCACTGATGAGCACTGATAGACGGCACTGATAGACGGCACTGATAGAAGGCACTGATGAGCACTGATAGAAGGCACTGATGAGCACTGATAGACGGCACTGATAGACAGCACTGATGAGCACTGATAGAAGGCTCTGATGAGCACTAATAGATGGCACTGATGAGCACTGATAGACGGCACTGATGAGCACTGATAGAAGGCACTGATAGAAGGCACTGATGAGCACTGATAGAAGGCACTGATAGAAAGCACTGATGGGCACTGATGAGCACTGATAGAAGGCACTGATGAGCACTGATAGAAAGCACTGATGGGCACTGATAGAAGGCACTGATGGACACTGATAGAAGGCACTGATGGACACTGATAAAAGGCACTGATGGGCACTAATAGGAGGCACTGATGGGCACTGATAGGAGGCACTGATGGGCACTGATAGGAGGCACTGATGAGCACTGATAGGAGGCACTGATGAGCACTGATAGGCCATATTGATGAGCACTGATAGGCAGCACTAATAGGAGGCACTAATGTGCACTGATAGGCTGCACTGATAGGTGGCATTGATGGGCACTGATAGGTGGTACTGATGGGCACTGAGGAACACTGATAGGCAGAACTCAGGCAGTATTGATGGGCTTTGATGGGCAGAATTGAAGAGTACTGATAGGTGGCACTGATGGACGCAGTTAGGTGGCATTAATGAGCACTGATAGGTGGTGCTGATAGGCAGAATTGATGGGCACTAAAAGGCGGCATTAATGAGCACTGATAGGTAACACTTGTAGGTGGAAGTGATGGGCACTGATAGGCGGCACTGATGGGCACTGATAGATGGCACTGATGATTGGGGCACTGATTATCAGTGTAAACAATTTACTGACATTCTTGACAGTTAATGGCAGTCCTTTCCTAACACAAACACAGCGTGTGAGGAAAGGGCTGTGGATAACCAGTCTGTTTACATGTGATCAGCTGATCACATGGTAAAGGGCCGATGTGATTGCGCTGGATGCATGTCCCAGGGGTCATGCGGGAAGCACGGTTTTGGGAGGATGTCCATGGACACCCTCCCAAAATTGGAAGCCTGGGGCTTGGATGGAAGGGGGGCTCATCATGGTTTCTTGCACCGGGGCCCTGAAGGTTCTAGTTACGCCTCTGATGCTATGCCTATTGTCGCCACCGGGGGCTGCCAAGAGCACATACCTTCACATGCTTGATCTGTCTGTCTATGTGTCCACGCTGCACAGCTCCTCCAGCCGAGCTTCAGGTAGGATGGGATGGGGGCTCTTCCTCAGGGTGATTCCCCCCAAGATTAGTGGGGCCGCAGTGGTCTGAAAGGCAGTAGTATACTGCGCTACCGCCGCCACTACTATTAGCAGATCCCATCATCTGCCAGCCTTTCTCCTTCCTCCTCCACCCCCAGCCTCCCCTCCATGCTTGTCCCGGAGGGTCGGCTCGTGCGGGAAAGCACACGTTTTTGTAAAAAACAGGGAGGGGGCGGGAGGAGTGGTTGGAGAAGGGGGAGCGGAGCCTTAGCGCGACGTCCGGCGTGCCTTGACGCCCACATCACCGGCTGCACAGACTATAAAAAGCACACTTTTTCAGGTGCACTCAGCCTATGGAGGGACACAGAGCTGACGGTCGCATGTAAGGTGGGACGCAGGCATTCTCGAGGCAGCATTTACTTAGAAACACTTGACTGGGCATTGGTAGCAGGGCAGTTGCTGTACTACATCGCTCAGCAGTCAGTGTTTTATTTGTGTGATACCTCCACCTTGTTGCTTTGCACTATGGGTAGAAGAGGTACAAATACCCCAAAAACCAGAGGCTCTAGGGGATCTCCCTCAGGCTCTGAGGACCCCCCTTCTGCAGCACCTTCCCCCCCTGAAGGACCTGGGATGGCTGGCTAGGGAGAGCCATCGGGGTCAGGGGCTTCATCTGCTTCTGGCACTTCAGCCCCTGTATATATTACGCAGGAGGTTTTTTCCTCAACCATTAGTGGACTAGAGGAAAGACTAATGGCCTTAATTGCATCTTCACTCAGTTGAAGAAAACGCACTAGGTCTGCCTCTGTTAACCAGGACCCCCAGGCAGAGGAACTCTGGGAAAAAGGAGAGGAATCCCTTTCAGAGGATCGGGATGGGACTGATGATTCTTCTTCTGAGGAATCAAGTGGAGAGGGACCCTCTTCAGCTTCTCAGGATGAGAAGGTGTTAGTACAGATCCTTGCTGGATTGGGCCGCTCCACATTTAAAGTACCCTTATCTGAGTCAGTTAAAGAACCCTCTTCTTCTTTGGGGTCACTGAAGCCTCCTCAAACAACACATGCTTTTCCTGTTCATAATTTACTAGAAAATCTCATTTATTCTGAGGGATCACCCACATAAACGTTTTTTTCCACCTAAAAAGTTTTCAATACTTTATCCTATTGAAGAAAAGTTTACAAAGATGTGGGGGATACAGGCTGTTGATGCCACCATTTCCTCCGTAAATAAAAGTCTGACTTGTCCTGTAGACAATGCTCAGATGCTCAGGGATCCAGTTGATAAAAAGATGAAATCCCTGTTAAAAAATATTTTTTCCTTAGCGGGTTCAGTAGCTCAACCTGCAGTGGCAGCGATCGTAATCTGTCAATACTTGAGAGACCATGTTAAACAGGTCCTCAAAGTTCTACCTGAACAGCAGGCCCAGGGGTTGGCTAACCTTCCAGCGGCCTTATGTTTTGCTATTGATGCCATCAGAGATTCTATCATCCAAACCTCTCGTCTTTCACTTGGGTTGGTGCATATGCATAGAATCTTATGGTTGAAAAATTGGTCAGCCGAAGCACTATGTAAGAAGCTACTGGCTGGATTTCCATTTCGTGGTGCAAGGCTGTTTGGAGAGGATTTGGACAACTATATCCAAAGGGTCTCTAGCGGGTAAAGCACTCTCTTACCTGGTAAGAAAAGGAGTAAGCGTCCCTCTTTTAAATGGGCTCTTTCCCCAGTGCCAGGAGCATCAGCCTCCAGGCAGACGCGTCGGCCTCCTCCGTCAGGTTCAAGAAATAAATTTCAGAGTCGGCCCCAGGGACAAAAGAAATCCTGGGGGAAGAAGCCTACTAGACAAGACGCTAAAGCCTCTTTATGAAGGAGCGCCCCCGCTCGCTCGGGTGGGGGGAAGACTGCTACGGTTCTCAAAGCTCTGGCAGGAGGATTTCCAGGACAGATGGGTAATCTCCACGGTAACTCTAGGTTACAAACTGGAGTTCCGAGTATTCCCCTCTCCTCAATTCCTCAGATCAAATGTCCCAAGAGATCCAGAGAAAAAGCAGTCGCTCCTTCTAGCATTAGAGCGACTATTGTTGCAAAAAGTCATCGCGGTAGTTCCCATAGAAGAACAAGGATTGGGATTTTATTCCAACCTTTTTACGGTTCAAAAACCAAATGGAGATGTCAGACCCATCCTGGATCTAAAGGATCTAAATCGATTCCTAAGGATTCGATCCTTTCGCATGGAATCAATTCGGTCAGTAGTCTCCATCCTACAGGGAGAATTTCTGGCATCAATAGACATTAGGGATGCGTATCAGCATGTACCCATTTTTCCTGCTCATCAAAAGTACTTGTGCTTCAAAATAGAAGGGCGCCATTTTCAGTTTATAGCCCTGCCTTTCCGGCTAGCCACTGCACCTCGAGTGTTTACAAAGATCTTGGCTCCTCCTCTGGCCAGATTAAGGGCTCAGGGTATAACTGTCATGGCATACCTAGATGACCTGCTCTTGATAGACCGGTTGGTAGTCTGTTTGAGCGGGAACTTGATGACCACAGTCAACTACCTGGAACACCTAGGTTGGATTATCAACCTAGAAAAGTCTTTCTTAAAACCAGTAAGAAGACTAGAGTATTTGGGCCTGGTCATAGATACAAGCCAAGAGAAGGTATTTTTACCTCAGGCAAAGATCAGTGCCTTAAGAGAGCTGATTAAGGTAGTCAGGACCAAAAAGGGTCCTTCTGTCCATCTTTGTATGAGGCTGCTGGGAAAGATGGTGGCTTCATTCTAAGCAGTTCCCTATGCTCAGTTTCATTCAAGACTGCTGCAACACAGTATCCTGTCTGCTTGGAACAAGAAGGTTCAGGCATTAGATTTTCTGATGCACCTGTCTCGTGCAGTGCATCAGAGCCTCAGTTGGTGGTTAATACCCGAAAGCCTGCAGAAATGGAAATCCTTTTTACCGGTTACCTGGACGGTGGTAACAACGGATGCCAGTCTTTCGGGTTGGGGAGCAGTTCTGGAACAGTCTGTGGTCCAGGGAGAATGGTCCGAAATCGAGAAAACCTTACCCATCAACATTCTGGAGATCAGTGGGGCATATCTAGCCCTAAGGGCCTGGACTCTCAGGCTACAGGGTTGCCTTGTCAGGATCCAGTCCGATAATGCCACAGCAGTGGCTTATATCAATCATCATGGAGGCACCAGGAGTCGTGCAGCTCAGAGAGAGGTGAACCAGATTTTAGTCTGGGCAGAAAAGCATGTGCCATGCATATCGGCAGTTTTCATTCCAGGGATAGAGAACTGGTAGGCGGACTATTTGAGTCGCCAACGGTTAGTCCTGGGGGAATGGTCTCTTCCCCCCGATGTCTTTTGGGCCATATGCCAAAGATGGGGGATACCAGATGTAGATCTCTTTGCGTCCAGGATCAACAAGAAGGTCGACAAATTTGTGGAAGGAACAAAGGATCCTCTTGCATGCAAGACAGATGCATTGGTGATTCCGTGGCATCAGTTCTCACTGATTTATGCGTTTCCTCCTATTATGCTACTGCCACGGCTCCTTCGCAGGATCCGGCAGGAAAAGAAGCCGGTACTCCTGGTGGCCCCAGAAGAGCTTGGTATGCAGAGATAGTAAGAATGACAGTGGGTTCCCCGTGGACCCTACCGTCACATCCAGACCTATTATCTCAAGGTCCAGTGTTCCATCCTGCCTTACAAACGCTAAATTTGACGGTTTGGCTGTTGAAACCCACGTTCTGAAGAGTCGTGGGCTTTCAGGTCCTGTGATCTCTACTTTAATCAATGCTAGGAAGCCAGCTTCCAGAGTGATTTATCATAGAGTTTGGAGGACCTATGTATCCTGGTGTGAAGCCAGGGGTTGGCATCCCAGAAAATATGTCATTGGTAGAATTCTTGACTTTCTACAAATAGGATTAGAGATGAAGCTGGACTTGAGTACCATCAAGGGCCAGGTCTCGGCCTTATCAGTGTTATTTCAACGACCACTTGCTTCTCATTCCTTGGTCCGAAGCTTTATACAGGGGGTGATGAGTCTTAATCCTCCAGTTAAAGCACCCCTAAACCCCTGGGACTTGAATTTGGTTCTGTCGGTTTTACAGAAACAGCCTTTTGAACCAATACGTCAGATTCCCTTGGTCTTATTGACAGTTAATTTTCCTGGTAGCCATTTCTTCTGCTAGAAGAGTATCAGAGTTAGCAGCTCTTTCCTGTAAGGAGCCTTATTTGATCATGCTGCATGCATAAGGATAGAGTCATATTACGCCCTCATCCTAGCTTTCTACCGAAGGTGGTTTCAGATTTCCATCTAAACCAAGATATATTTCTGCCTTCCTTTTTTCCAGATCCCTGTTCCTCGGAAGAAAGGTCACTACATTCTTTGGATGTAGTAAGGGCAGTCAGCGCCTATCTGGAAGCAACTGCTCAGGTTCGCAAAATGGATGTTTTGTTCATACAACCAGAAGGTCCCAATAGAGGACAGGCAGCGTCAAAGTCTTCCCTTTCGAAATGGATTCGACAAATGATTATTCAGACTTACGGTTTGAAACAAAAAATTCCACCTTTTCAGGTCAAGGCACATTCCACAAGGGCGATTAGTGTCTCTTGGGCAGTGCATCACCGGGCCTCTATGGCTCAAATCTGCAAGGCCGCAACCTGGTCTTCAGTCCATACATTCACCAGATTCTATCAGGTGGATGTGGGAAGGCATGAGGATATCGCCTTTGGGCGTAGTGTGCTGCAGAGAGCGGTACAGGGTCCTCAGGTCTGATTACACCCTACTTTGTGTGGTCCCCTCCCCTCAGATAGCATTGCTCTGGGACATCCCATCAGTAATTACTGTGGCTCTGTGTCCCGTGATGTACGAGAAAGAAAATAGGATTTTTTATAACAGCTTACCTGTAAAATCCTTTTCTTTCGAAGGACATCACGGGACACAGAGGTCCCGCCCCTCTTCTAATACACTTATATTGCTCTGCTACAAAACTGAGGTATCCCTGTAAGGGGAGGGGTTATATAGGGGGTTGAACTTCCTGTTTAGGGTGTGACCAGTGTCCAATCACCTAGTGATACCTACATAACCCATCAGTTATTACTGAGGCTCTGTGTCCCGTGATGTACATCAAAAGAAAAGGATTTTACAGGTAAGCTGTTATAAAAAATCCTATTTTTTTTCTCGTACATCATCCTATTTTTTTTCCAAAATTTTCGGTCTTTTTTCGTTTAGAATCGCAAAAAAGAAAAATCGCAGAAGTGATCAAATACCACCAAAAGAAATCTCTATTTGTGGGGAAAAAAAGACGCAAATTTCGTTTGAGTACAACATTGCATGACCGCGCGATTACAAGTTAAAGCGGCGCAGTGCCAAATTGTAAAAAGTGCTCTGGCCATTAAAGTGGGATTCCGGCCAGCTTAAATTTTTTTTTTAAAGTCAGCAGCTAAAAACACTGTATCTGCTGACTTTAAATAAGTACTTACCTGTCCTGGGTGCCCGCGATGTTGGCCGCCCGAGGCCGTCCTGTCCCTCGGCTCTCAGGTCCTGGCACCGCCATCCTAGGTAAGGGAAACAGGCAGTGGAGCCTTCACTGCCAGTTTCCTACTGCACACGCGCGAGCGGCGCGGTGCTCTGTGAATGGCCCCGTGGTTTTCTGGGAACACACACAGTTCCCAGGAGACAACGGGGCCGCTCATCGAGGAGAAGAACACGCCGCAGAATAGGAAGAGGCAGATTGGGAAGACTGCCTAGCAACAAGAGTTTAGGTAAGTATATAAAAAAAAAAAAATTCCAAATTTTTTTTTTTTTTTTTTTTTTTTTTAGGATTTTTGGTGGAATTTTTTTTTCAGGGTGGCCCTCCACTTTAAGGGCACAGCTCCCAACTGTCCCTCTGTCCCTCTTTCCTCCTCATTTGTCCCTCATGTCGGTCTGATCTCTATAGTTCTATATAAAATGCACTATTTATCTTTCCAAAAGTGTTTCCAGCGCTAAACCTTTCATACAATTGCTGCATTTGTAAATTTTAAAAGCCGATATAAAGGAATAGTAGTGGTAAAAATAAAGCCCTTGTGGATTTAATTAACCTTTTTTTGGTTAATTCTTCTTTAAGGGGGTGTGGCAGGGGGTGTGTCCTATGACTACATACATTTGCTAGTAGGTGTCCCTCATTCCCATCTCAAAATGTTGGGAGGTGTGTTAAGGAGCAAATCCTTCTGGGGCTGAAGTGGTTAATGACATCCCAGTCTTAGTCCGTAGGGTTCAATATTGAGTTGGCTCCGCCCTTTGCAGCTATAACAGCTTCAACTCTTCTGGGAAGGCCGTCCACAAGGTTTAGGAGGGTGTCCATGGGAATGTTTGACCATTCTTCCAGAAGTGCATTTGTGAGGTCAGGCACTGATGTTGGATGAGAAGGCCTGGCTCACGGTCTCCGCTCTAATTCATCCCAAAGGTGTTCTATGGGGTTGAGGTCAGGACTCTGTTCAGGCCAGTCAAGTTCCTCCACCCCAAACTCACTCATCCATGTCTTTATGGATCAGGGTAAGGGAGGATACTGGACATAAGGGTAAGAGGTATAATGGCTGTCAAGGTAAGGGTGGGGCACTAACCATCAGGGTAAAGGTGGGGGGCACTGGCTGTGTTGTTATGGGGGGGACACTGGCCAACAGGGTATGGGGGGTGTTGTGGAAAATTTTATGTTAATGTATTGTCATAAGAGTTTCCCAGTGTCTGTTCTCTCGCAGCCCATTCTAAAGAGCTGACTGGGGCAGACTGACGCTGGTTGAGACCTGTTAGATAGTGGAAAACTTCCTGGTGTTTGGAGAGAGGTGTTTGCGGAGAGAGAGCATGTCCGCCAGCAAAGGGCCCCTGTGCAATGCACAGAACGATCGTCTGGTGGGGGTGTGTTCGCTCTGCAAAGACATTATCGGTTTAGTGGTTGTTTGCTCTGGTCACCCCGGTATGCCTGATCAACATGTTTGGGGTGCCATGATGTACACCTGCAGATAATCTCCCATCCATGAGGAACTCTAGTCATCGTCATTTGGTTGTATATATGTATTGTGTTGTGTTGGTAAATCCTTATATGGTCAGTCATATCCTGTGAGGTCATATCCTGTGAAGGAAGCGATTGGCTGTTGGGGCCAGGGCTTCTTGTTTGTGATTTCTTTTGTTGTTTTTGAAAAAAGAGCCAGGGGAATGCTCGGCCAGCAGTCTTGCTGGGATGATAACGTGAGGATGTGTTGTGTTTTGTCTCTTTGTGAGGATGTGTTGTGTGTGTTTGTGAGGATGAGACACACACCAGAGGATGAGCTACGGCAGAAGGAAAGACATATGATCAAAAGGTGAGATGCATTTATATCATTAGACGAAAGTACGGGCCAGGTACTTTATGGAGCAGACAGAGCCCCTCCACATCAGCAAGAAAAGGGGGGAGAACAGATCCCAGTCCAGGACATCTCTTTCCGATGTGTTGGTGAGCCTCTTCTCTGCAGAAGAGCTAATTTTTCGTCTTTTGATATAATGCTGGAAGTTTGATTGCATGTCTGGTGTGTGCCTGTGTGTGTGTGTGATTGGTATCTCGAATGTTTGTGCAAGGAGGCTGTATGTTGTGTAATGAGTATATGAGAAATAGAAATGTATGAATTTATATTATTTGCAGCCTGCAATGTGTGGGTGTGGCTGAGTAGTTTTGTAAGTAGCTGAATCTGTTTGTAAAGATGAGTTTAGTGAAGGGGCAGGCATTGTTGTGTCTGTGTTGAAAGGGGCTACGCCCTGGGGGAAGGGAACTATAATGTTCTGAACAGACATACAAGCATTCACTGTCTGTATCTCTCAATGTCTTGTTCCTGTGAAAGCTGATGTGAACTGAGTTTGAGGGTATGTTACAGCCGTGTAATTGTGGGTTATGTGGCTTGGTTGTTTCATTGGATAGCATGTGTTCCTAAGTTGTGCTTTTTTTGTAACTTTAACACTTTTAAATGTTTGTCTAAGTGTTCATTTAGTATCTCAAATGTGTAATTTTTTGGGGAGAAATTTTTGGTTTTGGCAGGAAAATGTTTTTTGTCTGCTACTTCCTTTTGTTCTTTTGTTGTTGTCTACCATGTGACTATGGTCGGCCATTTTCTATTCCTTTGTGTGTGAACTTTGAAATGTTTTAAGTTGAAATGCGTGTCGCATATCCAAGTGCCCATGCATTGTTGGGACATCCCAATAGCAGCTGTTTACACCCTGTGGGGGTCTCAGGTTTCTAGGTAATAACATGGGGGGGGGGTTCTGTTGACTTTCTAACTCTCAGAGTCAAATATTGTGTTGTATTTGCGACAAGAGTGTATTGTTTAAGACGTTTTATTTCGTGTTTTATGTAATTTTGGCGTTTTGGATATATTACATAATTGCATGGTTGGTGGGGTTGGGTGGAGACACCAGTCCATCCTGAGTGTGGGTGTGTCTGCTCTTGTCCCTGTGCATTGTGTCTCATTGAGATGCTCATATTTGTTTAAAGGTACCCATATAGCGCCATTGGTTTGTGCAGGGCTCCACACGTGCATCGCATGCTCACGTTGGTCCCTGCCCTCGGGGAGCCCGCAGTCCGGGGTCCCTGGTTTGCATTCATATACTAGGGCCAATTTTGGACGGAGGCCAATTGGCCTGCCAGCAAGTCTTTGGAGTGTGGGAGGAAACCGGAGTGGACGGAGGAGACCCACGCAGGCGCAAGGAGGACATGCAGAGACCGGGCGGGTGGTGTCATGGTTATAATTCAAGCCAGCGGCCCTTTTTGCTGCTGGGCAGGGGTGCTAACCACTACACCACTGTGCCACCCAATATTGTTTAGTTAAAAATACCTATATTTCAGTATAGGCCCTAATTGACATAGCCTAAAGTGTTTGTCTAGGGATAAGTGTTAAAACTGGTGTCTCAATTGTATAGTCAGTTTTTGTAGGAAGAAATCCTAGTTTGTCTTGTCATTTGTTAATGTCGGCCATTTTTCTGTAGCCCGGGTTTCATTCACCATTTTGCCGTGGACCGATTTTCGATTGCTGCAACTGACATTTTTGTTTCTGCTGATTTTAGTCTCGAGCGAAATATCTCTGGTTTTGTACTGAATTCCATTTCCAGTAGAATCATTTAGGTTTTTATTCCAGTTGTTTTAAAGAAGTTTATGTTTCTAGTGAAGAAATCTCAATTTTGGCGGGATCAACAACTAAATTTCATGTGTTAATGGCGCCATTTTGTTTGTGGCTTGCAGTGGAAGGAAAAGACTTTGGTTGAACTCCTTCAGTCGTCTTTTTGCAGGAGTTTCAGTTTTTGGCTTTTTGTTACACTGTTGTGTGGTATTTCTGTCAAAACTTGGGGTTTGATTTCCCAGGGGATATGTGAGTCAAGGGGGATTCCCTCCCATTTGCAATATGGGGGCTTATTCCACCCACTACTGGACAAAAGTTTTTATTTGTTGATGTTAGCCATAGATTTTCCTAATGTCTTGATAGACAAAATATGAAGCTATTTGAGGCTTCCCCTCCCCCTCCCCCTCCCTCTTCCTACTCAGGTGTGCAACAGGAAGTTGGTGGGAGGGGCTTGGGGTCTTTTGACTTGTGTTTGGAAGAACAAAATCATTTTTATTTTTAAATTAAATTAAGGTTTATACTGGAATACAGTTTTGGGTAGAGAGCAAACAGGAGGCATCCAAGTTATTGTTGTAATATGGAGGTACAGAGAGAAGCCATAATATTGTTTTTGTTTTGCGACAGGAAGAGCTACTTACCTTTGGAGAGCTGCCATTATACACCCTGGATGGACAACCTACCAAAAGGACAATTCATTAGAAGAAGAACCAAAGAGAATTCCCAGGAATTCATTGGGGAGAGATTTCTTCAGAAGGGGGACAGTCCTGATTTTATTGATGAAAGAATAAGAGACGTTTCTGCATTGGATAGAGATAAACTGATACAGGACACCGTGATAAATACAGAGAAGAAGAATACTCGATCATTGCTGATCGATTTCAATATCCAACACAAAGTAATGAAAAGAATTGTGAGGAAAGATTGGGAGATTGTAAGAGCAGGTCGTCATCTTAGTGCCATTCTCCCTGAGAAGCCCAGATTCACCTATCGGAGGCACCGACCCTTAGAGACCACTTAGCAAAACATCTACCCCATCCCCCGACTAAGAAGAAGTTCTCTTGTTTTGAGAGGAAGGGATATTATCCCTGTAAGACCCTTTTCACACTGGGGCACTTTACAGGGGCTACAACACTAAAAATATCGCCTGCAAAGCGCCTTGAAAGTCCTGCTGCTGTGTCTCCCCCGAGGGCTCTCACACTGGAGCGGTGCACCGGCAGGACGCTAAAAAATGTCCTACTAGCCGCATCTGTGGAGTGGTGAAGGAGCGGTGTGTATGCCCCTCCTCCACTGCTGCTCCCCATTAAAATGAATGGGACAGCGTGGCTATACCGCCGGCAGCAGCGCTTTGTGGTGGTTTGAACCTTTTCCTCAGCTGCTAGCTGGGGAGTAAAACCGCCTCTGCTAGCGGCCGAATACCACCGCTAAAATGACGGTAAAAGCGGCGCTAAAAATAGCGACATTTTACCGCCGACGCCGCCCCCGCCCCGGTGTGAAAGGGATCTAAGAGTTTCTTACGTCTCTCAACACACTAAAGAGAGCAAGAAAAAGAAGTCTAATTTTACCTCCACTGTCACCACCAAAGAATATGAGATTGAAGACTTCATTTCCTGCCGGACGGAGGGGGTGGTGTGTTTGTTAGAATGCCCGTGTCACATCCGATATATCGGCAGAACAAAAAGGGAATTCTGGAAAAGATTGAGGTAACATGTCCAGAATATAAAACATAACCTGTCCAGACATTATACAGAAGTACATAATAGAGATCCCTCGTCTTTATCGATATGTGACATTGAAATATAGAAGCCACATTGGAGAGGAGACAATAAAGTGATCAGCCAATCAGAGTCCAGATGGATCCATGAAATGCAGACTTTGTTCCCATGAGGACATAACCTAGAATTGGATTTAAATATAAAATTAAGAAAATACCGCACTTAGAATCAAGTAAAGAGCAGCAACCAAAAACCATCTAATATCTAATGGTGCTAGTGTACAGTTATAAATAAAGTTGCGCTAAGTTGAATAATCTGAGACCAAGTGGAAGTGAAACAAACAAAATAAATCAACCAAATAATACAAAGATATGCAGTAAATAAATGTCCATATGTATCAATAGTGCAGGAAATTGTGTCCTTTAAAATGTGTAGACAATTGATCATTATGTGGAGGAATGGGGACATTTGGGCAATGAGGACCACAACAGGTAGGAATTCCGGGTGATCGCCTTCCCCTTTAATCCCACAACTGACAAAAAAGGGGTCTCAACCTGGAAGTGAAGCTCTATATATGAGAACCCTTTCCAGAGCTGGTGGACCCCCTAAAGAGCAGGGTCATAAAATCAGACAGATTAATCCCTCTGCAGGGACACATAGATCCTCCAATGTCTCCGATCCTTCCATCAGAGGGATTAATCTGTCTGATTTTATGACCCTGCTCTTTAGGGGGTCCACCAGCTCTGGAAAGGGTTCTCATATATAGAGCTTCACTTCCAGATTGAGACCCCTTTTTTGTCAGTTGTGGGATTAAAGGGGAAGGCGATCACCCGGAATTCCTACCTGTTGTGGTCCTCATTGCCCAAATGTCCCCATTCCTCCACATATTGATCAATTGTCTACACATTTTAAAGGACACAATTTCCTGCACTATTGATACATATGGACATTTACTTTCAATATTCAATTTATTTACTGCATATCTTTGTATTATTTGCTTGATTTATTTTGTTTGTTTCACTTCCACTTGGTCTCAGATTATTCAACTTAGCGCAACTTTATTTATAACTATAGAATTTGATAACGTTGCTTCCAGGGCGTGACTTCCGCTGATACGACCGGATGTGAGCGGCGGAAGCTCTGAGTCAGCCTGAGTCTGTCAGTATCCTGAATAATACGTGCTACAAACCGAGACCCAAGACCCCGATATACGAACGAACCCGGCAGCGAGATGAGTACTAAGCAACTGGAAGCCGATCGCCTAAAAGAGTTTGCGAGGACGGAGAAAACGGAAAGCGTTCAGAGCCCTCCACAGACAAGGAGCGGCGGGCCTTCGGCGCTGGAAGTCCAGAAAACGAACGTGCCTCCGTCCCAAGCTGAGAAACCAGAGAAAGCTATGAAGCTAACACTGGAGCAGGTGAGCGGACAACTAATGGCGGCCATCCAAGCAAGCAGCGTGGGACTGAAATGGATGGGATCAGAACGGATATTGGACTGATTAGGCAAGATATGCATAGTATCAGAGATAGGATGGCCGAGGTGGAAAATAGGATATCTCAACTGGAAGATACAGTAATTCATATACCTAAAAAGATAGCAACAGCAGAAAAGCAGATTGGTACATAGAAGCAGAAAACGGATGATTTTGAGAATCGAATGCGCCGCAATAATATAAGAATAATAGGTCTTCCGGAGAAAGTGGAGGGGTTTAACCCGGGGGAGTTTGTTGAAAAATGGTTGATAAAAACATTTCCAGAGATGGAGGTATCAAAGGCGTTTGCGGTGGAACGAGCGCATAGGGTCCCGGCAGTAATACCTAAGCCTGGCTTCCCCCCTAGCCCTCTGCTGGCGCGTCTCTTGAATTGCAGGGACAGAGATACAATTCTGCGAAATGCAAGACAAAAAAGAGAGATCCATTATGAGAATAGTAAAGTGTCAATATTCCCAGACTTTTCTCTAGAGCTACAAAAGCAGCGGGCAACTTTCTATGAGGTTAAGAAGAGATTGAGAGAAGCAGGAATAGAACACTCTATGGCATATCCAGCCCGGTGGAGAGTGGAGGAAGGAGGAAAGACTTTCTTTTTTATTACACCGGAGCAAGTTAAAGAATGGATTCGATCAATCAAATCTGTATCTAAATAATATGAAATAGAAAATCGTGAGATGATCTAAAGAAAAAGAACTACCGGGACAGAATACTGGAAGAGAGGGGGGGGGGGGGGGGAATATGTTTGATTGATGGTAGGAGGGGGGTGGGGGAGGGAGAAAAGAAATGGTGGGGGGTTTTTTCTTTTTCCTTTTTTTTTTTTCTCTCCTTCCTCCCCCCTGTGACCCCTGCTGGAGGTTGAAATAGGGGACATGGGGGAGATGCGGGTGAATGTAGTGTAACCCGCTAATCACAGAGTGGGAGTAATGGGGTGCCCCCGGAGGGGGATGGATAAGGGGGTTGCTGTGGATTGATACATTTGTTTTTGTGGAGTGACAACATTGGGAGGTGGGGTGTTTTTTTTTCTTCTTTTTTTTTCTTCTTCACAAAACACTTGGGGGGGGGACAGTAGAAATGTGTATTAAAGAAGTGAACATAATAAGATGGGACAAAATAAGGGGGGTGAGGGGGGGTGGGAACAATAAAGAGTGTTATAAGAAGAATTAGGATTAAAGGGGAAAGGGAATAAATGGGGAGAATGAAAGTTAATCACACAGTACGATTTAATCACAGAAATACAGAAGGAAGGGGATTCACCTTTTCTTTTTTTTTTTTGCCTCTCCCTCCCCCTCCCCCTCCCGCTTTTTCTCCCCTAGTGATAGGGAAGGATATATTAATGTAAGCACCCTTTCTTATTTATATGGAGGGGGGTGGAGGAGTAGACAGGCTGAAACAAGACGAATTACCTATATAAAAGCTGATGCGATATGTCGGTAATGCCCTAAATTTAAGTTTGTGTTTGATGTATGAATGAATGGATGAATGGAGAGAAAAAGAAAATATGGTTACCAAATGACTAAAAATGGGTAAAAATGAATAACAATTGTACCTTTATGTCGTGGAATGTGAGAGGTATGGGTACACGAGTAAAAAGGGCACAGGTATTTGCAGAAATTAAGAAAACTCAGGCCAAGATAATTTGCATCCAAGAAACACATATGGTTAAGGAAAAACTTGATTATTTAAAAAACCATGGATACAATGGTCTTGCCACTCTTGCCACACAACTTTTTGAGAGGGGTTTCATTAATGGTGCACCAGTCGGAGGCGTGGGAGTGCGTCAGGGTAAGGAGGGATTCAGAAGGGCGGTATGTTTTTGTCTTTGCCCTGGTGCACTCACTTCCAATGATTATTATGGGGATATATAATCCACCCCCAGCTACACTGGGAGTACTGAAAGAAGCAATGTTATTTATGTCAGAATATCCAGAGGCATATGTTATATGTATGGGAGATTTTAATATGTGGTTGGATCCAAAGATGGATAGATTTGGAAAAAAAAGTCTTGGGAGAGGTGAAGGGTCTAAAATGTTGGGTTGCTTCCTGGAGGGGGTGGGGTGGCTCGATATTTGGAGAACTAGAAACCCATTGGTCAGGGCCTATTCATGGCACGCTTCGGGTAGGGGGAGCATGTCTAGGATAGACCTGGCTCTGGGAAATGAGAAAATACTCCCAATGGTGCATTCAGCCGCATACATGATTAAAGGGGTGTCTGACCACTCTGGGCTTATCTTTGAGCTAAAGATGGGCCCCAGAGGAAGACGGCCGGGATATAGAATACAGCCCTACTGGCTAGCCCTGATTGGGTCAAACGACCATATACCGGAGCAAATAGAAATATTTCTGGAGACCCATGGGGACAGTGTAAAGGAGGGAGTAGCATGGGATACCTTCAAGGCGTATATAAGAGGGATAGTAAGATCGACAATATCATATATTAAACGCACCAATAGGCAAGAGGAAGAGGAAATTGAAGAAGAATGTAAAAAGACTGAAACTGAGTTTATTAAGAACCCCTCTATTATGAACCAAATAAAATGGGTAGGAGCGGTGCGCCAATATAAGAATCAGTTAATGATTAAAAATAAACGTAAGAAGCTCCAGTTAAAACAAAAAAATGATGACCAAGGACACTATGCCAATAAAATAGTAAATTATCTGATAAAATAACAAGTATCCACACTGGTTATAACAGAAGTGAGGACTGAGAAGGGGGAGATGGTTACGACAGTGGAGGACATCGGGGAAACCTTCTATAGATATTATGAGAAAATGTATACATCAACGCTGACATGTACAGGAGAGGAGATAGGAAAATATCTAGAGGATTTGGAGTTCCTGAAATTATCAGAAGAGCAAAAAGAGGAGCTGGAGAAAGATATTGAAGTGGAGGAAGTAAAAGAAGCCATAGAGTCTTTGGGAAAGGGTAAATCACCAGGACCCGATGGCATCCCATTGGAAATGTATCAGAGGTATGTGGAGATTATTGCCCCAACACTGACTAAGATGTATAGGGGGACATTTGATCGGGGGGAGATGCCTGCATCCATGTATGAGGCAACAGTAATACTGATACCAAAACCAGAAAAAGACAGGAAGGAATAACAGACCAATATCTTTGTTAAATATTGACTACAAGGTACTGGCAATGGTATTGGCTAAGAGGCTTAACGGGATTATTCTATCGATTGTATCAGAGGACCAAACAGGATTTATGCCGGGGAAGTCCACTACAGATAATATTAGAAGAACCCAGCTGATGGTTCAGCTGAAAGATTACTTTCCGGAGTCGAGTGCCTTGGCATCGTTGGATACGGCCAAGGCATTCGACTCTATAGAATGGGAATTCCTGCAGGCAGTGTTGGAAAGAAGTGGATTTGGGGAAGGATTCAGGAAATGGGTGAGAATATTGTATAAACAACCATGCTCTAACCTCTTAATAAATGGAATTCTGTCCCCCACAGTGAAATTGCAAAGGGGAACGAGACAGGGGTGCCCGCTGTCCCCCCAATTGTTCTCACTTGCTATTGAGGTACTAGCCAATAGATTTAGACAATCTAAAATATATAAAGGGATAAGAGTGGGGGATAAGACTGAACACATAGGACTATATGCAGATGACATCATATTATATATGGAGGATGCATACAGCTCATTAGGGGAGGCAATGAAGATAATAGAAACATATGGGATACTATCGGGACTTAAAATAAACTGGCAAAAATCCGCTTTGATGTTACTAAGACCAGGAAAGGAGAGGAATTTCCAGACCCCATTAAAAATAGTGGACACCTTTAAATATTTAGGAATAAATATCACATTGGAAGCAGAAGAAGCCCTTAAAGCAAATATAGACCCCTTGGTAGAATATGTAAAGAACAAAGTGGGAGTGTGGAAAAAACTACCGTTATCAATGGCAGGGAGAGTCCAGCTGATTAAATTTATTATACTACCGAAGTGTCTCTATGTGATGGCGCATTCCGAGGTAAAAATACCAAAATATATATTCAAAAAATTAAACTCCCTGTTAACTAGATTCATCTGGGCAAATGGGCGTTGTAAATTAAAGGTCTCCACGCTACAAAGACCTAACAATGCAGCAGGACTGGCAATACCAGATCTATATTTATATTATTTGGCGGGACAATTAAAACATTTAAGGACCTGGGTAGTTCAGGAATGAGAAATGAGGGTGGAGAAATATTTACTAAATAAAATGCAGGTAGGAGACCTTCTGGTAGGATTAGAAATAGCAGAATTAAGAAGGATTGGAATAAAAATTCCTCTTCTAAAGCTGGCCAGGTCGGTGTGGAAGGAGGTAAAAAAACGAACGGGGTATGGGGACATTCCACCAGAAATAC
Organism: Lithobates septentrionalis; assembly: GCA_037952835.1. Taxonomy (NCBI): domain Eukaryota; kingdom Metazoa; phylum Chordata; class Amphibia; order Anura; family Ranidae; genus Lithobates; species Lithobates septentrionalis. The sequence goes on from JBBDGP010003024.1 coordinate 770,264, forward strand.
CATTATGGGACAACCCAAGGTTTGGTAAATTAGAAATATTTGAAGATAGTAGTTACTGGAAACAGAACAAAATAAAAACTATTGGCCAGATGTATAATAACAATGTAATAATGACATATGAGAATATGTGTAAACAATACAACCTCCAGAGTAAACAATTTTATAGATACCTACAGCTAAGACACTTATTACCAGAACAGTTTGAAAGGAAAGAACCAAAAATCTCTAGATATCCCCTCATAGGAATATTAAAATCTCAAGGACCAAAGGGACTGATATCTAAGTTGTACTCACACTTTCTACAGAGTAAAATAAAGGGGGTCCCGGTGGGAGTGAGGGGAAAAATGGCAGGGAGTCATCCCGGGAATGAGGGAGCAGGACTGGGATGAAATCTGCTCCTCACACCTGAGAGTATCACCGGCAATAAACAATAGAATAATACAATAAATATAATACATCAGACGTATTTGGCACCTAATAGACTATATAGGATGAGGAGGATGAAGGCGTCAGAAGATGAGGAGAGGGAGGAGCGGATTTCATCCATGTCATGTGGCAGTGTGGATGTATAGGAAGATATTGGTAAGAAACTAGGAAAAGTCATAAATAAACCAATGACGGCTACGGTGGAGTTGTGTGTGTTGGGGGGTGGTAAAAGATGGGGTGTGTGGTTACACTAGGATATATTTACACAAAGTATTATTCCTGGCCCGAAAATAAATCGTGGAAAAATGGATCCAGCCAAGACCACCTACAATAAATCAGTGGGTGAGGGCGGTAAACCAGGGGGTCCCATGTGAGGAAATAATGTATGAACAAAGAGGAAATATACAGAAATATGAGAAGATTTGGGGAAAATGGAATAAATCTCACCTGACGACAGATATAGGAAGACCAGAAATTACAGAATAAAAGAAATAAAAGAAGAAAGAATTAGTGAAGATGAATGAGAGGGAAGACTGAGTGTAAGGCTGGGAATGATTATGATATTTATGTAAAATTTGTGAAAGAAAAAGTATAGAAGTGACAATGTAAGTTGTGTCAAATAACTTGTAAAAGTAAAATTTTCCAATAAAGAGTTTAAAAAAAAAAAAAAGCCTGGAGTCACCCCCAAAAATCCGCTATTGTTGGGACAATCGTTGGAAATCGATGGTTGTGCTGGGATCTGCTGTTTTCCATACTGAAGACTTGACTGGACCCGTAGGGGTCTCCATCTGAGGTGAGAGGTGGGGGAATCGTGTGGAGCACCACGGATATTATATATGTGATTGGAGGAATTTCACATCCATCGAAAGTTGTTGTTTTTTTGCACACGGATTTAATTGATGAACTTCTAGATGTGAACTTATTCATATTAGTGTTTATCACTTGTTGGACTTTACAATTTCACCTTTTACACTCCAGGAGAACAAGAGATTTATTCCCAGATTTTTATTTCTCACATTACTTTTTTTATGTCATTTTATCATTAGACTCGGATTGTCATTTATCTTTTCACTTGATGTCCCTTCTATACACACCGGATGTGATTGTAGATCGATGTTTGGACTTTACCAGAGATCGAGAGAAGAGTAGAGAAGATTTGTTATTTGTCTATTCTGTACTCCACACTTACTTGTCAGGTGTGTGATCCCTTCTATTTACTATTTATATACCTATTGATTCATTTCTGCACTTTACTTATCACCACATACTTCACTTATTACTACTACTACACTACTACTACTACTATACTACTACTACTACACTAATAGTACACCACTACTACTACACTACTACTAAACTACTACTATTCTACTACTACTACTACTACTACCACTATTACTACTATACCACTACACTACTACTACTACTACTACTACACTACTACTACTGCTACTACACTACTACTACTACTACTACTACTATACTACTACTACTACTACTACAATATACTACTACACTACTAATACTACTACTACTACTACTACACTACTACTACAACTACACTACTACAACTACTATACTACTATTATACTACACTACTACTACTACTACTACTACTACTACTACTACTACTATACTACTACACTACTACTACTACACTACTACTAAACTACTACTATTATACTACTACACTACTACTACTATTATACTACTACTACTACTACTACACTACTATTATACTACAATACTACTACACTACTAATACTACTACTACACTACTACTACTACTACTACTACACTACTACTACAACTACACTACTACTATTATACTACTACTACTACTAATATACAACTACACTACTACAACTACTATACTACTATTATACTACTACAGTAATAATACAGCATTACTACTACACTACTACTAATAATACTACTACACTTTGAATGACAATTACGCGGTCATGTAACACTGTACACAGAGGACATTTTTATCATTGTTTTCACACAAATAGAGATTTATTTTGGTATTTAATCACCTCTGGGGGGGTTTATTTTCTGTTAAACACATAAAAAAATGAATATTTTGAAGAAAAAAAAAACGTTTTTCATAGTTTGTTATACAATTTTGCAAACAGGTAATTTTCCTCCTTCACTGATTGGCTCATTACCCTGATCTGGCCCACCAGTGCTCTACATAATAACCAATAAGAACAAGACTAGCACTGGCTGTATTCATAGTGATAATCATCACAGCCAATCACAGGGAGGGGGAGGAGCAATCACAGATCCATGGATTGGTCATGTAAAGGAACCTGTGAGGACAGAAATGTCGGAATTCTCATTGTGGATATTAAAGTGTGTGTCTAGACAAATCCTATTGTTCTAGATTTGGATGGAGTGGGGGAGGATTAGAACCCCTGTCAGGTTTTTACTGCTATCTGGGGCTCCATTAGAGAGATTTCCCCTCACTTCCTGTCTTGGTGACAACGTTTTATCAGACAGGAAATGATGGGAAATCCACAACAGGGACACAGACAGAAATAAAGATCTGACAGAGGTTCTAATCCTTCCCCTACTCTACTACAGAAAAGGATTTCTATATCTGTCTGCGTTGTTGTTGGAGAGTTCCCCTCACTTCCTGTCTGGTGTTGTCACTGAGACAGGAAGTGAGGGAAGATCTCTAATGGAGCCCTGGATCACAGTAAAGACCTAAAAGAGGTTCTAATCCTCCCCCACTCCATCTAAAGCTGAAAATACCCCTTTCTTCTATAGATAGACAGTGATGGTGGAGACCCCAGGGCCGTCATCCTGATCCTGGCTACACTATGTAGTGTGTCACTGACCCAGAACAAGCATGCAGCCAGTGAAGGCTGAACAATCTGACCTCCTGCATACTTGTTCCTGGTCAGTGACACACTAGGTAGTGAAGTGAGGTTTAGGATGAAGATGACGGCCCCGGAACCTGCAGCTTTATAAATAAATCACTCATGTTTCCTGTCCTCTGCTTCCTCCTATTGGATGAGTATTCCACCAATCACCAATCAGATAATCCACCTTGTGATGTCTCCGGGCAGATCTCTCACTTCTGATTCCCCCCAATTATCTTTATATGACATTCCCCTACCCATCCCCCTTCCCCTACATATACCCATCCCCCTACCCATACCCCAGCATGGAGGGGCTCAGTGAAGGTGGTGGTGAAGGTGTGGAGATGTCGGATCGGGTCACACAGATCATAAAAGGAGATCCGCCCGGCCTCATAATCCAGATCTATCCTGACTCTCCCACTGGAGACATCGCCGGGTAATGGGGTCTTATTACTGTCATGTATCACTGAGTACTGATTACCCCTCCCCCACCTCTCCAAACACCAGGACTTCTTATTATCTCCAATCAGTGACTGATTTCCTCTCCTGTCTATACTGGGGTAACACATCCCGACTCTCCAGTACAATGCCCCCCCGACATCCACTTCCCAGTAATGTCTCCCTGAGGAGAACCTCTGACTGCTCATCACCTGACGACACTGAAACCTCTCTGGTGTTTCTGGGCGATTCTGATGTGATGATGATTTGGATGCAGTTTTCCTGTCATCTGATATATGTAGCTTATTACCAGCTGTCCTCACATCCAGTAATATGTCTGTAACCCCCCTCTCTACATTTACCCCAGACATGATATCAGATAAACCTGTGTGTAATGTGTGTGAGATCCCCCCCACATCCAGATCCCCTCCATCATGGAGGAGTTTATCATGTCTCTCTCTGTCCTCATCATCTCCATCCTCAGTATCACACAAGTCACCTGTGTCTGATTCCTGTAGGACAGTCAGTGGATCCGTCATGTTACACAGCTCCTCAATGTCCTCCATCTTCCTGGACAGATCCTCCTTCTTTATTTCCAGATCCTGGACCAGATCATTGATTATCCCGGAGATCCGCTCTGCCTGCCCGGAGATTTCCCTCAGGACTCTATTCTCCAGATCTTCCAGACGTCTCCTGAGGTCTCTGAACAGGACAGTGACTCTCTCTGTTTCATCATCTGCTTCTCCTTGTACTTTCCTCCCGTGTTCCTGCAGACTCTGAACTCTTTTCTCCATCTCCTCTCTCTCTGTCATCAGTTTCTGCAGAACATTCCTCAGTTTCTTCTTCTTCATCTCAGAGGCCTCATCCAGAGTCTCCACCTGGTGTCCCCGATGTTCTCCATCCAAACTGCAGGACATACAGATACAGGTGGAGTCCTCAGTGCAGTAATACTTCAGTAGTTCCTTATGGACGGAGCATTTCCTGTTCTCCAGGGAAGTGGTGAGGTCACATAAGACGTGTTCTGGTGACTTGCTGTGGAGTCTCAGGTGATTGTCACACAGAGAAGCTTCACACATCAGACAGGATTTCACAGCAGGTACAGGAGTGTGAATACAGTAAGTACAGAAGACCCCGGACTCCTCCTGATCTGGATGGGTGGACTGGAAATTCTCCACTATGTTACGTAGTTTCAGATTCTTCTGAAGGACGGGACGTTTCAGGAAGCGTTGTTTGCATTCAGGACAGGAATAACCTCCAGACCCCTCCTGTGTATCCAACGCACAACCAATACAGTCCCGGCAGTAGTTGTGTCCACATGTCAGGGTTACAGGATCTGTATAAAAGTCCAGACAGACGGAACATTCCAGCTCCTTCCTCAGACCAGCAGACGCCATCGCTGAGAGCAGAAGAGAGAAATGACACTGAACGTATCTGACACTCATTATAACCAGTTCTGTACATTCCTACACAGGGAGGGGCTGAGACTGAGACACGTAGTCATGGGATTCCTTATACAGAGGAACACAGATAATACATGGGAGGATTCCTGACAATAAACACCTCTGCCGGGTTAGCCCCCCCATATCAAAATTTTTGAAAAAATCTTATGCAGTTTGTTAGATCTTTGTTAGATCAGGTTAGATGAACCGTTGTTTGCGTTAGATCTCACACAGAAGAAGCGATATTAACAGTTATTTGCTGGGGGCTAACCCGTCATCAGCCCCCCCCTAGATCCGGTAAGATCAAGTGTTTTTAACGTTAGATCTCACATAATTAGAGACTTTTTAAGTGATTAATGAGGGGGGGCTGGCCCCCCTTATCAAATTTTCTGGCCAAAAATCATTCAGGCTAATAGATATTCATTAGATCCGGTAAGATCAAGTGTTTTTAACGTTAGATCTTACATAATTAGAGACTTATTAAGTGATTAATGAGGGGGGGCTGGCCCCCCCTTATCAAATTTTTGGGCCAAAAATCATTCAGGCTAATAGATATTCGTTAGATCCAGTAAGATCAAGTGTTTTTAACGTTAGATCTCACATCATTTCAGAGATATTCCACATCAAAATAGAGATATTAGGTGGTATATATAGATGGGTTAGCCCCCCTTATCAAATTTTCTGGCCAAAAATCATTCAGGCTCATAGATATTCATTAGATCCAGTAAGATCAAGTGGTTTTAATGTTAGATCTCACATAATTTCAGAGATATTCCACATAATAATAGAGATATTAGGTGATATTACGTGGTACATAAGAATGGGTTGGCCCCCCCACATGCCATTTTCTGACCAAAAATCATTCAGGCTAATAGATATTCGTTAGATCCGGTAAGATCAAATGGTTTTAACTTTAGCTCTCACATAATTTCAGAGATATTCCATAAAAAATAGAGATATTAGGTGGTACAGAAGGTACATCCATCTTCAACCGTCTCTGGATGGTCTCTGGAACCTTCTTTGCATGGTTCTTCAGCGGGTGCCTGTAGTCTCTCCTCACACCTCCGTTCACCTTGCCTCATGGTGATCTCTTCTCAGACCAACAAGCTTAAGTCTTTAGCTAGCCCCCCCCTTCTTGCAAAGCAGGCTGGGCTTGGTAGTTCCACTCCCTGTAGAATCAATGGGGCTATATTGTGGGCCGTGGTCCTCTGCTGCTGCATGATTGGCTCCCTCTCCCTACCAATAGGGACACAGGAAGAGGAGAGGGAGGGGGAGAAATCCCCCACAGGGACTGAGAGGCGTGCTCTCCCTCAGTGAGTGCCTGTGTCAGTGTCTATTCAGTCCGGCGGTCACTGGCAGGAATGGCGGGAGGTGCGGGACCATGGGTGATAAAGTAGCCCCCGCTACACACTCCCCCCACCAAAGAACCTTTGGTCCGCCAAAGGAGGTAAAGAGTCTATGACCTATTACATGCTTTTGATATACACATGGAAAAAAAACAGGTTAGTGTGCACAGGAAACCATACAATTTACATCTGCATAAAACCCTGGCAGAGGAACATAATACCAATTAGCATAGGAGGGGAGGTTAAGTGGAATGGCCCAGCTAGATGTGCCAGGGGCTGAGTGTCAGAAACCAAGAAATCAGGCCGAGACAGAAGTACAGTTAAATCACACTTGTTTAATAATAAAAGTAAAAAGAACAAACATAGTCAAAACATAGCCAAAGTTCAATAACCGGAACGGATAGTCAGCCAAGCCAGAAGTCAGGGATCAATGTAGTGAAACAGCAAGCAGGATCTGGAGCCAGAAGGGATGTCAGCAAAGCAAGTCTTGAACAGGATCGCAGGAGATTGTTTCTGTGATGTTGACCAAGGCGAAGGCAGAGATCCTCTGGACTGGACGGCTTAAGTAGGCAGGACTGATGAGCAGGATATCATCAACAGCTGAGTAACTGTGGAGAGATAGGAGCTGGCAATTATACGACAGCTGAGTGGCCAGCTCAGAGAAGGAAGGGCTGAGCCCAGCCCTGACAGTGAGTTGGGATTGTCCACCACCAAATCTGCGGTGGAAGGGTCAGTTTCTTCAAGAGTCCTTTTTGCAATGAGAACGACTTCCTCAGAGCTTTCACCCAAAGTATCATATGTTAGTCTTTTGGGCGGGTGAATAACCCTTCGCTCTCGCTGTTCTTAAGGTTCTGGGGGTACAGGCACACTGGTCTCTTCTTCCTGCATATCAGCTTCAGCTTCCTCAATGAAGGATGGAAAGTCTTAGGGGTCTCTTGTCAGCAGGGAAGATTGAGGGTCTTCCAACTCTTCAAAAGGTGGACTTTGAGGTACAAACTCAGGAGCCTCTGGCCTGAGAGTCTCCTCAGTCACCTTGAGAGAAGAAGAAAGGGGGTGGGGGTGGGTGGCAGGCCCTGGCATTTGAGATGGCCACAGACAATCTTTCTCTTCATCCTCACTGTTTTCATCTTCAGCAAGGGGTACAGAGTGAGATCTAGTCACTGGCCGGGATCTTTGAGAGGCCGTGGATGTGGACTGTAAATCTGGCTGTGGTGGCACATGAACTGCTTCTGACAGAGGCAACAGATGATTGTGATGCTAAGTCTTCAGCAGGCCTGTGCTTCCCTCTGGCCGGATTTGATATACTGGGTGTCTGGGCAGATGCTTGCAAACGACATAGGGCTGTGACTTTCAGCGGTTAGCCAACTTGTGCTTTCCAGGGACACCCAGGTTTCTCAGCAGTACCTTGTCATCCGGCTGTAGGTCCTGCACTCGTACCCTAAAGTCAAAGTTTATTTTGTTTCTCTGTCCTCAGGCATATGAGGCAGCTTGAGCCTTATCAAAGGTGGTTTTCAGACGTCTCTGCAGGCGATCCACATACCCTCTGTGGAAAGTTGCTAAGGTATGGTCGAGGGATGTGCCGAAGGCCAAGTCTACTGGCAGCCAGGCCTACGGTCCGAACATCAAACTATAGGGAGAGTAACCTGTGGCATCATTGGCGGTGCTGTTATAAGCATGCACAATAGCCACTATATGCTTGCTCCAGTGCTGCTTTTGTTCTGAACTTAGAGTTCCAAGTATATCCAGGAGGGTTCAGTTGAATCTCTCTGGTTGAGGATCCCCTTGAGTATGATAAGGGGTGGTTTTAGACTTCCTGATGCCCAACAGGTCTGAAAGTCTCTTGATGAGACTACTCTTGAAATCTCTCCCTTGATCAGAGTGGATGCGTTGGGACAGACCATAGTGCACAAAGAATTTCTCAGCGAAGATCTTGGCCACCATGGATGCTTGTTGGTCCCTCGTGGAAAACGCCTGGGCATACCGAGTGAAATGGTCAGTCACTACCAGGATATTTCCCTGCCCGCTCAGATCAGGCTCCAAGCACAGAATGTCAATGCACACTAGCTCCATGGGTCCTTGACTCTGAAGATGGTCCATTGGGGCAGCTCATGAGGCAAAGTCTTCCTTTGGATACATCTGTGGATACATCTGATGCAGTAGTGGCAATAGTCCTCAACTTCAGCCTGCATGCAGGGCCAGTAGAACCGGTCCCTCACCAGGAGAAAAGTCCTTTTGGTCCCTAGGTGGCCATGGTTGTCATGTAGGTGTTAAGGCTGGGCTCAGCCCTTCCTTGTCAGCTAATTTCCAGTTCCCATTTCTCTCCACAGTTAACCAGCAAGTCGTCCAGCTCACTTGATCTCTGCCTTCACCTTTGTCAACATCACAGAGTCTTTCTCCTGCGTTCCTGTTGAAGACTTGCTAGGCTGACGTTCCTTCTGGCTCCTGATTCTGCTTGCTGTACTACTACATTTATCTCTGGCTCTCTGACATTTGCTTGGCTGACTACCCGATCTGGTTACTGAACTCTGGCTTGTTTTGACTACGCTTACTCTGTTTACCTTATTATTATTATTATTATTATTATTATTATTATCAAACAAGTGTGATTTAACTATACTTCTGTCTCAGTCTGATTCATGGTTCCTAACAGTAGGGCAGTTAATACCGTCTCCGTATGTTTTTAAGGTAAGAATAGCTGCCATTTTTCTTCAGAATCATCAGAGGGGCCCCTTCGGTAGAACAACCCTCTGTGCACCTGAAACCGATCCCACTCTTGGTGCAGCAGATGGGTTTCCTTCGGGGAGTCAGTGAGGAGCAAGTCAGGGCATTGGCTCTCCAAGGCCTTCAATGCCAAGCTACAGGGAGGGTCCTCCAACTGGTCCCTCCACAGGTCTTTGACAACTTGGGCAGACCTTCATCCCCAACTTGGGCGACATTGCAATAACATCTGGGGACACCAATGGCTGACACTACAACCTCTTCGATCCTGGATCCTACTCCAGGTTGATGTTCTGCTCCTTGACATAAGGCTCGTACCCTTCAGGTGTCAGTTGGGCCTATTCTTCTGGAGGGTCTCTGGAACAATGGGGCATCAGCGTTTTGTTTCCTGACCCCAGTCGATACTTCAGGCTGAAAATAAACCCTGATAGAGCAGCCAACCATCTGTGACCCGTGGCGTCCAACTTGCTGGAAGTGAGGATGTAGGTGAGAGCATTGTTGTCGGTCTTGATAATGAACTCCGCTCCATACAGTTAATTCCTCAGCTTATCCACCAACTTCAAGGCCAGGAACTCAAGTTTGTGCATGGGATAGTTCTTCTTGGCGGGGGCCAAGTTCCGACTCACGTAGGCAACAGGCCGTAGATGGCAGTCATGCTCTTGATATAGCACCCCACCTAACCCATCTCGACTGGAGTCAAAGTGTAGCTCGTATGGCTTGGTTGGATCTTCATAGGTCACGACTGGAGCGGTTGTTAGGCTTCACTTCAGCTGCCTAAAACCTCTTCACACTTTAGAGTCAATTGTTCCTGAATTAACTCTCTGGGTTTTCTGGGCCCTCCAGCTGGTCTGACAGGCTTCGCCAGATCAGGGTCAGCGTCTTAGCGAATCCCTTGACAAATCTTCTGTAATAAGAGCAGAATCCCAGAAATGACCTAAGCTCAGTCACGTTGGTAGGCCTGGGCCAGGAGGTCAGTAGCTACTTCATCAGCAGACACAATGTGACCAAGGTAGTTGACCGAGGGTTGATAAAACTGGCACTTTTCCAGAGACAGCTTCAACCCCCTCACCATGGAGTCTCTTAAGGACCTTCTGCAGAAACTCTACGTGCTCTTCCAGGGTCTTGCTGAAAACGATGATGTCGTCTAAGTATACCAACACCTCGATCAGTTTCATGTCACCCACGGTCTTCTCCATTAGCCTTTGGAAGATGGCTGGGGCACCAGACAGGCCTTGATGCATACAGTCAAATCCAAACATCCCCTGCGGGGTAATGAAAATGGTCTTCTCCCGATCCTCATGGTGCATGGGGATTTGGTAATACCCACTCTTCAAATCCAGCATGCTGAACCACTTCACTCCTGACAGGCTCTGCAAGTCATCTTATATCCTTGGGGTGGTATATTGGTCGGGAATGGTCCTTCAGTTCAGCGTCCGGTAGTCAATACCCAGCCTCAGTGACCCATTCTTCTTCCGTACCACCACTATTGGAGAAGCGTATAGACTCTGGGACTCTCAGATGTTACCTGCCCTCTTCAACTCTGCCAGTTGTTCATGCAGATCCTCCAAGTCCCCTAAAGTAATCCATCAAACGCTTTCCCTGAACGGCTTATGCACTCGAAGAGATGGATCTGGTATTGGGCACTTTTTGTACACCCCACATCAAATTCCCTCTTGGAGAATGCAGCCTGCCATCTCAGGAGCTAAGTCTTGGCCCTTTCCTTCCATTCAGGCAAAAGGGGAGTATTTTTCGGATAGAGCTCCTCCACAGAGATCCCATCCTTTGCTCCCCCCACCAAATCAGACGGTCGGGACTTGGGTGGCCAGATTCACTTGTCTCAGCAACATCTGAGTCGGCATCTTCACTGGCGAGGCTGTTATGTTGCGGACACTAACCAAGATCTTTCTGTGACTTCTTTGCAACCCTTTTTTTGAAACCACCTCGGGAATTATCTCCACTCCCATGTCTTCTCTCTGTCCGTCTGATTGAAGGACAATGAAAGGGCCTGCTTGCTTCCAATTTAGCTTGACAGATGCTCGTAAATAGGCCACTTTACCAGGCTGTAACACATTCTCACACTTGTCCAAGCGCCAGATCTTTCCCTTCTGTTTTTGTACCAGGTGCTGGTAGGCTTGTCTCAGCATGGGGTGCAAACTTGTAGTTGAAGTGCCCGGCTCCAGAACAAGAGGTGTCAACAGCGTTCTGACAAGATCAGTATTAGTCCCTATGATGAGAGAACTCTTACTGGCCCCTGGTGGGTGAGGACAGACCACTGCCTGAGTTTCAAAAGTCTCAGCTTTCCCAGCCATGGAGGGATCGAAGGTCAGCTTGACCGGTAGATAGCCATCATAGGGGAAGTTCTGAGTCATAATGCCCCATATCTGCAACTCTTCCAACTTCTGCAAAGGCAGGTGCTTGAGGTGCCTGTCATAGAAGTCTCTGTAGAGAAGGGTCACTTAAGCTCCAGTATCCAGAAGGGCCTTGGTTTAGACTCCCTTTACTTGGATGGGAACAACAGGAGAAGGTCCCACCAGCTTGTCAGGGAGCATGGAGGAAGTGGTGGTTTGTATCCGCGCTCCTCTCTGCGAGGTTCTGATTGGGCTTAAGTCTGCGCTAAGTTCTGGGAGTCTGGTGTGCATTGACTCTCCGACACCAGGCAGCATTTGTCAAAAGAAACAGGACACTGGGTTGCTTGGAGGCAACAACGGGGGGCCCTCTGCAAGGGTTTGGACTTTCGCTGCTGTCTCTTTGTGTCATTGGTTTTGAGCCAGCTACCGTAGATGGCTCCTTCACCAGAGCCCTCCGAAGTTTCCCTCTGGCTTCTGGCACTGTACTTCAGGCTTCACTGGGCTTGGACACACCTGTTGATTAATGTCCCACATAATTTCAGCATACCTCGGTATGCTCAATGGCACTCCTCACTGGTACATGTGAAAATGCTCATCACCGCCTCCAATATAGACACTAGTATGGATGTGAGTGCATCGCTACCAAATATCCATAATATCCCTGTAATTATGGATAATCAAACATTAAAACCACTTGATCTTACCGGATCTAATGAATATCTATTAGCCTGAATGATTTTTGGCCAGAAAATTTGATAAGGGGGGGCCAGCCCCCCTCATTAATACACTACTACTATTATTACTACTACTACACTGCTACTACTACACTACTACTACACTACTACACTACTACTACTCTGCTACTACTACACTACTACTACACTGCTAACTACACTACTACTACACTACTACTACTACTATTACTACACTACTACTACACTACTACTACTACTACTACTACTACTACTACTACACAATTACTATTACTACTACTACTACTACACTATTACTTCTACTACTACAACACTGCTACTACTACACTACTACTATTACTACTACTACTACACTGCTACTACTACACTACTCCTACTACACTGCTACTACACTACTACTACTACTACACTACTACTACACTACTACTATTACTACACTACTAAACTACTACTACAACACTACTACTACACTACTACTATTACTACTATTACTACTACACTACTACTACACTACTACACTACTACTACACTTCCACTACACTACTACTACTACTACACTACTACTACTACACTACTACCACACTGCTACTACTACACTACTACTACTACTACACTACCACTATTACTACTATTACTACTACTACTACACTACTGCTACACTACTACTACTACTACTACTACTACTACTACACTACTACTACACTGCTGCACTACTACTTTTACTACTAATACTACACTGCTGCTACACTACTACACTATTACTACACTACTACTACACTACCACTATTACTACTATTACTACTAATACTATACCACTACTACTACACTACTACTACACAATTACTATTACTACTACTACTACTACACTATAACTTCTACTACTACACTACTTCTATTACTACTATTACTACTACTACTACACTGCTACTACTACACTACTCCTACTACACTGCTACTACACTACTACTACTACAACACTATTACTACTACACTACTACTACACTACTACTATTACTACACTACTACTACTACTATTACTACTACTACTATTACTACTACACTACTACTACACTACTACTACTACTACACTACTACACTACTACTACACTACTACTATTACTACTACTATACTACTACTATTACTACTACTACTACTACACTTCTACTACACTACTACTACTACTACTACTACTACAACACTACTACTATTACTACTACTACACTGCTACTACTATACTACTACTACACTACTATTACTACACTACCACTATTACTACTATTACTACTACTACTACTACACCACTACTACTACACTACTACTACTACTACACTGTTGCTACTACACTACTACTACACTACTACACTACTGCTACACTACTACTATTGCTACTACTACACTGCTACACTACTATTTTTACTACTAATACTACACTGCTACTACACTACTTCACTATTACTACACTACTACTACACTACCACTATTACTACTATTACTACTAATACTACACCACTACAACTACACTACTACTACACTACTACACTACTACTACTACACTACTACTACTACACTACCACTATTACTAGTACTACTACTACACTACTACTACTACTACTACACTACTACTATTACTACTTTTACTACTACTACTACTACACTATTCCTACTATACTCCTACTACACTACTACTACACTACTACTACACTACTACTACTACCACTATTACTACTAATACTACTACTACACTACTGCCACTACTACACTACTACTACACTACTACTACACTACTACTATTACTACTACTACTACTACACTGCTACTACTACACTACTACTACACTACTACACTACTACTACTACACTGCTACTACACTACTACCACTAATACACTTCTACTACACTACTACTACACTACTACTACTACACTATTACTACTACACTACTACTATTACTACTATTACTACTACTACTATTGCTACTACTACTACTCCTACTACACTACTACTACACTACACGGCTTCTACACTACTACTACTACACTGCTACTACTACTACTGCTACACTATTACTATTACTACTACTACACTGCTACTACTACACTGCTACTACACTACTACTACTACTACTACTACTACACTACTACCATTACTACTACTACTACACTACTACACTACTACCACACTACTACTATTACTACTACTACTACACTACTACTTCACTGCTGCTAATACACTACTACTACTACACTACTACACTACTACTACACTTCTACTACTACTATTACTGCTATTTCTACTACTACTACACTGCTAATACTACACTACTACAACACTACTACACTACTACTATTACTCTTTTTACTACTACTACTACTACTACACTGCTACTACTACACTACTCCTCCTACACTGCTACTACACTACTACTACACTACTATTACTACTACTACTACTACACTACTACTACTACTACTACTACTACTTCTACACAACTATTACTAGTATTACTACTACTACACTGCTGCTACACTACTACACTACTACTACTACACTGCTACTGCATTACTACTACTAATACTACTACACTGCTACTACTACACTACTACACTGCTACTACACTACTACTATTACTACTACACTGCTACTACTACACTACTGCTACACTACTACTACACTACTACTACTACTACTACTACTACTACACTATTACTTCTACTACTACAACACTGCTACTACTACACTACTACTTTTACTACTAATACTACACTGCTGCTACACTACTACACTATTACTACACTACTACACTACCACTATTACTACTATTACTACTAATACTATACCACTACTACTACACTACTACTACACAATTACTATTACTACTACTACTACTACTACACTATTACTTCTACTACTACAACACTGCTACTACTACACTACTACTATTACTACTATTACTACAACTACTACACTGCTACTACTACACTACTCCTACTACACTGCTACTACACTACTACTACTACTACTACACTATTACTACTACACTACTACTACACTACTACTATTACTACACTACTACTACTACAACACTACTACTACTACTATTACTACTACACTACTACTACACTACTACTACTACTACTACTACTACTACTACACTACTACACTACTACTACACTACTACTGTTACTACTACTACTATACTACTACTACACTACTACTATTACTACTACTACTACTACTACACTTCTACTACACTACTACTACTACTACTACTACTACTACTACTACTACTACTCCTACACTACTACTATTACTACTACTACACTGCTACTACTATACTACTACTACTACACTACTATTACTACACTACCACTGTTACTACTATTACTACTACTACTACTACTACACCACTACTACTACACTACTACTACTACTACACTGATGCTACTACACTACTACTACACTACTACACTACTGCTACACTACTACTATTGCTACTACTACACTGCTACACTACTACTTTTACTACTAATACTACACTGCTACTACACTACTACACTATTACTACACTACTACTACACTACCACTATTACTACTATTACTACTAATACTACACCACTACTACTACACTACTACTACACTACTACTACTACACTACTACTACACTACTACACTACTACTACTACTACACTACTACTACTACACTACCAGTATTACTAGTACTACTACTACACTACTACTACACTACTACTATTACTACTTTTACTACTACTACACTATTCCTACTATACTCCTACTACACTACTACTACACTGCTACTACACTACTACTACACTACTACTACTACCACTATTACTACTAATACTACTACTACACTACTGCCACTACTACACTACTACTACACTACTACTACACTACTACTATTACTACTACTACTACACTGCTACTACTACACTACTACTACACTACTACACTACTACACTACTACTACTACACTGCTACTACACTACTACCACTAATACACTTCTACTACACTACTACTACTACACTACTACTACTACACTATTACTACTACACTACTACTATTACTACTATTACTACTACTACTATTACTACTACTACTATTCCTACTACACTACTACTACACTACACGGCTTCTACACTACTACTACTACACTGCTACTACTACTACTACCACACTATTACTATTACTACTACTACACTGCTACTACTACACTGCTACTACACTACTACTACTACTACTACACTACTACCATTACTACTACTACTACACTACTACTACACTGCTGCTAATACACTACTACTACACTACTACACTACTACTACACTTCTACTACTACTATTACTGCTATTTCTACTACTACTACACTGCTAATACTACACTACTACAACACTACTACACTACTACTATTACTCTTTTTACTACTACTACACTGCTACTACTACACTACTCCTCCTACACTGCTACTACACTACTACTACACTACTACTACTACACTACTATTACTACTACACTACTACTACTACTTCTACACAACTATTACTAGTATTACTATTACTACACTGCTGCTACACTACTACACTACTACTACTACACTGCTACTGCATTACTACTACTACTACTACTACACTGCTACTACTACACTACTACACTGCTACTACACTACTACTATTACTACTACACTGCTACTACTACACTACTGCTACACTACTACTACACTACTACACTACTGCTACACTACTACTATTGCTACTACTACACTGCTACACTACTACTTTTACTACTAATACTACACTGCTACTACACTACTACACTATTACTACACTACTACTACACTACCACTATTACTACTAATACTACACCACTACTACTACACTACTACTACACTACTACACTACTACTACTACACTACTACTACACTACTACACTACTACTACTACTACACTACTACTACTACACTACCACTATTACTAGTACTACTACTACACTACTACTACACTACTACTATTACTACTTTTACTACTACTACTACACTATTCCTACTATACTCCTACTACACTACTACTACACTGCTACTACACTACTACTACACTACTACTACTACTACCACTATTACTACTAATACTACTACTACACTACTGCCACTACTACACTACTACTACACTACTACTACTACACTGCTACTACTACACTACTACTACACTACTACACTACTACTACTACACTGCTACTACACTACTACCACTAATACACTTCTACTACACTACTACTACACTACTACTACTACACTATTACTACTACACTACTACTATTACTACTATTACTACTACTACTACTCCTACTACTACACTACACGGCTTCTACACTACTACTACTACACCACTACTACTACTACTACTACTACACTATTACTATTACTACTACTACACTGCTACTACACTACTACTACTACTACACTACTACCATTACTACTACTACTACACTACTACACTACTACCACACTACTACTATTACTACTACTACACTACTACTACACTGCTGCTACTACTACTACACTACTACTACACTTCTACTACTACTATTACTGCTATTTCTACTACTACTACACTGCTAATACTACACTACTACAACACTACTACACTACTACTATTACTCTTTTTACTACTACTACTACACTGCTACTACTACACTACTCCTCCTACACTGCTACTACACTACTACTACACTACTATTACTACTATTACTACTACTACTACTACTACTACTACTACTACTACTACTACTTCTACACAACTATTACTAGTATTACTACTACTACACTGCTGCTACACTACTACACTACTACTACTACACTGCTACTGCATTACTACTACTACTACTACACTGCTACTACTACACTACTACACTGCTACTACACTACTACTATTACTACTACACTGCTACTACTACACTACTACTACTTTTACTACTACACTGCTACTACACTACTACACTACTACTACACTTCTACTACTACTACTACACTACTACTATTACTACTATTACTACACTACTACTGAACTACTACTACTACTACACTACTAGTATTACTGCTATTACTACTACTACTACACTGCTAATACTACACTACTACTACACTACTACACTACTACTATTACTACTACACTATTACTACATGACTACTACTACTACACTACCACTATTACTACTATTACTACTACTACACTACTACTACTACACTGATGCTACTACACTACTACTACACTACTACACTACTGCTACACTACTACTATTGCTACTACTACACTACTACTACTACTACACTACTACTACACTGCTACACTACTACTTTTACTACTACTACACTACTACACTACTACTACTACTTCTACACTACTACCACTACTACACTACTACTACACTCCTACTACACTGCTACTACACTACTACTGTTACTACTATTACTACTACTACACTGCTACTACACTACTACTACTACACTATTACTATTACTACTACAGTGCTACTACTACATTACTACTACACTACTACATCATCGCGCCACCTCCCACTGTCGCTGTATTTTCAACAGGACGAGCTATCTGTGGTTATCCGGCCGGTGCCACAGTTCGTTTTTTCCAATTGATGATGTTGATTGTCTTACCTACATGTGAGTGTTTATGTTTTTTTCTACAATAAATTACCATCTGATTTTATACTATGGGAGCCCCTCCCTTTCTTCTCTCCTATGATGACACCACTATGCTGAGGGTTGAACCCCCTTCTTGTGGATCCATTCATTCCCACTCCAGCACCTGATGCCCTTTTCCAGTTTCCACTCCCATCTCTGCTCCATCTCCGTTCCTGGAAAGTCCGGACTACTAGGATCTCCAAAGCCCTTTTAGACCCTCTGTAACGGGGGTCATGGGGTTCTGGTAAGCGGCCAGGCTCTTACTTTTGGTGGTGGTTCTACACACTTGAGGTTCCACGCGGTTGAAAGTCCTGTGATTGCCAACTCACCTTGTCTTGGGTTCCTTTTATGGACTATTTTTGATTTTTCCACATGGCTTTTTAATACATTTTGTTTGGACTTTACTTTCTCAATTGTTTGCACTGATTGCGATATATTATTGCACCAATGATTTATGTTTTTACTGACTATTTTTGTGTTTCATTTGCACTGATTGTGATATATCACCACTTAGATGGTTTACATATTCACTGACACTATGTATTTAGTGCTCTTTGTGTGACGAATGTGGCCACACATATATCTATCTACTTAGCGCGAGTCATCCATTTTTTCTTTTACACTACTATTACTACTATTACTACTACACTACTATTACTACTACTACTACTACTACTACACTGCTACTACTACACTACTACTACTACACTACTAATAATACTACACTGCTACTTCACTACTACTACTACTACTACTACTACTACTACACTGCTATTACTACACTACTACTACACTATTACTAAACTACACTACTACTATTACTACTACTACACTACTCTTACTACACTACTACTACTATACTACTACTACTACACTACTACACTGCTACTACACTACTACTACTACACTGCTACTACACTACTACACTACTACTACTACTACTACTACACTACTACTACTACTACTACTACACTATTACTACTACTACTTCACTGCTACTACTACACTACTACTACTACACTACTACTACACTACTACACTACTACTACTACACTACTACTATTACTACTACACTACTCCTACTACACTGCTACTACACTACTACTACTATTACTACTACACTGCTACTACTACACTACTACTACTACTACTACTACTACACTACTACTACTACTACTACTACACTACTACTACAATTACTACTACTACACTGCTACTACTCTACTATTACTACTACTACTACACTACTACACTTTTACTACTACTACTACTACTACTACTACACTACTACTATTACTGCTATTACTACTACTACTACACTGCTAATTCTACACTACTACTACACTACTACACTTCTTCTACTACTACTACTACACTACTACTATTACTCTTTTTACTACTACTACTACTACACTACTCCTACTACACTCCTACTACACTGCTACTACACTACTACTACTATTACTACTATTAATACTAATACTACACTACTACTACACTACCACTATTACTACTATTACTACACCACTACTACTACACTACAACACTACTACTACTACTACTACACTACTACTACTATTACTACTACACTACTACTACACTACTACTACACTGCTGCTACTACACTACTACTACACTACTCCTACTATACTCCTACTACACTACTACTACACTGCAACTACACTACTACTACTACACTACTACTACTACTACTAACACCACTATTACTACTACTACACTACTACTACACTACTACTATTACTTCTACTACTACACTGCTACTACTACACTACTACTACTACTACACTGCTACTACACTACTACCACTAATACTACTATTACTACTACACTGCTACTACACTACTACTATTACTACTACTACTACTCCTACTACACTACTACTACACTACACGGCTTCTACACTACTACACTACTACTACTACTACACTATTACTACAACTACTACTACTACACTGCTACTACACTACTACTACACTACTATTACTACTATTACTACTTCTACTACACTACTCCTACTACACTACTACTACACTGCTACTACACCTACTACTACTACTACTACTACTACTACTACTACTACACTATTACTATTACTACTACTACACTGCTACTACTACACTACTACACTACTATTACTACTACTACACTGCTACTACTACACTACTACTACACTGCTACTACACTACTACTACTACTACACTACTACTACTATTACTATTACTACACTACTACTATTACTATTACTACACTACTACTACTACTACTACTACTACTACTACTACTACTACACTACTACTACACAATTACTATTACTACTACTACTACTACTACACTATTACTTCTACTACTACAACACTGCTACTACTACACTACTACTATTACTACTACTACTACACTGCTACTACTACACTACTCCTACTACACTGCTACTACACTACTACTACTACTACACTATTACTACTAAACTACTACTACACTACTACTATTACTACACTACTACTACACTACTAAACTACTACTACTACACTACTACTATTACTACTACACTTCTACTACACTACTACTACTACTACTACTACTACTACTACTACTACTATTACTACTACTACACTGCTACTACTACACTACTACTACTACACTACTACTACTACTACACTACTACTACACTGCTACTACTACACTACTACTACTACTACTACACTACCACTATTACTATTACTACCACTACTACTACACTACTACTACACTACTACACTACTACTATTGCTACTACTACACTACTACACTATTACTACTACTACTACTACTACTACTACTACTACACTACTACTACACTGCTACACTACTACTTTTACTACTAATACTACACTGCTGCTACACTACTACACTATTACTACACTACTACTACACTACCACTATTACTACTATTACTACGAATACTACACCACTACTACTACACTACTACTACACAATTACTATTACTACTACTACTACTACTACTACACTATTACTTCTACTACTACAACACTGCTACTACTACACTACTACTATTACTACTATTACTACTACTACTACACTGCTACTACTACACTACTCCTACTACACTGCTACTACACTACTGCTACTACTACACTATTACTACTACACTACTACTACACTACTACTATTACTACACTACTACTACACTACTAAACTACTACTACAACACTACTACTACACTACTACTATTACTACTATTACTACTACACTACTACTACACTACTACACTACTACTACACTACTACACTACTACAACACTACTACTATTACTACTACTACTATACTACTACTACTACACTACTACTATTACTACTACACTTCTACTACACTACTACTACTACTACTACTACTACTACTACTATTACTACTACTACACTGCTACTACTACACTACTACTACTACACTACTATTAATACACTACCACTATTACTACTATTACTACTACTACACCACTACTACACTACTACTACTACTACTACTACTACTACTACTACTACACTGATGCTACTACACTACTACTACACTACTACACTACTGCTACACTACTACTATTGCTACTACTACACTGCTACACTACTACTTTTACTACTAATACTACACTGCTACTACACTACTACACTATTACTACACTACTACTACACTACCACTATTGCTACTATTACTACTAATACTACACTACTACTACACTACTACTACTACACTACTACACTACTACTACTACACTACTACACTACCACTATTACTACTACTACACTACTACTACACTACTACTATAACTACTTTTACTACTACTACACTATTCCTACTATACTCCTACTACACTACTACTACACTGCTACTACACTACTACTACACTACTACTACTACTACCACTATTACTACTAATACTACTACTACTACCACTATTACTACTAATACTACTACACTACTACACTACTACTACACTACTACTATTACTACTACTACACTGCTACTACTACACTACTACTACACTACTACACTACTACTACTACTACTACACTGCTACTACACTACTACCACTAATACACTTCTACTACACTACTACTACTACACTATTACTACTACACTACTACTATTACTACTATTACTACTACTACTATTACTACTACTACTACTCCTACTACACTACCACTACACTACACGGCTTCTACACTACTACTACACTACTACACTACTGCTACACTACTACTATTGCTACTACTACACTACTACACTACTACTACTACTACTACTACTACTACTACTACTACTACTACTACACTACTACTACTACACTGCTACACTATTACTTTTACTACTAATACTACACTGCTGCTACACTACTACACTATTACTACACTACTACTACACTACCACTATTACTACTATTACCACGAATACTACACCACTACTACTACACAATTACTATTACTACTACTACTACTACACTATTACTTCTACTACTACAACACTGCTACTACTACACTACTACTATTACTACTATTACTACTACTACTACACTGCTACTACTACACTACTCCTACTGCACTGCTACTACACTACTACTACTACTACTACTACACTATTACTACTACACTACTACTACACTACTACTATTACTACACTACTACTACACTACTAAACTACTACTACAACACTACTACTACACTACTACTATTACTACTATTACTACTACACTACTACTACACTACTACACTACTACTACACTACTACACTACTACTACACTACTACTATTACTACTACTACTATACTACTACTACTACACTACTACTATTACTACTACACTTCTACTACACTACTACTACTACTACTACTACTACTACTACTACTACTACTACTACTATTACTACTACTACACTGCTACTACTACACTACTACTACTACTACACTACTATTAATACACTACCACTATTACTACTATTACTACTACTACACCACTACTACACTACTATACTACTACTACTACTAAACTACTACTACTACTACTACTACTACTACTACTACTACTACTACTACTACTACACTGATGCTACTACACTACTACTACACTACTACACTACTGCTACACTACTACTATTGCTACTACTACACTGCTACACTACTACATTTACTACTAATACTACACTGCTACTACACTACTACACTATTACTACACTACTACTACACTACCACTATTACTACTATTACTACTATTACTACACCACTACTACTACACTACTACTACTACACTACTACACTACCACTATTACTACTACTACACTACTACTATTACTACTTTTACTACTACTACTACACTATTCCTACTATACTCCTACTACACTGCTACTACACTACTACTACACTACTACTACTACCACTATTACTACTAATACTACTACTACTACCACTATTACTACTAATACTACTACACTACTACACTACTACTACACTACTACACTACTACTACACTACTACTATTACTACTACTACTATACTACTACTACTACACTACTACACTTCTACTACACTACTACTACTACTACTACTACTACTACTACTACTACTACTACTACTACTACTACTACTATTACTACTACTACACTGCTACTACTACACTACTACTACTACTACACTACTATTAATACACTACCACTATTACTACTATTACT
>JBBDGP010003024.1:800000-867500 GCA_037952835.1 Lithobates septentrionalis
ATAAGGGGTCCAGGTCGAGAGGGAGCAGCCAAACAGCAACCCATCCCCCTTCTGAGGCCTGACACAGCCATGGTGCACAGTCCCGTGGGACTACACGCATCCATACTCTGAGTTAGTAACACATAAATCACTATGGTAGAGCCATCTGATATGAATAACACAAAAAAAAAAACACGAAAGCATAGGAACATAAACATAGAGTAACAAAAAAACTAGAAACCTGAATACTAGGCCAAAAAATGGCCAAACATAGCTCCGGGGGGTCATGGGGAAAGACGTGGACCCAAAAAAAAGTGTCCATTCAGACCGAAAGGTCCAACACTCTGATTGGTAGTGTTCGTGTCGTCCGTACAGACATAGATTCGTCTGAGGAATTTGCCTGTGGGGAATCAACCAGCTCTGACGTCACTAACCAGACGGGGAGCCAGTCAGTCCTCATTGTTGAAGAGTGTAGGGACAATCATGCGGATGCATCCGGGAGTCCGTAATGAGCCGGGAG
Source organism: Lithobates septentrionalis (assembly GCA_037952835.1). NCBI lineage: Eukaryota > Metazoa > Chordata > Amphibia > Anura > Ranidae > Lithobates > Lithobates septentrionalis. The sequence continues at coordinate 800,500 of JBBDGP010003024.1, forward strand.
AGTCCAATTTTCTCTAAGCATGTTGGGAGATGTTCAAATCTCGATACCTTGGAGGGAGAAAAACAAAGAGAAAAACAAGGGTAGGGGAAAAAAGTAAACACAAAGAGAAAAAAGAAGAGTGTGTCTTGCTGTCAGTCTCGGCGTTGATCTCGGCGGTCTCTTCTAGGTGGAGGGGTTGCCCAAATAGTTGAGTGACGTGGAGTGGAGGGTAATCTGGGCAGGGAAGCCGCATCAAGGAGGCCCATCTTCACCAATAATTCCTTTCCCTCTGATCGCGTGGTTACGGTGAAGGTTGTGCCATTTTGGGGCACCTGCAGCTTGAAGGGGAAGCCCCAGCGGTAGGGAATACTGGCAGTTTGAAGAACAGATGTAACCTCTTTCATCCTCCTGCGCTTATCCAGGGTGGTAGGGGAGATATCCGGGTAGATTTGAATCGGGGTGCCTTCCAGACGGATATTAGGGGTGTTCCTTGAAGCTCTGAGTATTTCCTCTTTGATCAGGAAGTCCTTAAGGCAAAGCACTATGTCCCTTGGTGGTTTCTCTGGGGGAGGGGGAGGGCGAAGGGCCCTATGAATCCTATCACAGGAGAAGGCCGACAGTGGGGAGTCTGGTAAGAGAGATTGGAATATCTTCTGCACTGTGGGTAGTAGATCGGTGACCGATTCAGGCACTCCGCGCACCCTAAGATTGTTGCGGCGGTTCCTGTTGTCGAGGTTCTCGATGTGGGCTTGGAGTTGCAGGACCGTTTCAGATAGGGACTCGTGCTCCTTTCTTAGATCAGAATACACTAAGGTGAGCTCATCATGTTTTGTCTCTAGTAAATCGGTTCTACTACCCAGGGCCGCGATCTCCAGGGACAGTGTGTTAGTAGATTTGTGAAGCTCTGATTGAAATTTCTGGGCAATCTTGTCATACATTAAAGTTAGACTCTCATCCAGATCAGCCTTCCGGATTCCATGGGGGAGGCTGTGGTGGTGGTGCTCCCTAAGCCGGGTAAGGACCCTCTACAGCCAGACTCCTACAGACCCATTTCATTGCTAAATACGGATGTCAAGATTTTGGCACGAGTATTGGCAACTAGACTGGCTGTGGTTATTTCTAGACTGGTCCATGTAGACCAGTCGGGATTTATCCCAGCACGATCCACTGCACTAAATATTAGGTGGCTTTTCCTGAATCTTCAGCTCCCAATAGAGAAGTCAGGAAATAGAGCGATCCTTTCCCTCGACGCTGCCAAAGCATTTAACAACGTGGAGTGGAACTATCTTTGGGCAGTGTTGGCTAAATTCGGTCTGGGAGAGGGGTTTATCACCTGGATTAAACTCTTATATACAGCACCAACAGCGAGGATTAGAATAAATGACATGTTATCCGAGGCCTTTCCATTGTTCCGGGGCACTAGGCAGGGGTGTCCACTGTCGCCCCTGCTTTTTGCCCTGGCGTTGGAGCCTTTGGCAGCTAGGATTAGAGACTAACCGGATATTGTGGGATTTAGACGGAACCATAGAGAAGATAAACTTTCCTTATATGCTGACGATGCCTTACTGTACTTGGGGGATACGGATGGTTCCCTGGTCGTCGCTATGCACCTCATCGAGCTGTTTGGAGAGTTTTTTGGTTTTGCCATTAATTGGCACAAATCAGTTCTCCTCCTGCTGGATGATCTCCCCTCAGCGTTACCAAACAGTGTGGCCCGGATACAGGTTGTAGAGTCCTTTAAGTACTTAGGAATTGTAGTGACAAAAGACCCTACGGACTATATAGCCCTTAATTTAAACCCCCTACTACAGAAAAGTAAGCCCGGAGCCAAAAGACAAAAAGAATAGGCAGAGGGCGGGCATGACAGGGTTAAGAGGGGTACTTGCAAGGTAGAAGTGGTTGTAAGGTGGATTGTGGTTGGTGGAAAAAAGTATGGGGGGGCGGAGCAAAGTTAACTGAGCTGGGGGAAGATCCCTCCCCAGCTCAGTTGGTGTTTGGAAGAACAAGCGTGCTGACATGGCAGCAGTGGAGGACCTGTTCGCTCGTTTAAAGGCCGAGGCGGCGTCTAGGGGACCTGGATGGCTGGAGGGCCGGTTAGCAGCGGCGCTGGGTGAGTCTTCCCCAGCGGCCCCGGCGATAGCAAATGAGTCGGCGAGCGGTAGGCGAACCAGGCCGCCTACTCGCTTCTCGCCTGACGCCCCTGTACCTCTCCTTGTGCGGACGCAGGCGCAGAAGGGGCGAGCGGGTCGGCCAGTTTCTGGACCGCCCGCGAAGCGATTAGCGGCACAGCAGGAGGGGGGCAGGAGGAGATCGTTTCCCCCTTTCACTTCGGAGCCTGGGAGGGATGAGCAGCGGGATGAGGCGGGCCGGTCGGAGGCAGCGCCTGTGAAGAGTGCAGCGGCGCTGAGTAGCAGGAGACAGGTGACTAATCCCCAGCCCACACGCTCGTTTAATAGGAAAGGACAGCAGGGCAGGACAGGACGGCCAATGCAGGATGTGGGGAAGATGGGGCACAGACAGAGGCTCAGCAGTGGAAGTGGCAGAACAACAGTGAGGAGAGCCAGCAGTCCTATTTCGGATGCTGGGGAAGATAGCTCAGGCCCTGAAAGCCAGGCCCCAGGCAGAGTCACGGCAGGGGCGGGCCTACAGCAGAGCATGGACTATGTTGCGGCAGCTGGTCAAGCTGGCTCAGTGATGGGTGGCCCCACGGTGAGAGAGGAGAGAGAGTGGGATGCGGGCAGCGGCTTTGGGCGGCGCTACAGAAAAGAGGTCGTTGGGCCGAGAAAGGCGACCAAGAAATCGGTGGGCGGATCCTCTGCGCGGATCAGGAGTGGGGAGCATGGCACATCCGCGGCATCCAGTAGTGCAGCTGCTGGAGGGCCATCGGTGAGCGGAGCAGTTCTGGAGGAAGACAGGTCGGAAGGTGAGCTGTCGCAGTCGGACGGCGATGGGCAGCGAGAAGAGACGGTGGCAGTGGTGACAGGACCTTCGGCTGGTGGACAGGCTCCCAGGCAGCAGGGTAAGAAGACATGTATTAATAATTCTTGTAATGTGGGGTGTGATGAGGGGGCGGGGGGTGGGGGGGGTCCGGCATCAGCGGGGCGGTCGACAGCGACCGTGCCTGTTAATCTGGCCGCGCAGGTCGCTGACCGCGCATCGGCGTATGCAGGGTTGCATGGTTTCGTCACAGGCTTGAAGGAACTACTAAGGAGGTTTGAGCCAGGGCCAAGCGGGAGCCAGTCTCCAGCGGCGGCATGGGTTGATCCTGGGGTGGGGCGTGGGGTGCGGGAGGAGTCAGTTGCGGGCACGGGTATTCCTACTGGGCCTAGTGCGGCGCAAGCGGCGCCCGTGGCAGAAGTCGCAGGGGCGGCTGGGCAGGCAGCGGCCCTTAAGACACCTGAAGGGGCTGCGGGGGAAGGGGTAAAGAAACAAGACTTAGTGCGGTTGGCGGATGCCGCAAAATGTGAAGTTTATGTGTGCTTTGAGGGTCCGCTTGGAGCACATCTAAAGCCGGAAGTGAGAGAAAAAATTTGGAAAGGGGAATACGTAGAGATTTTTGCTCTATTGCCCCTGGAAAAGTTTAATTTGGATAGAGTCAAGCCAGAAGATACTAAAAAAGAGGATGAGGAAAAAAGGAGGTATAGGCTAATACCAAGGACATTTACGAACTGGCTGCAGGCTTTTGCGATCATGGCGAGTGTGATCGGGGAGAAGAATCCGGAGCACTGTTCGGCATTGTTTTGCTACTTGGACGCCGTGGGAGAAGCTTATAGAGTCTACGGGGGCACGGCCTGGCTGCGGTATGATGAGCAATTCCGACAGCGGAGGGCCATCCGCCCGGCGTTGAGATGGGACCACAAGGACATCAGCCTATGGATGCGACTCATGACTTCCACTAGGACGACGGGTCAGTTTTTTCAGGGGGGGGCCGGTGGATCAGCCAACTCCGGTCAATCGGCCACAAGAAAAAAGGGGGTTTGTTGGCAATTCAATGAAGGGTCATGTAGATTTGGAGGGTCGTGCAAGTACAAGCACGAATGTTCAGGCTGCGGGGGGAGCCACCCGCTATCGCGGTGTTTCAAACACGGAAAAGGCCGTGCCGGAGAGTCTGCTAGTAAAGGGGACAACGCCGGTGAGAGTGGGAAGGATGGAGCCCTTCCTAGATAGGTACCCGGATAGGGAGGCGGCACGATTACTAGCTCAGGGATTTTTGGAGGGTTTTAGAATCCCTTCTCGATTGGTTGACACGCCTCCGATGGCGCGCAACTTGAAGTCAGCGTTGCTTCATGGGGAAGTGGTGGGTGAAAAGTTACAGAAAGAAGTTAGGTTAGGCCGCATGAGTGGTCCTTTTGCAGAAGTGCCAATACCGGATTTAGTAGTGTCCCCACTGGGGGTGGTGCCAAAGAAGGAGCCTAATAAGTTTAGGCTGATACACCACTTGTCATACCCAAAAGGGGGGTCGGTGAACGATGCTATCAATCCGGAAGAGTGTGCGGTGTCGTACACGTCATTTGATGCGGCAGTAGTTTGGGTTAGGAAGTATGGCCAAGGGGCATTATTGGCAAAAGCGGACATAGAGTCTGCTTTCCGCCTGTTACCGGTTCATCCGGAAAGTTTTCGTTTACTGGGTTGTTGTTGGCAAGATGCATATTACATAGATCGTTGTTTACCTATGGGGTGTTCGATATCCTGTGCGTTGTTTGAAAAGTTTAGTTCCTTTATTGAATGGGTGGTCCGAGACGTCGCGGGATTGAGCTCCATCATCCACTATTTGGATGATTTTCTTTGCGTGGGACCTCCGGGGTCGGAAGTTTGTGCGGTCCTGTTGGCAACGCTGGAGCATATTGCAGAAAAATTTGGCATCCCGTTGGCTCCAGAGAAGACGGAAGGTCCCAAAACGGTGTTGAGTTTCTTGGGCATCATTCTGGACACCGAGGCAATGGAGTGTAGGCTACCGGAGGATAAGCTGGCGGCGTTACAGGCGGAAATTCGGTTTATCAGCGGGCTGCGGAAAGTTCAATTACGGGCGCTACAATCATTGCTAGGTAAGTTGAACTTTGCGTGTCAAATTTTGCCTATGGGAAGGGTGTTTTGCAGGCGGCTGTCTGCAAGTACGGCGGGGGTGGAATCTCCCAGGCACTACGTACGTCTGCTGAAGGCTCACAGGGAGGACCTGAAAGTTTGGCACACGTTCCTGGCTAAGTTCAACGGCAGGGCGTTGTGGATGGCAGGGCCAGTGAGTAATTTTGACATGGAGTTGTATACGGATGCGGCGGGATCAGCAGGTTTTGGAGCCTTTTTCCGAGGTAAGTGGAGTGCAGGGCCATGGCCGCAATCGTGGAAGGACGCAGGTTTGCTGAAGAACATGCTGCTCTTAGAACTGTTCCCGGTGGTATTGGCAGTGGAGTTATGGGGTGAGTTGTTTAGGAATTTAAAGGTTAGGTTTCACGGGGATAACCTGGGAGTGGTGCAGGTGATCAATAAGGTATCAGCGGCGTCACCGCCGGTGATCAGGTTGCTTAGACACCTGGTGCTGCGATGCTTACAGCTAAACGTGTTTATCTATGCGGTGCACCTCCCAGGGGTGGAAAATGTCGTGGCTGATGCACTGTCTCGCTTTCAGTGGGACAGATTCCGGGAATTGGTGCCAGGGGCGGAACAAGAAGGGGTCCCGTGTCCGGACTGGCTGTGGAGGATTGCCTTGGAGGACTAGCAGGATGGATCAAACGGTCGGTGAGCGATGCGACGTGGGCTGCTTACAACAGAGTATGGCAGGAATGGGCAGCTCTGCAGAGTCAGGTGAAGGAAGGACACGAAGACCAGGAACCCAGGTTGTTAGTTCTTTACTTCGTTTCCAGGAATTTTGAAGATGGGGTGTCGGTGTCTGGGATTGAAAAGAAGTTGGCAGCTCTATCGTTTTTGTTCAAGTTTCAAGGTTTACCTGATCTTACTAGGGAATTTTGGGTGAGGCAGGCATTGAAGGGGTACAGACGGGCTAAGCCGGGGAGGGACTCCAGGCGGCCAGTTTCGTTCCAGTTGTTGGGTCGGATTGTTGGGTGTGTGGATAATGTTTGTTCGACAGCATACGAGGTGGTGTTGTTCAAGGCGGCATTCGCCTTAGCGTTCTTTGGGGCATTCAGGATTAGTGAGTTAGTTAGTCCCTCCAAGAAAGAGAAAGGGGGGTTGGGAGGGTCGGATGTCAGCTGTTGGGAGGACAGGTTGTCCATATTGGTTAAAAAGTCAAAAACGGATCAGCGGGGCAAGGGTAGGACTGTGCAGGTGTTCTCGCTGCCCGGCTCTCCCTTGTGCCCAGTACATTTGGTAAAAAAGTTTGTAGAGATACGCCCGGGGGGGGAGGCCCCCTTTTTAATACATCAGGACGGGTCGTTTTTATCTCGCTTTCAATTTATTGCCATTTTCAAGAAATGTTTGGGGGTGTTAGGTTTGGGGGGTGAAAAGTTTTCATCTCACTCGTTTAGGATAGGGGCGGCTACAGAAGCTGTCCGGTGGGGATTGGACGAGGCAGCAGTAAAGAGGATTGGGTGATGGGAATCGAGGCGGTTTAGGTCTTATGTTTGCCCGCACTTGTTGTAGGTATATATATAAAAAAAAAAAAAAAAAAAAAAAAAATATATATATATATATGTAAATATAAAAAGTTTTTCTGATGGGTGCAAAGTACTGCAGGAGCATGGTGATATGTGTTGTTTTGTCTGTGATTTGTTGGGAGGTATTGATGTTTTGGTGGGGGTTTCTTGTTTGTGTTTTTCTTTTACAGGTCGACAGCAATGCCTTGTGTGGATCGTTGGCCACTCGTATGTCTGTTGGGGGGCCAGGAGGGGAGATGCAAGAAAGGATGGGAGACAACTGGGGTTTTCCAGGCAGGAAGTGTGTCTACGGTGGTTTGGGGTGCCGGGAATGCTGTGGGGTAGGACAGTGTCAGAAGTTCACAAATTTGCACGCATGGACAGAGCGCCGGACGTATTATTATTGCATGTGGGGGGCAATGATCTGGGTTTAAGGTCAATGTTGGATTTGGTGAGAGACATCAAGTTCGATTTTTGGCAGCTCAGGATGTCTTTTCCACGCATGCTCATTGTGTGGTCGGATATCGTGGCGCGCACTACTTGGAGACTGGCCAGGTCGGTTGATAAGATCAACCGGGCGAGGAAGAAGGTTAACAAAGAGATTAGCGGTTTTGTAGTTAGAAATGGAGGTCTAGCGATACGGCACCTGGAGTTGGAAGTTGATACCTGGAGATATTTAAAGAGAGATGGGGTACACCTGAACGATGTGGGGATAGATTTATGGGCATTGGGTCTGCAAGATGGGATCCAGCGAGCTTTGAGGGTGTGGCAGGGCGCACAAGGGTAGGGTGTTACCCTGGTGTGTGCTGTGGCGTGATGTTGGCCTTTGCGGGTGAAGGATTAAACCCCAGATATGTAAGAGATTGGGACCCATCGCTAGTATGAGGCCCGTTGGTGAGATTTCAGCTAACAAGGGTTTTAGCTTGAATTGGTTATTGGGGCACTGTGGGCTATTGGTTGATTGTCTCCGAGCTAGCTTGTCAGCTGGAGGCCTATTTTATAGTTATAGTACCGCAGTGCCTGAGTTTTTGAGTTTTACGTTTGGTGGGTTTTTCCCTGCAAAGACCAACGGGAGTGGTAGTTAAAAAGAGGATATGTCAGGTGTTTATACGGTTTATGTAATGTTGATGTTAAATTATTTTTGGATATGTTTAATAAAGGTAATTGGCTGCTACGGCCAATATTTTACTCCATATGGGTGTGGTCTCCAATTATTGGGGTAGAAGGTTGGGGTATGCAGCTAAGGGGTAATTGGTAAGAAAGGGGTAGCAAGTGACATCTGTTATACAGTAGTCATGTAAAAATAAATGTGCTGCATGGTGTAAATTACCACTGTCAGTCACTGGAAGAGCTAATTTGACTTCGATGATCTGGGCCCCACAACTGTTATACATCTTGCACAAGGCCCCAGTGTGGATACCGAAATACTGGTTTTGACGTATTGACTCATGGGACTTGTAGTTCTGCAACAGCTGGAGGTCCGCTAATTGCATATCCCTGGCATAGAGTGTATAGGACTCGGGTACAATTACACCATTGGGGAAGTAGAGACACACCCATATGCCCTAAGTGTCAGGATCAGTCAGGAGATCTCCTGCACATGTTGTGGAAGTGTCCCAAACTTGTGAGATATTGGAACGAAGTGGTCGCAATAATCAATTCTGTCTTTCAGGTTCAGCTGCTCATGGATCCCCTGGTGTGCTTGCTTGGAGCTCTAGATGAGGATTTGTATTCCCCTCATACATACATTGCTCTTATTAGATTACTCTATTTGGCAAGGAAGCTGGTAGTGAGATATTGGCTGTCTGCCCGAGTTCCGAGGAGCAAACAGTGGATCCAGGCGGGTAATGAAATTCTTATATGGGAAAAAAATACATATTCCCATAGGAAATCACCACGGAGGTTCGAGATAATATGGCAGTGTTGGCTGGGTGCCCCAGAAGTAACTCCTCCACAGCTGGTCCTTCATAGGCTGCTACAATGTTGATAGTCCAAAGGCGAGGAGTCTAAAATGTGAAATCCATGTTCTGATTAATATACCCCTAGAGTATGACGTAATAGACTAGTCATCTTAGTGGTAAAGAGTTAACGGGTGTTGGAATATATACCACCAGAAACTGTATGATGGCATTGTCAGGTTATATTTGGGTTTTTTCTTTTTGTTTATTTTGTTGTTTTCTCTTTTTTCTTTTCGAAACTATACTACTAACTAACTACTAACTACTGTAAAAAAAAATAAGATGAAGTTGTACTATGCATTTATATCAGTTATGGGATGAATAAGAGCGAATAAGTATTCCCTGTATTTATACATCTGTCAGAGCCATTTCTATGGCCTGTCTGTATACACTTCTGTTTTGAAAGTATCTTCTTACTTGTGTACAAAAAACACCTTTTGATAAAAAAAAAAACCTGTATGTTTTTTTTTATTTTTTTGCTTATTTTTTTTTTCTCTTCTTTCTCGTCTTCTGTCTTCTGTCGTAATGTAATTCTACCTCCCCTAGTCTATCTACTGCTTTATAGTCTTAATAACCACATCGCTGCTCCTGTCCGGCATTCCTCTAATAACTGTACACTGACCTTCTCCTTTCCTCTAATAACTGTACACTGACCTTCTCCTTTCCTCTAATAACTGTACACTGACCTTCTCCTTTCCTCTAATAACTGTACACTGACCTTCTCCTTTCCTCTAATAACTGTACACTGACCTTCTCCTTTCCTCTAATGACTGTACACTGACCTTCTCCTTTCCTCCAATAACTGTACACTGACCTTCTCCTTTCCTCTAATAACTGTACACTGACCTTCTCCTTTCCTCTAATAACTCTACACTGACCTTCTCCTTTCCTCTAATGACTGTACACTGACCTTCTCCTTTCCTCTAATAACTCTACACTGACCTTCTCCTTTCCTCTAATAACTGTACACTGACCTTCTCCTTTCCTCTAATAACTGTACACTGACCTTCTCCTTTCCTCCAATAACTGTACACTGACCTTCTCCTTTCCTCTAATAACTCTACACTGACCTTCTCCTTTCCTCTAATAACCGTACACTGACCTTCTCCTTTCCTCTAATGACTGTACACTGACCTTCTCCTTTCCTCTAATAACTCTACACTGACCTTCTCCTTTCCTCTAATAACTGTACACTGACCTTCTCCTTTCCTCTAATAACTGTACACTGACCTTCTCCTTTCCTCTAATAACTCTACACTGACCTTCTCCTTTCCTCTAATAACTGTACACTGACCTTCTCCTTTCCTCTAATAACTGTACACTGACCTTCTCCTTTCCTCTAATAACTGTACACTGACCTTCTCCTTTCCTCTAATGACTGTACACTGACCTTCTCCTTTCCTCTAATAACTGTACACTGACCTTCTCCTTTCCTCTAATAACTCTACACTGACCTTCTCCTTTCCACTTATGACTGTACACTGACCTTCTCCTTTCCTCTAATAACTGTACACTGACCTTCTCCTTTCCTCCAATAACTGTACACTGACCTTCTCCTTTCCTCTAATGACTGTACACTGACCTTCTCCTTTCCTCTAATAACTGTACACTGACCTTCTCCTTTCCTCTAATAACCGTACACTGACCTTCTCCTTTCCTCTAATGACTGTACACTGACCTTCTCCTTTCCACTTATGACTGTACACTGACCTTCTCCTTTTCTCTAATAACTCTACACTGACCTTCTCCTTTCCTCTAATAACTGTACACTGACCTTCTCCTTTCCTCTAATAACTGTACACTGACCTTCTCCTTTCCTCTAATAACTGTACACTGACCTTCTCCTTTCCTCTAATAACCGTACACTGACCTTCTCCTTTCCTCTAATAACCGTACACTGACCTTCTCCTTTCCTCTAATGACTGTACACTGACCTTCTCCTTTCCACTTATGACTGTACACTGACCTTCTCCTTTTCTCTAATAACTCTACACTGACCTTCTCCTTTCCTCTAATAACTGTACACTGACCTTCTCCTTTCCTCTAATAACTGTACACTGACCTTCTCCTTTCCTCTAATAACTGTACACTGACCTTCTCCTTTCCTCTAATAACTGTACACCGACCTTCTCCTTTCCTCTAATAACTGTACACTGACCTTCTCCTTTCCTCTAATAACTGTACACTGACCTTCTCCTTTCCTCTAATGACTGTACACTGACCTTCTCCTTTCCTCTAATAACTGTACACTGACCTACTCCTTTCCTCTAATAACTCTACACTGACCTTCTCCTTTCCTCTAATGACTGTACACTGACCTTCTCCTTTCCTCTAATAACTGTACACTGACCTTCTCCTTTCCTCTAATAACTGTACACTGACCTTCTCCTTTCCTCTAATAACTGTACACTGATCTTCTCCTTTCCTCTAATAACTGTACACTGACCTTCTCCTTTCCTCTAATAACTCTACACTGACCTTCTCCTTTCCTCTAATAACTGTACACTGATCTTCTCCTTTCCTCTAATAACTGTACACTGACCTTCTCCTTTCCTCTAATAACTGTACACCGACCTTCTCCTTTCCTCTAATAACTGTACACTGACCTTCTCCTTTCCTCTAATAACTGTACACTGACCTTCTCCTTTTCTCTAATAACTCTACACTGACCTTCTCCTTTCCTCTAATGACTGTACACTGACCTTCTCCTTTCCTCTAATAACTGTACACTGACCTTCTCCTTTCCTCTAATAACTGTACACCGACCTTCTCCTTTCCTCTAATAACTGTACACTGATCTTCTCCTTTCCTCTAATAACTGTACACTGACCTTCTCCTTTTCTCTAATAACTCTACACTGACCTTCTCCTTTCCTCTAATAACTGTACACTGATCTTCTCCTTTCCTCTAATAACTGTACACTGACCTTCTCCTTTCCTCTAATAACTGTACACCGACCTTCTCCTTTCCTCTAATAACTGTACACTGACCTTCTCCTTTCCTCTAATAACTGTACACTGACCTTCTCCTTTCCTCTAATAACTGTACACTGACCTTCTCCTTTCCTCTAATAACTGTACACTGACCTTCTCCTTTCCTCTAATAACTCTACACTGACCTTCTCCTTTCCACTTATGACTGTACACTGACCTTCTCCTTTCCTCTAATAACTGTACACTGACCTTCTCCTTTCCTCTAATAACTCTACACTGACCTTCTCCTTTCCACTTATGACTGTACACTGACCTTCTCCTTTCCTCTAATAACTGTACACTGACCTTCTCCTTTCCTCTAATAACTGTACACTGACCTTCTCCTTTCCTCTAATAACTGTACACTGACCTTCTCCTTTCCTCTAATAACTGTACACTGACCTTCTCCTTTCCTCTAATGACTGTACACTGACCTTCTCCTTTCCTCCAATAACTGTACACTGACCTTCTCCTTTCCTCTAATAACTCTACACTGACCTTCTCCTTTCCTCTAATAACCGTACACTGACCTTCTCCTTTCCTCTAATGACTGTACACTGACCTTCTCCTTTCCTCTAATAACTCTACACTGACCTTCTCCTTTCCTCTAATAACTGTACACTGACCTTCTCCTTTCCTCTAATAACTGTACACTGACCTTCTCCTTTCCTCTAATAACTCTACACTGACCTTCTCCTTTCCTCTAATAACTGTACACTGACCTTCTCCTTTCCTCTAATAACTGTACACTGACCTTCTCCTTTCCTCTAATAACTGTACACTGACCTTCTCCTTTCCTCTAATGACTGTACACTGACCTTCTCCTTTCCTCTAATAACTGTACACTGACCTTCTCCTTTCCTCTAATAACTCTACACTGACCTTCTCCTTTCCACTTATGACTGTACACTGACCTTCTCCTTTCCTCTAATAACTGTACACTGACCTTCTCCTTTCCTCCAATAACTGTACACTGACCTTCTCCTTTCCTCTAATGACTGTACACTGACCTTCTCCTTTCCTCTAATAACTGTACACTGACCTTCTCCTTTCCTCTAATAACCGTACACTGACCTTCTCCTTTCCACTTATGACTGTACACTGACCTTCTCCTTTCCTCTAATGACTGTACACTGACCTTCTCCTTTCCACTTATGACTGTACACTGACCTTCTCCTTTTCTCTAATAACTCTACACTGACCTTCTCCTTTCCTCTAATAACTGTACACTGACCTTCTCCTTTCCTCTAATAACTGTACACTGACCTTCTCCTTTCCTCTAATAACTGTACACTGACCTTCTCCTTTCCTCTAATAACCGTACACTGACCTTCTCCTTTCCTCTAATAACCGTACACTGACCTTCTCCTTTCCTCTAATGACTGTACACTGACCTTCTCCTTTCCACTAATAACTCTACACTGACCTTCTCCTTTCCACTTATGACTGTACACTGACCTTCTCCTTTCCTCTAATAACTGTACACTGACCTTCTCCTTTCCTCTAATAACTCTACACTGACCTTCTCCTTTCCACTTATGACTGTACACTGACCTTCTCCTTTCCTCTAATAACTGTACACTGACCTTCTCCTTTCCTCTAATAACTGTACACTGACCTTCTCCTTTCCTCTAATAACTGTACACTGACCTTCTCCTTTCCTCTAATAACTGTACACTGACCTTCTCCTTTCCTCTAATGACTGTACACTGACCTTCTCCTTTCCTCCAATAACTGTACACTGACCTTCTCCTTTCCTCTAATAACTCTACACTGACCTTCTCCTTTCCTCTAATAACCGTACACTGACCTTCTCCTTTCCTCTAATGACTGTACACTGACCTTCTCCTTTCCTCTAATAACTCTACACTGACCTTCTCCTTTCCTCTAATAACTGTACACTGACCTTCTCCTTTCCTCTAATAACCGTACACTGACCTTCTCCTTTCCTCTAATGACTGTACACTGACCTTCTCCTTTCCTCTAATAACTCTACACTGACCTTCTCCTTTCCTCTAATAACTGTACACTGACCTTCTCCTTTCCTCTAATAACTGTACACTGACCTTCTCCTTTCCTCTAATAACTCTACACTGACCTTCTCCTTTCCTCTAATAACTGTACACTGACCTTCTCCTTTCCTCTAATAACTGTACACTGACCTTCTCCTTTCCTCTAATAACTGTACACTGACCTTCTCCTTTCCTCTAATAACTGTACACTGACCTTCTCCTTTCCTCCAATAACTGTACACTGACCTTCTCCTTTCCTCTAATGACTGTACACTGACCTTCTCCTTTCCTCTAATAACTGTACACTGACCTTCTCCTTTCCTCTAATAACCGTACACTGACCTTCTCCTTTCCTCTAATGACTGTACACTGACCTTCTCCTTTCCACTTATGACTGTACACTGACCTTCTCCTTTTCTCTAATAACTCTACACTGACCTTCTCCTTTCCTCTAATAACTGTACACTGACCTTCTCCTTTCCTCTAATAACTGTACACTGACCTTCTCCTTTCCTCTAATAACTGTACACTGACCTTCTCCTTTCCTCTAATAACCGTACACTGACCTTCTCCTTTCCTCTAATAACCGTACACTGACCTTCTCCTTTCCTCTAATGACTGTACACTGACCTTCTCCTTTCCACTTATGACTGTACACTGACCTTCTCCTTTTCTCTAATAACTCTACACTGACCTTCTCCTTTCCTCTAATAACTGTACACTGACCTTCTCCTTTCCTCTAATAACTGTACACTGACCTTCTCCTTTCCTCTAATAACTGTACACTGACCTTCTCCTTTCCTCTAATAACTGTACACCGACCTTCTCCTTTCCTCTAATAACTGTACACTGACCTTCTCCTTTCCTCTAATAACTGTACACTGACCTTCTCCTTTCCTCTAATGACTGTACACTGACCTTCTCCTTTCCTCTAATAACTGTACACTGACCTACTCCTTTCCTCTAATAACTCTACACTGACCTTCTCCTTTCCTCTAATGACTGTACACTGACCTTCTCCTTTCCTCTAATAACTGTACACTGACCTTCTCCTTTCCTCTAATAACTGTACACTGACCTTCTCCTTTCCTCCAATAACTGTACACTGACCTTCTCCTTTCCTCTAATAACTGTACACTGACCTTCTCCTTTTCTCTAATAACTCTACACTGACCTTCTCCTTTCCTCTAATAACTGTACACTGATCTTCTCCTTTCCTCTAATAACTGTACACTGACCTTCTCCTTTCCTCTAATAACTGTACACCGACCTTCTCCTTTCCTCTAATAACTGTACACTGACCTTCTCCTTTCCTCTAATAACTGTACACTGACCTTCTCCTTTCCTCTAATGACTGTACACTGACCTTCTCCTTTCCTCTAATAACTGTACACTGACCTTCTCCTTTCCTCTAATAACTCTACACTGACCTTCTCCTTTCCACTTATGACTGTACACTGACCTTCTCCTTTCCTCTAATAACTGTACACTGACCTTCTCCTTTCCTCTAATAACTCTACACTGACCTTCTCCTTTCCACTTATGACTGTACACTGACCTTCTCCTTTCCTCTAATAACTGTACACTGACCTTCTCCTTTCCTCTAATAACTGTACACTGACCTTCTCCTTTCCTCTAATAACTGTACACTGACCTTCTCCTTTCCTCTAATAACTGTACACTGACCTTCTCCTTTCCTCTAATGACTGTACACTGACCTTCTCCTTTCCTCTAATAACCGTACACTGACCTTCTCCTTTCCTCTAATAACTGTACACTGACCTTCTCCTTTCCTCTAATAACTGTACACTGACCTTCTCCTTTCCTCTAATGACTGTACACTGACCTTCTCCTTTCCTCTAATGACTGTACACTGACCTTCTCCTTTCCTCTAATAACCGTACACTGACCTTCTCCTTTCCTCTAATAACTGTACACTGACCTTCTCCTTTCCTCTAATAACTGTACACTGACGTTCTCCTTTCCTCTAATAACTGTACACTGACCTTCTCCTTTCCTCTAATAACTGTACACTGACGTTCTCCTTTCCTCTAATAACTGTACACTGACCTTCTCCTTTCCTCTAATAACTGTACACTGACCTTCTCCTTTCCTCTAATAACTGTACACTGACGTTCTCCTTTCCTCTAATAACCGTACACTGACCTTCTCCTTTCCTCTAATAACTGTACACCGACCTTCTCCTTTCCTCTAATAACTGTACACTGACCTTCTCCTTTCCTCTAATGACTGTACACTGACCTTCTCCTTTCCTCTAATGACTGTACACTGACCTTCTCCTTTCCTCTAATAACCGTACACTGACCTTCTCCTTTCCTCTAATAACTGTACACTGACCTTCTCCTTTCCTCTAATAACTGTACACTGACGTTCTCCTTTCCTCTAATAACTGTACACTGACCTTCTCCTTTCCTCTAATAACTGTACACTGACGTTCTCCTTTCCTCTAATAACTGTACACTGACCTTCTCCTTTCCTCTAATAACTGTACACCGACCTTCTCCTTTCCTCTAATAACTGTACACTGACCTTCTCCTTTCCTCTAATAACTGTACACTGACCTTCTCCTTTCCTCTAATGACTGTACACCGACCTTCTCCTTTCCTCTAAAACTGTACACTGACCTTCTCCTTTCCTCTAATAACCGTACACTGACCTTCTCCTTTCCTCTAATAACTGTACACTGACCTTCTCCTTTCCTCTAATAACTGTACACTGACCTTCTCCTTTCCTCTAATAACTGTACACCGACCTTCTCCTTTCCTCTAAAACTGTACACTGACCTTCTCCTTTCCTCTAATAACCGTACACTGACCTTCTCCTTTCCTCTAATGACTGTACACTGACCTTCTCCTTTCCACTTATGACTGTACACTGACCTTCTCCTTTCCTCTAATAACTGTACACTGACCTTCTCCTTTCCTCTAATGACTGTACACTGACCTTCTCCTTTCCTCTAATAACTGTACACTGACCTTCTCCTTTCCTCTAATAACCGTACACTGACCTTCTCCTTTCCTCTAATGACTGTACACTGACCTTCTCCTTTCCACTTATGACTGTACACTGACCTTCTCCTTTCCTCTAATAACTGTACACTGACCTTCTCCTTTCCTCTAATAACTGTACACTGACCTTCTCCTTTCCTCTAATGACTGTACACTGACCTTCTCATTTCCTCTAATAACTGTACACTGACCTTCTCCTTTCCTCTAATAACTGTACACTGACCTTCTCCTTTCCTCTAATAACTGTACACTGATCTTCTCCTTTCCTCTAATAACTCTACACTGACCTTCTCCTTTCCTCTAATAACTGTACACTGACCTTCTCCTTTCCTCTAATAACTGTACACTGACCTTCTCCTTTCCTCTAATAACTCTACACTGACCTTCTCCTTTCCTCTAATAACTGTACACTGACCTTCTCCTTTCCTCTAATGACTGTACACTGACCTTCTCCTTTCCTCTAATGACTGTACACTGACCTTCTCCTTTCCTCTAATAACTGTACACTGACGTTCTCCTTTCCTCTAATAACTGTACACTAACCTTCTCCTTTCCTCTAATAACTGTACACTGACCTTCTCCTTTCCTCTAATAACTGTACACTGACCTTCTCCTTTCCTCTAATAACTGTACACTGACCTTCTCCTTTCCTCTAATGACTGTACACTGACCTTCTCCTTTCCTCTAATAACTGTACACTGACCTTCTCCTTTCCTCTAATAACCGTACACTGACCTTCTCCTTTCCTCTAATGACTGTACACTGACCTTCTCCTTTCCACTTATGACTGTACACTGACCTTCTCCTTTCCTCTAATAACTGTACACTGACCTTCTCCTTTCCTCTAATGACTGTACACTGACCTTCTCATTTCCTCTAATAACTGTACACTGACCTTCTCCTTTCCTCTAATAACCGTACACTGACCTTCTCCTTTCCTCTAATAACCGTACACTGACCTTCTCCTTTCCTCTAATGACTGTACACTGACCTTCTCCTTTCCACTTATGACTGTACACTGACCTTCTCCTTTCCTCTAATAACTGTACACTGACCTTCTCCTTTCCTCTAATGACTGTACACTGACCTTCTCATTTCCTCTAATAACTGTACACTGACCTTCTCCTTTCCTCTAATAACTGTACACTGACCTTCTCCTTTCCTCTAATAACTGTACACTGATCTTCTCCTTTCCTCTAATAACTGTACACTGACCTTCTCCTTTCCTCTAATAACTGTACACTGACCTTCTCCTTTCCTCTAATGACTGTACACTGACCTTCTCCTTTCCTCTAATAACTGTACACTGACGTTCTCCTTTCCTCTAATAACTGTACACTGACCTTCTCCTTTCCTCTAATAACTGTACACTGATCTTCTCCTTTCCTCTAATAACTGTACACTGACCTTCTCCTTTCCTCTAATAACTGTACACTGACCTTCTCCTTTCCTCTAATAACTGTACACTGACCTTCTCCTTTCCTCTAATAACTGTACACTGACCTTCTCCTTTCCTCTAATAACTGTACACTGACCTTCTCCTTTCCTCTAATGACTGTACACCGACCTTCTCCTTTCCTCTAAAACTGTACACTGACCTTCTCCTTTCCTCTAATAACCGTACACTGACCTTCTCCTTTCCTCTAATAACTGTACACTGACCTTCTCCTTTCCTCTAATAACTGTACACTGACCTTCTCCTTTCCTCTAATAACTGTACACCGACCTTCTCCTTTCCTCTAAAACTGTACACTGACCTTCTCCTTTCCTCTAATAACCGTACACTGACCTTCTCCTTTCCTCTAATGACTGTACACTGACCTTCTCCTTTCCACTTATGACTGTACACTGACCTTCTCCTTTCCTCTAATAACTGTACACTGACCTTCTCCTTTCCTCTAATAACTCTACACTGACCTTCTCCTTTCCACTTATGACTGTACACTGACCTTCTCCTTTCCTCTAATAACTGTACACTGACCTTCTCCTTTCCTCCAATAACTGTACACTGACCTTCTCCTTTCCTCTAATGACTGTACACTGACCTTCTCCTTTCCTCTAATAACTGTACACTGACCTTCTCCTTTCCTCTAATAACCGTACACTGACCTTCTCCTTTCCTCTAATGACTGTACACTGACCTTCTCCTTTCCACTTATGACTGTACACTGACCTTCTCCTTTCCTCTAATAACTGTACACTGACCTTCTCCTTTCCTCTAATAACTGTACACTGACCTTCTCCTTTCCTCTAATGACTGTACACTGACCTTCTCATTTCCTCTAATAACTGTACACTGACCTTCTCCTTTCCTCTAATAACTGTACACTGACCTTCTCCTTTCCTCTAATAACTGTACACTGATCTTCTCCTTTCCTCTAATAACTCTACACTGACCTTCTCCTTTCCTCTAATAACTGTACACTGACCTTCTCCTTTCCTCTAATAACTGTACACTGACCTTCTCCTTTCCTCTAATAACTCTACACTGACCTTCTCCTTTCCTCTAATAACTGTACACTGACCTTCTCCTTTCCTCTAATGACTGTACACTGACCTTCTCCTTTCCTCTAATGACTGTACACTGACCTTCTCCTTTCCTCTAATAACTGTACACTGACGTTCTCCTTTCCTCTAATAACTGTACACTAACCTTCTCCTTTCCTCTAATAACTGTACACTGACCTTCTCCTTTCCTCTAATAACTGTACACTGACCTTCTCCTTTCCTCTAATAACTGTACACTGACCTTCTCCTTTCCTCTAATAACTGTACACTGACCTTCTCCTTTCCTCTAATAACTGTACACTGACCTTCTCCTTTCCTCTAATGACTGTACACTGACCTTCTCCTTTCCTCTAATAACTGTACACTGACCTTCTCCTTTCCTCTAATAACCGTACACTGACCTTCTCCTTTCCTCTAATGACTGTACACTGACCTTCTCCTTTCCACTTATGACTGTACACTGACCTTCTCCTTTCCTCTAATAACTGTACACTGACCTTCTCCTTTCCTCTAATAACTGTACACTGACCTTCTCCTTTCCTCTAATGACTGTACACTGACCTTCTCATTTCCTCTAATAACTGTACACTGACCTTCTCCTTTCCTCTAATAACTGTACACTGACCTTCTCCTTTCCTCTAATAACTGTACACTGATCTTCTCCTTTCCTCTAATAACTGTACACTGACCTTCTCCTTTCCTCTAATAACTGTACACTGACCTTCTCCTTTCCTCTAATAACTGTACACTGACCTTCTCCTTTCCTCTAATAACTGTACACTGACCTTCTCCTTTCCTCTAATAACTGTACACTGACCTTCTCCTTTCCTCTAATGACTGTACACTGACCTTCTCCTTTCCTCTAATGACTGTACACTGACCTTCTCCTTTCCTCTAATAACTGTACACTGACGTTCTCCTTTCCTCTAATAACTGTACACTAACCTTCTCCTTTCCTCTAATAACTGTACACTGACCTTCTCCTTTCCTCTAATAACTGTACACTGACCTTCTCCTTTCCTCTAATAACTGTACACTGACCTTCTCCTTTCCTCTAATAACTTTACACTGACCTTCTCCTTTCCTCTAATAACTGTACACCGACCTTCTCCTTTCCTCTAATAACTGTACACTGACCTTCTCCTTTCCTCTAATAACCGTACACTGACCTTCTCCTTTCCTCTAATAACTCTACACTGACCTTCTCCTTTCCACTTATGACTGTACACTGACCTTCTCCTTTCCACTTATGACTGTACACTGACCTTCTCCTTTCCTCTAATAACTGTACACTGACCTTCTCCTTTCCTCTAATAACTGTACACTGACCTTCTCCTTTCCTCTAATGACTGTACACCGACCTTCTCCTTTCCACTTATGACTGTACACTGACCTTCTCCTTTCCTCTAATAACTGTACACTGACCTTCTCCTTTCCTCTAATAACTGTACACTGACCTTCTCCTTTCCTCTAATGACTGTACACTGACCTTCTCCTTTCCTCTAATAACTGTACACTGACCTTCTCCTTTCCTCTAATAACTGTACACTGACCTTCTCCTTTCCTCTAATAACTGTACACTGACCTTCTCCTTTCCACTTATGACTGTACACTGACCTTCTCCTTTCCTCTAATAACTGTACACTGACCTTCTCCTTTCCTCCAATAACTGTACACTGACCTTCTCCTTTCCTCTAATGACTGTACACTGACCTTCTCCTTTCCTCTAATAACTCTACACTGACCTTCTCCTTTCCTCTAATAACTGTACACTGACCTTCTCCTTTCCTCTAATAACTGTACACTGACCTTCTCCTTTCCTCTAATAACTGTACACTGACCTTCTCCTTTCCTCTAATGACTGTACACTGACCTTCTCCTTTCCTCTAATAACTGTACACTGACCTTCTCCTTTCCTCTAATAACTGTACACTGACCTTCTCCTTTCCTCTAATAACTCTACACTGACCTTCTCCTTTCCTCTAATAACTCTACACTGACCTTCTCCTTTCCTCTAATAACTGTACACTGACCTTCTCCTTTCCTCTAATAACTGTACACTGACCTTCT
Organism: Lithobates septentrionalis; assembly: GCA_037952835.1. Taxonomy (NCBI): domain Eukaryota; kingdom Metazoa; phylum Chordata; class Amphibia; order Anura; family Ranidae; genus Lithobates; species Lithobates septentrionalis. The sequence continues at coordinate 821,615 of JBBDGP010003024.1, forward strand.
CCTTTCCTCTAATAACTGTACACTGATGTTCTCCTTTCCTCTAATAACTGTACACTGACCTTCTCCTTTCCTCTAATAACTGTACACTGACCTTCTCCTTTCCTCTAATAACTGTACACTGACCTTCTCCTTTCCTCTAATAACTGTACACTGACCTTCTCCTTTCCTCTAATGACTGTACACTGACCTTCTCCTTTCCTCCAATAACTGTACACTGACCTTCTCCTTTCCTCTAATAACTCTGCACTGACCTTCTCCTTTCCTCTAATGACTGTACACTGACCTTCTCCTTTCCTCTAATAACTGTACACTGACCTTCTCCTTTCCTCTAATAACTGTACACTGACCTTCTCCTTTCCTCTAATAACTGTACACCGACCTTCTCCTTTCCTCTAATAACTCTACACTGACCTTCTCCTTTCCTCTAATAACTCTACACTGACCTTCTCCTTTCCTCTAATAACTCTACACTGACCTTCTCCTTTCCTCTAATAACTGTACACTGACCTTCTCCTTTCCTCTAATAACTCTACACTGACCTTCTCCTTTCCTCTAATAACTCTACACTGACCTTCTCCTTTCCTCTAATAACTCTACACTGACCTTCTCCTTTCCTCTAATAACTGTACACTGACCTTCTCCTTTCCTCTAATAACCGTACACTGACCTTCTCCTTTCCTCTAATAACTGTACACTGACCTTCTCCTTTCCTCTAATAACTGTACACTGATCTTCTCCTTTCCTCTAATAACTCTACACTGACCTTCTCCTTTCCTCTAATAACTCTACACTGACCTTCTCCTTTCCTCTAATAACTGTACACTGACCTTCTCCTTTCCTCTAATAACTCTACACTGACCTTCTCCTTTCCTCTAATAACTCTACACTGACCTTCTCCTTTCCTCTAATAACTCTACACTGACCTTCTCCTTTCCTCTAATAACTGTACACTGACCTTCTCCTTTCCTCTAATAACTGTACACTGACCTTCTCCTTTCCTCTAATAACTGTACACTGACCTTCTCCTTTCCTCTAATAACTGTACACTGACCTTCTCCTTTCCTCTAATGACTGTACACTGACCTTCTCCTTTCCTCTAATGACTGTACACTGACCTTCTCCTTTCCTCTAATAACTGTACACTGACGTTCTCCTTTCCTCTAATAACTGTACACTAACCTTCTCCTTTCCTCTAATAACTGTACACTGACCTTCTCCTTTCCTCTAATAACTGTACACTGACCTTCTCCTTTCCTCTAATAACTGTACACTGACCTTCTCCTTTCCTCTAATAACTTTACACTGACCTTCTCCTTTCCTCTAATAACTGTACACCGACCTTCTCCTTTCCTCTAATAACTGTACACTGACCTTCTCCTTTCCTCTAATAACCGTACACTGACCTTCTCCTTTCCACTTATGACTGTACACTGACCTTCTCCTTTCCTCTAATAACTGTACACTGACCTTCTCCTTTCCTCTAATAACTGTACACTGACCTTCTCCTTTCCTCTAATGACTGTACACCGACCTTCTCCTTTCCACTTATGACTGTACACTGACCTTCTCCTTTCCTCTAATAACTGTACACTGACCTTCTCCTTTCCTCTAATAACTGTACACTGACCTTCTCCTTTCCTCTAATGACTGTACACTGACCTTCTCCTTTCCTCTAATAACTGTACACTGACCTTCTCCTTTCCTCTAATAACTGTACACTGACCTTCTCCTTTCCTCTAATAACTGTACACTGACCTTCTCCTTTCCACTTATGACTGTACACTGACCTTCTCCTTTCCTCTAATAACTGTACACTGACCTTCTCCTTTCCTCCAATAACTGTACACTGACCTTCTCCTTTCCTCTAATGACTGTACACTGACCTTCTCCTTTCCTCTAATAACTCTACACTGACCTTCTCCTTTCCTCTAATAACTGTACACTGACCTTCTCCTTTCCTCTAATAACTGTACACTGACCTTCTCCTTTCCTCTAATAACTGTACACTGACCTTCTCCTTTCCTCTAATGACTGTACACTGACCTTCTCCTTTCCTCTAATAACTGTACACTGACCTTCTCCTTTCCTCTAATAACTGTACACTGACCTTCTCCTTTCCTCTAATAACTCTACACTGACCTTCTCCTTTCCTCTAATAACTGTACACTGACCTTCTCCTTTCCTCTAATAACTGTACACTGACCTTCTCCTTTCCTCTAATAACTGTACACTGATGTTCTCCTTTCCTCTAATAACTGTACACTGACCTTCTCCTTTCCTCTAATAACTGTACACTGACCTTCTCCTTTCCTCTAATAACTGTACACTGACCTTCTCCTTTCCTCTAATAACTGTACACTGACCTTCTCCTTTCCTCTAATGACTGTACACTGACCTTCTCCTTTCCTCTAATAACTGTACACTGACCTTCTCCTTTCCTCTAATAACTGTACACTGACCTTCTCCTTTCCTCTAATAACTGTACACCGACCTTCTCCTTTCCTCTAATAACTCTACACTGACCTTCTCCTTTCCTCTAATAACTCTACACTGACCTTCTCCTTTCCTCTAATAACTCTACACTGACCTTCTCCTTTCCTCTAATAACTGTACACTGACCTTCTCCTTTCCTCTAATAACTCTACACTGACCTTCTCCTTTCCTCTAATAACTCTACACTGACCTTCTCCTTTCCTCTAATAACTCTACACTGACCTTCTCCTTTCCTCTAATAACTCTACACTGACCTTCTCCTTTCCTCTAATAACTGTACACTGACCTTCTCCTTTCCTCTAATAACTGTACACTGATGTTCTCCTTTCCTCTAATAACTGTACACTGACCTTCTCCTTTCCTCTAATAACTGTACACTGACCTTCTCCTTTCCTCTAATAACTGTACACTGACGTTCTCCTTTCCTCTAATAACTGTACACTGACCTTCTCCTTTCCTCTAATAACTGTACACTGATCTTCTCCTTTCCTCTAATAACTGTACACTGACCTTCTCCTTTCCTCTAATAACTGTACACTGACCTTCTCCTTTCCTCTAATAACTGTACACTGACCTTCTCCTTTCCTCTAATAACTGTACACTGACCTTCTCCTTTCCTCTAATAACTGTACACTGACCTTCTCCTTTCCTCTAATAACTGTACACTGACCTTCTCCTTTCCTCTAATAACTGTACACTGACCTTCTCCTTTCCTCTAATAACTGTACACTGACCTTCTCCTTTCCTCTAATAACTGTACACTGACCTTCTCCTTTCCTCTAATAACTGTACACTGATCTTCTCCTTTCCTCTAATAACTGTACACTGACCTTCTCCTTTCCTCTAATAACTGTACACTGACCTTCTCCTTTCCTCTAATAACTGTACACTGACCTTCTCCTTTCCTCTAATAACTGTACACTGACCTTCTCCTTTCCTCTAATAACTGTACACTGACCTTCTCCTTTCCTCTAATAACTGTACACTGACCTTCTCCTTTCCTCTAATAACTGTACACTGACCTTCTCCTTTCCTCTAATAACTGTACACCGACCTTCTCCTTTCCTCTAATAACTGTACACCGACCTTCTCCTTTCCTCTAATAACTGTACACTGACGTTCTCCTTTCCTCTAATAACTGTACACTGACCTTCTCCTTTCCTCTAATAACTGTACACTGACCTTCTCCTTTCCTCTAATAACTGTACACTGACCTTCTCCTTTCCTCTAATAATTGTACACTGACCTTCTCCTTTCCTCTAATAACTGTACACTGACCTTCTCCTTTCCTCTAATAACTGTACACTGACCTTCTCCTTTCCTCTAATAACTGTACACTGACCTTCTCCTTTCCTCTAATAACTGTACACTGACCTTCTCCTTTCCTCTAATAACTGTACACTGACCTTCTCCTTTCCTCTAATAACTGTACACTGACCTTCTCCTTTCCTCTAATAACTGTACACTGACCTTCTCCTTTCCTCTAATAACTGTACACTGATCTTCTCCTTTCCTCTAATAACTGTACACTGACCTTCTCCTTTCCTCTAATAACTGTACACTGACCTTCTCCTTTCCTCTAATAACTGTACACTGACCTTCTCCTTTCCTCTAATAACTGTACACCGACCTTCTCCTTTCCTCTAATAACTGTACACTGACCTTCTCCTTTCCTCTAATAACTCTACACCGACCTTCTCCTTTCCTCTAATAACTGTACACTGACCTTCTCCTTTCCTCTAATAACTGTACACTGACCTTCTCCTTTCCTCTAATGACTGTACACTGACCTTCTCCTTTCCTCTAATGACTGTACACTGACCTTCTCCTTTCCTCTAATAACTGTACACTGACCTTCTCCTTTCCTCTAATAACTGTACACTGACCTTCTCCTTTCCTCTAATAACTGTACACTGACCTTCTCCTTTCCTCTAATAACTGTACACTGACCTTCTCCTTTCCTCTAATAACTGTACACTGACCTTCTCCTTTCCTCTAATAACTGTACACTGACCTTCTCCTTTCCTCTAATAACTGTACACCGACCTTCTCCTTTCCACTTATGACTGTACACTGACCTTCTCCTTTCCTCTAATAACTGTACACTGACCTTCTCCTTTCCTCTAATAACTGTACACTGACCTTCTCCTTTCCACTTATGACTGTACACTGACCTTCTCCTTTCCTCTAATAACTGTACACCGACCTTCTCCTTTCCACTTATGACTGTACACTGACCTTCTCCTTTCCTCTAATAACTGTACACTGACCTTCTCCTTTCCTCTAATAACTGTACACCGACCTTCTCCTTTCCACTTATGACTGTACACTGACCTTCTCCTTTCCTCTAATAACTGTACACTGACCTTCTCCTTTCCTCTAATAACTGTACACTGACCTTCTCCTTTCCTCTAATAACTGTACACTGACGTTCTCCTTTCCTCTAATAACTGTACACTGACCTTCTCCTTTCCTCTAATAACTCTACACTGACCTTCTCCTTTCCTCTAATAACTCTACACTGACCTTCTCCTTTCCTCTAATAACTCTACACTGACCTTCTCCTTTCCTCTAATAACTGTACACTGACCTTCTCCTTTCCTCTAATGACTGTACACTGACCTTCTCCTTTCCTCTAATAACTGTACACTGACCTTCTCCTTTCCTCTAATGACTGTACACTGACCTTCTCCTTTCCTCTAATAACTCTACACTGACCTTCTCCTTTCCTCTAATAACTTTACACTGACCTTCTCCTTTCCTCCAATAACTGTACACTGACCTTCTCCTTTCCTCTAATAACTGTACACTGACCTTCTCCTTTCCTCTAATAACTCTACACTGACCTTCTCCTTTCCTCTAATAACTGTACACTGACCTTCTCCTTTCCTCTAATAACTGTACACCGACCTTCTCCTTTCCTCCAATAACTGTACACTGACCTTCTCCTTTCCTCTAATAACTGTACACTGACCTTCTCCTTTCCTCTAATAACCGTACACTGACCTTCTCCTTTCCTCTAATAACTGTACACTGACCTTCTCCTTTCCTCCAATAACTGTACACTGACCTTCTCCTTTCCTCTAATAACTGTACACTGACGTTCTCCTTTCCTCTAATAACTGTACACTGACCTTCTCCTTTCCTCTAATAACTGTACACTGACCTTCTCCTTTCCTCTAATAACTGTACACTGACCTTCTCCTTTCCTCTAATAAATGTACACTGACCTTCTCCTTTCCTCTAATAACCGTACACTGACCTTCTCCTTTCCTCTAATAACTGTACACTGACCTTCTCCTTTCCTCTAATAACTGTACACTGACCTTCTCCTTTCCTCTAATAACTCTACACTGACCTTCTCCTTTCCTCTAATAACTGTACACTGACCTTCTCCTTTCCTCTAATGACTGTACACCGACCTTCTCCTTTCCTCTAATAACTGTACACTGACCTTCTCCTTTCCTCTAATGACTGTACACTGACCTTCTCCTTTCCTCTAATAACCGTACACTGACCTTCTCCTTTCCTCTAATAACTGTACACTGACCTTCTCCTTTCCTCTAATAACTGTACACTGACCTTCTCCTTTCCTCTAATAACCGTACACTGACCTTCTCCTTTCCTCTAATAACTGTACACTGACCTTCTCCTTTCCTCTAATAACTCTACACTGACCTTCTCCTTTCCTCTAATAACTGTACACTGACCTTCTCCTTTCCTCTAATAACTCTACACTGACCTTCTCCTTTCCTCTAATAATTGTACACTGACCTTCTCCTTTCCTCTAATAACTGTACACTGACCTTCTCCTTTCCTCTAATAACTGTACACTGACCTTCTCCTTTCCTCTAATGACTCTACACTGACCTTCTCCTTTCCTCTAATAACTGTACACCGACCTTCTCCTTTCCTCTAATAACTGTACACTGACCTTCTCCTTTCCTCTAATAACTCTACACTGACCTTCTCCTTTCCTCTAATAACTGTACACTGACCTTCTCCTTTCCTCTAATAACCGTACACTGACCTTCTCCTTTCCTCTAATAACTGTACACTGACCTTCTCCTTTCCTCTAATAACTGTACACTGACCTTCTCCTTTCCTCTAATAACTGTACACTGACCTTCTCCTTTCCTCTAATAACTGTACACTGACCTTCTCCTTTCCTCTAATAACTGTACACTGACCTTCTCCTTTCCTCTAATAACCGTACACTGACCTTCTCCTTTCCTCTAATAACTGTACACTGACCTTCTCCTTTCCTCTAATAACTGTACACTGACCTTCTCCTTTCCTCTAATAACTCTACACTGACCTTCTCCTTTCCTCTAATAATTGTACACTGACCTTCTCCTTTCCTCTAATAACTGTACACTGACCTTCTCCTTTCCTCTAATAACTGTACACTGACCTTCTCCTTTCCTCTAATGACTCTACACTGACCTTCTCCTTTCCTCTAATAACTGTACACCGACCTTCTCCTTTCCTCTAATAACTGTACACTGACCTTCTCCTTTCCTCTAATAACTCTACACTGACCTTCTCCTTTCCTCTAATAACTGTACACTGACCTTCTCCTTTCCTCCAATAACTGTACACTGACCTTCTCCTTTCCTCTAATAACTGTACACTGACCTTCTCCTTTCCTCTAATAAATGTACACTGACCTTCTCCTTTCCTCTAATAACCGTACACTGACCTTCTCCTTTCCTCTAATAACTGTACACTGACCTTCTCCTTTCCTCTAATAACTGTACACTGACCTTCTCCTTTCCTCTAATAACTGTACACTGACCTTCTCCTTTCCTCTAATAACTCTACACTGACCTTCTCCTTTCCTCTAATAACTGTACACTGACCTTCTCCTTTCCTCTAATGACTGTACACCGACCTTCTCCTTTCCTCTAATAACTGTACACTGACCTTCTCCTTTCCTCTAATGACTGTACACTGACCTTCTCCTTTCCTCTAATAACCGTACACTGACCTTCTCCTTTCCTCTAATAACTGTACACTGACCTTCTCCTTTCCTCTAATAACTGTACACTGACCTTCTCCTTTCCTCTAATAACCGTACACTGACCTTCTCCTTTCCTCTAATAACTGTACACTGACCTTCTCCTTTCCTCTAATAACTGTACACTGACCTTCTCCTTTCCTCTAATAACCGTACACTGACCTTCTCCTTTCCTCTAATAACTGTACACTGACCTTCTCCTTTCCTCTAATAACTGTACACTGACCTTCTCCTTTCCTCTAATAACTCTACACTGACCTTCTCCTTTCCTCTAATAATTGTACACTGACCTTCTCCTTTCCTCTAATAACTGTACACTGACCTTCTCCTTTCCTCTAATAACTGTACACTGACCTTCTCCTTTCCTCTAATAACTGTACACTGACCTTCTCCTTTCCTCTAATAACTGTACACTGACCTTCTCCTTTCCTCTAATAACTGTACACTGACCTTCTCCTTTCCTCTAATAACTGTACACTGACCTTCTCCTTTCCTCCAATAACTGTACACTGACCTTCTCCTTTCCTCTAATAACTGTACACTGACCTTCTCCTTTCCTCTAATAAATGTACACTGACCTTCTCCTTTCCTCTAATAACCGTACACTGACCTTCTCCTTTCCTCTAATAACTGTACACTGACCTTCTCCTTTCCTCTAATAACTGTACACTGACCTTCTCCTTTCCTCTAATAACTGTACACTGACCTTCTCCTTTCCTCTAATAACTCTACACTGACCTTCTCCTTTCCTCTAATAACTGTACACTGACCTTCTCCTTTCCTCTAATGACTGTACACCGACCTTCTCCTTTCCTCTAATAACTGTACACTGACCTTCTCCTTTCCTCTAATGACTGTACACTGACCTTCTCCTTTCCTCTAATAACCGTACACTGACCTTCTCCTTTCCTCTAATAACTGTACACTGACCTTCTCCTTTCCTCTAATAACTGTACACTGACCTTCTCCTTTCCTCTAATAACCGTACACTGACCTTCTCCTTTCCTCTAATAACTGTACACTGACCTTCTCCTTTCCTCTAATAACTGTACACTGACCTTCTCCTTTCCTCTAATAACTCTACACTGACCTTCTCCTTTCCTCTAATAATTGTACACTGACCTTCTCCTTTCCTCTAATAACTGTACACTGACCTTCTCCTTTCCTCTAATAACTGTACACTGACCTTCTCCTTTCCTCTAATAACTGTACACTGACCTTCTCCTTTCCTCTAATAACTGTACACTGACCTTCTCCTTTCCTCTAATAACTGTACACTGACCTTCTCCTTTCCTCTAATAACTGTACACTGACCTTCTCCTTTCCTCTAATAACTGTACACTGACCTTCTCCTTTCCTCCAATAACTGTACACTGACCTTCTCCTTTCCTCTAATAACTCTGCACTGACCTTCTCCTTTCCTCTAATAACTCTACACTGACCTTCTCCTTTCCTCTAATAACTCTACACTGACCTTCTCCTTTCCTCTAATAACTGTACACTGACCTTCTCCTTTCCTCTAATGACTGTACACTGACCTTCTCCTTTCCTCTAATAACTGTACACTGACCTTCTCCTTTCCTCTAATGACTGTACACTGACCTTCTCCTTTCCTCTAATAACTCTACACTGACCTTCTCCTTTCCTCTAATAACTTTACACTGACCTTCTCCTTTCCTCCAATAACTGTACACTGACCTTCTCCTTTCCTCTAATAACTGTACACTGACCTTCTCCTTTCCTCTAATAACTCTACACTGACCTTCTCCTTTCCTCTAATAACTGTACACTGACCTTCTCCTTTCCTCTAATAACTGTACACCGACCTTCTCCTTTCCTCCAATAACTGTACACTGACCTTCTCCTTTCCTCTAATAACTGTACACTGACCTTCTCCTTTCCTCTAATAACCGTACACTGACCTTCTCCTTTCCTCTAATAACTGTACACTGACCTTCTCCTTTCCTCCAATAACTGTACACTGACCTTCTCCTTTCCTCTAATAACTGTACACTGACGTTCTCCTTTCCTCTAATAACTGTACACTGACCTTCTCCTTTCCTCTAATAACTGTACACTGACCTTCTCCTTTCCTCTAATAAATGTACACTGACCTTCTCCTTTCCTCTAATAACCGTACACTGACCTTCTCCTTTCCTCTAATAACTGTACACTGACCTTCTCCTTTCCTCTAATAACTGTACACTGACCTTCTCCTTTCCTCTAATAACTCTACACTGACCTTCTCCTTTCCTCTAATAACTGTACACTGACCTTCTCCTTTCCTCTAATGACTGTACACCGACCTTCTCCTTTCCTCTAATAACTGTACACTGACCTTCTCCTTTCCTCTAATGACTGTACACTGACCTTCTCCTTTCCTCTAATAACCGTACACTGACCTTCTCCTTTCCTCTAATAACTGTACACTGACCTTCTCCTTTCCTCTAATAACTGTACACTGACCTTCTCCTTTCCTCTAATAACCGTACACTGACCTTCTCCTTTCCTCTAATAACTGTACACTGACCTTCTCCTTTCCTCTAATAACTGTACACTGACCTTCTCCTTTCCTCTAATAACTCTACACTGACCTTCTCCTTTCCTCTAATAATTGTACACTGACCTTCTCCTTTCCTCTAATAACTGTACACTGACCTTCTCCTTTCCTCTAATAACTGTACACTGACCTTCTCCTTTCCTCTAATGACTCTACACTGACCTTCTCCTTTCCTCTAATAACTGTACACTGACCTTCTCCTTTCCTCTAATAACTGTACACTGACCTTCTCCTTTCCTCTAATAACTCTACACTGACCTTCTCCTTTCCTCTAATAACTGTAGACTGACCTTCTCCTTTCCTCTAATAACCGTACACTGACCTTCTCCTTTCCTCTAATAACTGTACACTGACCTTCTCCTTTCCTCTAATAACTGTACACTGACCTTCTCCTTTCCTCTAATAACTGTACACTGACCTTCTCCTTTCCTCTAATAACTGTACACTGACCTTCTCCTTTCCTCTAATAACTGTACACTGACCTTCTCCTTTCCTCTAATAACCGTACACTGACCTTCTCCTTTCCTCTAATAACTGTACACTGACCTTCTCCTTTCCTCTAATAACTGTACACTGACCTTCTCCTTTCCTCTAATAACTCTACACTGACCTTCTCCTTTCCTCTAATAATTGTACACTGACCTTCTCCTTTCCTCTAATAACTGTACACTGACCTTCTCCTTTCCTCTAATAACTGTACACTGACCTTCTCCTTTCCTCTAATGACTCTACACTGACCTTCTCCTTTCCTCTAATAACTGTACACCGACCTTCTCCTTTCCTCTAATAACTGTACACTGACCTTCTCCTTTCCTCTAATAACTCTACACTGACCTTCTCCTTTCCTCTAATAACTGTACACTGACCTTCTCCTTTCCTCCAATAACTGTACACTGACCTTCTCCTTTCCTCTAATAACCGTACACTGACCTTCTCCTTTCCTCTAATAACTGTACACTGACCTTCTCCTTTCCTCTAATAACTGTACACTGACCTTCTCCTTTCCTCTAATAACTGTACACTGACCTTCTCCTTTCCTCTAATAACTCTACACTGACCTTCTCCTTTCCTCTAATAACTGTACACTGACCTTCTCCTTTCCTCTAATGACTGTACACCGACCTTCTCCTTTCCTCTAATAACTGTACACTGACCTTCTCCTTTCCTCTAATAACCGTACACTGACCTTCTCCTTTCCTCTAATGACTGTACACTGACCTTCTCCTTTCCTCTAATAACTCTACACTGACCTTCTCCTTTCCTCTAATAACTGTACACTGACCTTCTCCTTTCCTCTAATGACTGTACACCGACCTTCTCCTTTCCTCTAATAACTGTACACTGACCTTCTCCTTTCCTCTAATGACTGTACACTGACCTTCTCCTTTCCTCTAATAACCGTACACTGACCTTCTCCTTTCCTCTAATAACTGTACACTGACCTTCTCCTTTCCTCTAATAACTGTACACTGACCTTCTCCTTTCCTCTAATAACCGTACACTGACCTTCTCCTTTCCTCTAATAACTGTACACTGACCTTCTCCTTTCCTCTAATAACTGTACACTGACCTTCTCCTTTCCTCTAATAACTGTACACTGACCTTCTCCTTTCCTCTAATAACTGTACACTGACCTTCTCCTTTCCTCTAATAACTGTACACTGACCTTCTCCTTTCCTCTAATAACTGTACACTGACCTTCTCCTTTCCTCTAATAACCGTACACTGACCTTCTCCTTTCCTCTAATAACTGTACACTGACCTTCTCCTTTCCTCTAATAACTGTACACTGACCTTCTCCTTTCCTCTAATAACTCTACACTGACCTTCTCCTTTCCTCTAATAATTGTACACTGACCTTCTCCTTTCCTCTAATAACTGTACACTGACCTTCTCCTTTCCTCTAATAACTGTACACTGACCTTCTCCTTTCCTCTAATGACTCTACACTGACCTTCTCCTTTCCTCTAATAACTGTACACCGACCTTCTCCTTTCCTCTAATAACTGTACACTGACCTTCTCCTTTCCTCTAATAACTCTACACTGACCTTCTCCTTTCCTCTAATAACTGTACACTGACCTTCTCCTTTCCTCCAATAACTGTACACTGACCTTCTCCTTTCCTCTAATAACTGTACACTGACCTTCTCCTTTCCTCTAATAAATGTACACTGACCTTCTCCTTTCCTCTAATAACCGTACACTGACCTTCTCCTTTCCTCTAATAACTGTACACTGACCTTCTCCTTTCCTCTAATAACTGTACACTGACCTTCTCCTTTCCTCTAATAACTGTACACTGACCTTCTCCTTTCCTCTAATAACTCTACACTGACCTTCTCCTTTCCTCTAATAACTGTACACTGACCTTCTCCTTTCCTCTAATGACTGTACACCGACCTTCTCCTTTCCTCTAATAACTGTACACTGACCTTCTCCTTTCCTCTAATGACTGTACACTGACCTTCTCCTTTCCTCTAATAACCGTACACTGACCTTCTCCTTTCCTCTAATAACTGTACACTGACCTTCTCCTTTCCTCTAATAACTGTACACTGACCTTCTCCTTTCCTCTAATAACCGTACACTGACCTTCTCCTTTCCTCTAATAACTGTACACTGACCTTCTCCTTTCCTCTAATAACTGTACACTGACCTTCTCCTTTCCTCTAATAACCGTACACTGACCTTCTCCTTTCCTCTAATAACTGTACACTGACCTTCTCCTTTCCTCTAATAACTGTACACTGACCTTCTCCTTTCCTCTAATAACTCTACACTGACCTTCTCCTTTCCTCTAATAATTGTACACTGACCTTCTCCTTTCCTCTAATAACTGTACACTGACCTTCTCCTTTCCTCTAATAACTGTACACTGACCTTCTCCTTTCCTCTAATAACTGTACACTGACCTTCTCCTTTCCTCTAATAACTGTACACTGACCTTCTCCTTTCCTCTAATAACTGTACACTGACCTTCTCCTTTCCTCTAATAACTGTACACTGACCTTCTCCTTTCCTCCAATAACTGTACACTGACCTTCTCCTTTCCTCTAATAACTGTACACTGACCTTCTCCTTTCCTCTAATAAATGTACACTGACCTTCTCCTTTCCTCTAATAACCGTACACTGACCTTCTCCTTTCCTCTAATAACTGTACACTGACCTTCTCCTTTCCTCTAATAACTGTACACTGACCTTCTCCTTTCCTCTAATAACTGTACACTGACCTTCTCCTTTCCTCTAATAACTCTACACTGACCTTCTCCTTTCCTCTAATAACTGTACACTGACCTTCTCCTTTCCTCTAATGACTGTACACCGACCTTCTCCTTTCCTCTAATAACTGTACACTGACCTTCTCCTTTCCTCTAATGACTGTACACTGACCTTCTCCTTTCCTCTAATAACCGTACACTGACCTTCTCCTTTCCTCTAATAACTGTACACTGACCTTCTCCTTTCCTCTAATAACTGTACACTGACCTTCTCCTTTCCTCTAATAACCGTACACTGACCTTCTCCTTTCCTCTAATAACTGTACACTGACCTTCTCCTTTCCTCTAATAACTGTACACTGACCTTCTCCTTTCCTCTAATAACCGTACACTGACCTTCTCCTTTCCTCTAATAACTGTACACTGACCTTCTCCTTTCCTCTAATAACTGTACACTGACCTTCTCCTTTCCTCTAATAACTCTACACTGACCTTCTCCTTTCCTCTAATAATTGTACACTGACCTTCTCCTTTCCTCTAATAACTGTACACTGACCTTCTCCTTTCCTCTAATAACTGTACACTGACCTTCTCCTTTCCTCTAATAACTGTACACTGACCTTCTCCTTTCCTCTAATAACTGTACACTGACCTTCTCCTTTCCTCCAATAACTGTACACTGACCTTCTCCTTTCCTCTAATAACTCTGCACTGACCTTCTCCTTTCCTCTAATAACTGTACACTGACCTTCTCCTTTCTTTTTGTATTCATGCACGACTGTCTGGAGGCCGACCACCACCTGAAGAAGCAACGACAACCAAGTTATTTCTTGAGACAAATGTGTCACCAATAAGATTCTCCTGAACTATACTTCACCATGCTGAAAAGTTCTGTCTCGCGGTCCGATCCAATCGTTACAATCATTACACCGAATTCCCAAGTTACAGGACTAGATATGCCAGGATCCCGCCATTAATGTTGGAGTTTCGCTCTTCCAAGGCAGAGGGGCAATGAAACATCACAGCACAGACACTCATGGTTCGAAGGTGAAGTCTCAAAGGCACCAGAATATCTTTACTATCTCAAGTCTACCTTGATGGGTTCCGGCGTGTTCAAGAAAGGAAGAGGAGTGGTGGGGGGAAGGGTCGGGGCTTCTGGGCTGTTGTGGGTGGGTACAAAATCATTGAAGGAGGACATAAGTTCAAGAATGAACTTCAGGGAGGACTGTGGTGGAGATTTTTGCATTTCATATTTATAACAAGGAGCTTCAAGGGAACCATTGCAAGGACTCTAATTAATTTACCATGCCCCATTGAATATGTGTATGTGTGTGTATGTGTATGTATGTGTGTGTATGTGTATGTATGTGTGTGTATGTGTATATATATATATATTGGGGATGAGCTTCGAGTTTGAGCTGAACGTGAGTTCGACTCGAACATTAGCTGTTCGATTGTTCGACGAAGATCGAACATTATGGGCCGTTCGCGCCAAATTCGAGCAGCGTGTCACGGCTCATAATGCACTGCGTCATCGCAATGGTTTGCTGGCTGATGATTGGCCAAGCATGCACTATGACTACGGCCAATCACAGCGCCATAAGCAAACAGAGCCATAATTGGAAAAAGGCAGGGTGGCTTTGGCCAATTATGGCTCAGGGGATTATGTACACGCCCCACACTATATAAGGCAGCCTGAGAGAGAGTGTCATTTCATTTCATTCAGATAGACTGAGCAGACAGTTGATTTATTTAGCTCCAGTATATTTAGTATATATATATATATATATACATTCCAGACTTTGTGTGTATATATATATATATATATATATATATTGTATCCTGTGCAGCTAGATCTCGCTGCAGACCATTCCTGTTGTTCTCTTCCTGATATACTACAGGCAGGCAGTTCATTCAGTTAGCTGCAGTATATTCAGTATATACATACATCCAAGCCTTGTGCAGCTACATCTCACTGCAGGCCATTCCTGGTGTACTTATTCAAATACATTACAAATACATCAAATACAGCATGTCTGGAGGCCACCAAGGAGAGACAGACGCTCACAGTCCACTAAAAGAGGGCAAGCAGGCTCTGTGTCTACCGCCAACATTGCTGGTCGTGGACACAGTGCATCCTCAGCACGTGGCCGTGGGGCACATTTGTCCTTTTTTTCGGAAGCTGGCCGTGTTCAGCCACAACATGCAGAAGAGTTGGTAGGGTGGATGACCAAGCCGTCCTCATCCTCCTCATACTCTGTCACCCAGGCTCAGAGAAGTTTGGCTGCCAAAGTGGCCTCTTCCATTGGCTCAATGTCATCAGTCACTCCTTCCCTAGTCCCACCATCATGCCCTGCGGAGTCCCCCGAATTGTTCGATCACAGTGTATGGTACATGCTGCAGGAGGATGCACAGAGTTTTGAAGGCTCTGATGATGGTACCCAGATTGAGGAAGGAAGTAACGTGAGCCCAGAGAGAGGGGGTGCCCAAGAAGGAAAACAAAGTTTGGCCTCAATGATCTTTGTATCCTGACAACACTGTACTTGTTCCATCACTTGAGAGATTTGATGATTTCTAATTCTTCTAACGTTTCTTTTCTGTAGGAATAAATGGAATTGTTTCTCTTTTCTCACCGTTATCGTTTGTTGTTTTATTCTTATATAGACAAAGGTTTAATCCCTTATTTTGTGTATTGTTCATCAGATAAGTGAGGTATAAACATTCCCAACACATATGTGATGACCTACAAAGAGAAAATCATTTAGAATTCAGGTGATTCTCGGGATTCTTTTCCCGTCACATCGTTACATAGTCGCTGAGGTTGTATAAAGACTCCAGTCCAACCAGTTGAACCTGAGTGTGTGTATTTATGTCACCACCATATACCATATCCCTGTTGTCATGGAAACACACGCCCGCGGTGGCTAGCTAACCAGGGTGTGGACCTTGACTTGGGTAGAGGGGAATGAGGTGTAGCTTATTCTAAGCAAGTAAGACTGTCTGTGATACACTTTCCCCTCCCCCACTGCCTCTGACCACCAATAAAAGGAAGACTCCACTCCAATCCACACACAGGCAGATACCAATCTTACATACAATCTGGTGCCCTCTAAGGGTTGGGGAGCAATCTAGCAATTATCACACACTTCTAGGGTTCCTCCAGCGATCCTACAAGCTAGAACCCCGATGTCACCCACTCTTCCCACTGTCCACACCCCCATACATACAACAAACCGGAGATTGTCACCACCAAGCAGTTTGTCTGCAGACTGGTCTGCTGGGTCACCACACACACACACAGATCTCCGTCTGGCAGAGTTTACAATCTGCCAACACACAGTACATTTTATGGGGGCTGCTGCTTTCAGCCCCGGGAGCTGCAACGCACACCGCGGTCACCCCCAGCCCCCATTCCGACCATTTTGGCCATCGGGGTTGCGGTTGCGCATGCGCTGTGCGTTGACGCCACGCCTACACGTCTTGCGTACGACGTCACCTCTGACGCCGCGGGCAGACGTGTTTTCCATCTGCGTGCATCACGAGGGAGGACAGGCGCCCATTTAAGAGCACTGGTCGCTCTGACATGGTCGCCTCCTCTCTCTTAGCACGCCACGTGACGTTGGTGTGGCTCTGCCGGCGGACTGATTTCTTCTACACCCACACTCCCCTTGGTTTACACCAGATATGGTCTATCTTGGTCTACTCGGTTTGCACTGTCTATTCCCAATTGGATTTCCCCAGACACACTTGAACTTCAGGTAATCTTTATCCTATGGATGTTATCCTTGGCCTTATGGTGGCAAATGCATCTTCATAGTATTTCTACTATTTCTATGATTACTATTTTCATATATCTTGACTACTTTACCTGGGGACCCTCCTTACTCTGCTACCTCTCATACTTATTCTTTACTGCTTTCTTACACACCTTATTTCTCCATTTCCTATCACTTTATATCACTTAAACCCCCCCCCCCCCCCTCTTTCGTTTCACTCATAATTTTCTTATTCACTACCATGGCACCACCCCTACTTGTATGCTAACACCCTTTCCCTAATTATTTATTGATACAGAAGCCCTACGGGGCCAACACCCATTACTAGACACCTGGCCCTATCGCCGCCTGCACAGCCATCACCTCAGCTCCCGGGGGGGCGGTCTTTCGCCCCCTGGTACCTCCGATGTATCTTGAATATCAGTATTACCCATACTCTACATTAGCTACCCATAGGTAAGAATGATTGGACTATAAGTTCTATGTCCCTCTTCTCCCTATTCTTTGATCAATTACCATTGATGAAAGATTTTCATTTTATTTTATTATAGATACCTCCAATGTATAGCTGCTCCTGATGAGTGGAAACAACCCACGAAACGCGTCGAGCATGAATTTTTGATGCTATGTCACATTAATCATGGGTTTACTAGGGTTTTACTGTTTGAATCAATCATGTAATCTTTTATGCTACTTTATTCCCTATTATGTCCTTTTATGCATTGGGGATGTTGCCGGTTCATTATTTCATGTGTGCAACAACTTCTACTATATTATCTGGATTGTTATATGATGTACTTATCATGTCCTTCTTTATTCTGTATTGTACATATTGATCTATTACTATTAATGTTACCGGTATACAGTGCCTAATGATATATGGCTAACAATAAATATTTCTACTATTAATTGATTGATTGATTCAACCTAAGTGATGTGGATCATATAAAGTCCTATTTTCCCAATTCCCCTTTTCCTATTTTTTCTCAACGAATATGGAATGGAGACCAATGCACGATATGTCATGGCCTCATATAAAGTTCCAACATTTTTTCTCTTTTTTTCAAATGTAATATTGGATGGATTCACACACTTATCTATGCTGCTATTTCCATGATTTTTTGATTTTTTTGTTGACTAGTATCAAGTGCCAGCGGTAGGGCACTTGCTATACTGGAATTGTTATAATCTTTGTTTTTACTCTGTGAGGTCATTCTATGGGGGCTGCTGCTTTCAGCCCCGGGAGCTGCAACGCACACCGCGGTCACCCCCAGCCCCCATTCCGACCATTTTGGCCATCGGGGTTGCGGTTGCGCATGCGCTGTGCGTTGACGCCACGCCTACACGTCTTGCGTACGACGTCACCTCTGACGCCGCGGGCAGACGTGTTTTCCATCTGCGTGCATCACGAGGGAGGACAGGCGCCCATTTAAGAGCACTGGTCGCTCTGACATGGTCGCCTCCTCTCTCTTAGCACGCCACGTGACGTTGGTGTGGCTCTGCTGGCGGACTGATTTCTTCTACACCCACACTCCCCTTGGTTTACACCAGATATGGTTTATCTTGGTCTACTCGGTTTGCACTGTCTATTCCCAATTGGATTTCCCCAGACACACTTGAACTTCAGGTAATCTTTATCCTATGGATGTTATCCTTGGCCTTATGGTGGCAAATGCATCTTCATAGTATTTCTACTATTTCTATGATTACTATTTTCATATATCTTGACTACTTTACCTGGGGACCCTCCTTACTCTGCTACCTCTCATACTTATTCTTTACTGCTTTCTTACACACCTTATTTCTCCATTTCCTATCACTTTATATCACTTAAACCCCCCCCCCTCTTTCGTTTCACTCATAATTTTCTTATTCACTACCATGGCACCACCCCTACTTGTATGCTAACACCCTTTCCCTAATTATTTATTGATACAGAAGCCCTACGGGGCCAACACCCATTACTAGACACCTGGCCCTATCGCCGCCTGCACAGCCATCACCTCAGCTCCCGGGGGGGCGGTCTTTCGCCCCCTGGTACCTCCGATGTATCTTGAATATCAGTATTACCCATACTCTACATTAGCTACCCATAGGTAAGAATGATTGGACTATAAGTTCTATGTCCCTCTTCTCCCTATTCTTTGATCAATTACCATTGATGAAAGATTTTCATTTTATTTTATTATAGATACCTCCAATGTATAGCTGCTCCTGATGAGTGGAAACAACCCACGAAACGCGTCGAGCATGAATTTTTGATGCTATGTCACATTAATCATGGGTTTACTAGGGTTTTACTGTTTGAATCAATCATGTAATCTTTTATGCTACTTTATTCCCTATTATGTCCTTTTATGCATTGGGGATGTTGCCGGTTCATTATTTCATGTGTGCAACAACTTCTACTATATTATCTGGATTGTTATATGATGTACTTATCATGTCCTTCTTTATTCTGTATTGTACATATTGATCTATTACTATTAATGTTACCGGTATACAGTGCCTAATGATATATGGCTAACAATAAATATTTCTACTATTAATTGATTGATTGATTCAACCTAAGTGATGTGGATCATATAAAGTCCTATTTTCCCAATTCCCCTTTTCCTATTTTTTCTCAACACACAGTACAAGTCTATACAGATTGGCAATGAAGTTAGACGGAGCACATAGACACTACAATCCAACAATCTCTCCAGAGATATGAGCCCGAGCTTATCACACAGAAGTCACTTATTACTTTTATCATTTAACCCCTTCACATCCCACCCATATACATCTGACGCCCTGGGCTTCCCGGCAGTCTAGGGGGTGCGCGTCACGCGGGTACAGATGAGCGTGCCTGGTGGCCGCGATGTCCGCCGCGCTCCCACGATTGCCTCTGAACACAGCCTATGGATGTGGGTGGTGTGTAAACATACAGATCCACCGTCCTATCAGGTGAGAGGAGACCGATCGTGTGTTCCCAGTACAGAGGAACACCGATTGGTCTCCTCCCCTTGTGAGTCCCCGCCCCCTACAGTTACAATCACTCCCTAGGACACAGTTAACCCCTTGATCGCCCCCTAGAGTTTAACCCCTTCACTGCCAGTGTCATTTACACAGTAATAAGTGCATTTTTATAGCACTAATCGCTGTATAAATGCCATTGGTCCCAAAAATGTGTCAAAATTGTCCGATGTGTCCGCCATAATGTCGCAGTCCCGATAAAAATCGCAGATCACCGCCATTACTAATAAAAAAGAGCCATAAATCTATCCCCTATTTTGTAGATGTATAACTTTTGCACAAACCAATCAATAAACACTTTTTTTTACCATAAGTATGTAGAAGAATACGTATCGGCCTAAACTGAGGGAAAAATGTTTTTTTTATAGATTTTTGGGGATATTTATTATAGCAAAAAAGTAAAAAACATCGGCTTTTATTTCAAAATTGTCGCTCTATTTTAGTTTATAGCGCAAAAAAATAAAAACCGCCGAGGTGATGAAATACCAACAAAAGAAATCTCTATTTGTGGGGGAAATAAACATAAAAAATGTATTTGGATACAATGTCGCACGACCGCACAATTTTCATTTAAAGTGTGACAGCGCTGAAAACTGAAAATTGGCCTGGGCAGGAAGGGGGTGAAAATGCCCGGTATTGAAGTGGTAAATATCCCAAAAGTGGGCGGAGCATAACATTTCTACAAAGATAAAGAGTTACAAAGTGATAAAAAGACACACAATTGGCAATTCACTGTGAGAATAAAAGGGAAAAAAACAGAAATCAACTTTCCCAAAGTTTTCTCCTTTGTCAGAAGTCAGCAATTGACCAATCAGAGGGACGGGCTCAGTATTGATCACCCTGCCCAGATCCCAATGATCCTCAATTTATTGGAATATGGATGTGGGCTGGACTTTAGCCATTGGCCAGTCAACCCTGGGGGGGTGTTCCCGTCTCCGCCCACAGGACGTTCTGTGCTCCAAAGTGACCAGGATGAAATGGGCCCTGGATGGTTCTGATGGGCGGGTCAAGGATAGGATTTCTGACACCGTCCGTCCGATCGCCATAATACCGATCACTGCCTGGCTGTCATGATCAGCCGCCATATACCGGTTCTGTGGGTTTCTCCTGATTCTACAAGTGATACAAATACAAGACTTCCATGTATATGTAGCCCAACATGTGTCCAATCAGAAGGAATTATTTATCTCTCTACAACTAATATTTGATCTTTTCTAAGACAGAAAATCTATTCCTCTGATCTGTAGAAATCAAAGCTGGCAAAGGGTTCAGGAGTAGGGATGAGCCGAACACCCCCCTGTTCGGTTCGCACCAGAACATGCGAACAGGAAAAAAATTCGTTCGAACACGCGAACGCCGTTAAAGTCTATGGGACACGAACATGAATAATCAAAAGTGCTAATTTTAAAGGCTAATATGCAAGTTATTGTCATAAAAAGTGTTTGGGGACCCGGGTCCTCCCCCAGGGGACATGGATCAATGCAAAAAAAAGTTTTAAAAACGGCCGTTTTTTCAGGAGCAGTGATTTTAATAATGCTTAAAGTCAAACAATAAAAGTGTAATATCCCTTTAAATTTCGTACCTGGGGGGTGTCTATAGTATGCCTGTAAAGGGGCGCATGTTTCCCGTGTTTAGAACAGTCTGACAGCAAAGTGACATTTTGAAGGAAAAAACACATTTAAAACTACCCGCGGCTATTGCATTGCCGACAATACACATAGAAGTTCATTGATAAAAACGGCATGGGAATTCCCCACAGGGCAACCCCGAACCAAAATTAAAAAAAAAAAATGATGTGGGAGTCCCCCTAAATTCCATACAAGGCCCTTCAGGTCTGGTATGGATATTAAGGGGAACCCCAGCCAAAATTTAAAAAAAAAATTGACGTGGGGTTCCCCCTAAATTCCATACCAGACCCTTCAGGTCTGGTATGGATTTTAAGGGGAACCCCGCGCCAAAAAAAAAAAAAAAAACGGCGTGGGGTCCCCCTAACAATCCATACCAGACCCTTATCCGAGCACGCAACCTGGCAGGCCGCAGGAAAAGAGGGGGGGACGAGAGTGCGGCCCCCCCCCCTCCTGAACCGTACCAGGCCACATGCCCTCAACATTGGGAGGGTGCTTTGGGGTAGCCCCCCAAAACACCTTGTCCCCATGTTGATGAGGACAAGGGCCTCATCCTCACAACCGTGGCCGGTGGTTGTGAGGGTCTGCGGGCGGGGGGCTTATCGGAATCTGGAAGCCCCCTTTAACAAGGGGACCCCCAGATCCCGGCCCCCCCCCTGTGTGAAATGGTAAGGGGGTACTTACCCCTACCATTTCACTAAAAAACTGTCAAAAATGTTAAAAATGACAAGAGACAGTTTTTGACAATTCCTTTATTTAAATACTTCTTCTTTCTTCTTTCTTCCTTCATCTTCTTCTTCTTCTGGTTCTTCTGGCTCTTCTGGTTCTTCCTCCGGCGTTCTCGTCCAGCATCTTCTCCGCGGCGTCTTCTATCTTCTTCTCCTCGGGCCGCTCCGCACCCATGGCATGAGGGGGGAGGCTCCCGCTCTTCTCTTCATCTTCTTCTCTTCTTCATCTTCTTCTTCATCTTCTTCTTCTTCTTTTTCTTCTTCTTCTTCTTCCTTCTTCTCTTCTTCCTGTCTTCTCCGGGCCGCTCCGCAATCCATGCTGGCATGGAGCGAGGCTCCCGCTGTGTGACGGCGTCTCTTCGTCTGACGGTTCTTAAATAACGGGGGGCGGGGCCACCCGGTGACCCCGCCCCCCTCTGACGCACGGGACATGACGGGACTTCCCTGTGGCATTCCCCGTGACGTCACAGGGAAGTCCCTCAAGTCACCGTGCGTCAGAGGGGGGCGGGGTCACCGGATGGCCCCGCCCCCCGTTATTTAAGAACCGTCAGACGAAGAGAGGCCGTCACACAGCGGGAGCCTCCCTCCATGCCACAGCATGGATTGCGGAGCGGCCCGGAGAAGACAGGAAGAAGAGAAGAAGAAAAAGAAGAAGAAGAAGATGAAGAAGAAGATGAAGAAGAGAAGAAGATGAAGAGAAGAGCGGGAGCCTCCCCCCATGCCATGGGTGCGGAGCGGCCCGAGGAGAAGAAGATAGAAGACGCCGCGGAGAAGATGCTGGACGAGAACGCCGGAGGAAGAACCAGAAGAGCCAGAAGAACCAGAAGAAGAAGAAGATGAAGGAAGAAAGAAGAAAGAAGAAGCATTTAAATAAAGGAATTGTCAAAAACTGTCTCTTGTCATTTTTAACATTTTTGACAGTTTTTTAGTGAAATGGTAGGGGTAAGTACCCCCTTACCATTTCACACAGGGGGGGGGCCGGGATCTGGGGGTCCCCTTGTTAAAGGGGGCTTCCAGATTCCGATAAGCCCCCCGCCCGCAGACCCTCACAACCACCGGCCACGGTTGTGAGGATGAGGCCCTTGTCCTCATCAACATGGGGACAAGGTGTTTTGGGGGGCTACCCCAAAGCACCCTCCCAATGTTGAGGGCATGTGGCCTGGTACGGTTCAGGAGGGGGGGGGCCGCACTCTCGTCCCCCCCTCTTTTCCTGCGGCCTGCCAGGTTGCGTGCTCGGATAAGGGTCTGGTATGGATTTTTAGGGGGACCCCACGCCGTTTTTTTTTTTTTTTTTGGCGCGGGGTTCCCCTTAAAATCCATACCAGACCTGAAGGGTCTGGTATGGAATTTAGGGGGAACCCCACGTCAATTTTTTTTTTAAATTTTGGCTGGGGTTCCCCTTAATATCCATACCAGACCTGAAGGGCCTTGTATGGAATTTAGGGGGACCCCCACATCATTTTTTTTTTTTTTATTTTGGTTCGGGGTTCCCCTGTGGGGAATTCCCATGCAGTTTTTATCAATGAACTTCTATGTGTATTGTCGGCAATGCAATAGCCGCGGTAGTTTTAAATGAGTTTTTTCCTTCCAAATGTCATTTTGCTGTCAGACTGTTCTAAACACGGGAAACATGCGCCCCTTTACAGGCATACTATAGACACCCCCCAGCTACGAAATTTAAAGGGATATTACACTTTTATTGTTTGACTTTAAGCATTAATAAAATCACTGCTCCTGAAAAAACGTCCGTTTTTAAAACTTTTTTTTGCATTGATCCATGTCCCCTGGGGCAGGACCCGGGTCCCCAAACACTTTTTATGACAATAACTTGCATATAAGCCTTTAAAATTAGCACTTTTGATTTCTCCCATAGACTTTTAAAGGGTGTTCCGCGGCATTCGAATTTGCCGCGAACACCCCAAATTGTTCGCTGTTCGGCGAACTTGCGAACAGCCAATGTTCGAGTAGAACATGAGTTCGACTCGAACTCGAAGCTCATCCCTATTCAGGAGCTCCTGACTGCCCCCTGCTGGTCCTTGTAGATGGAATGACTAGGACTTTTCTTTGGAGGCTCCAGGAAGGTGACAATTAGGGATGAGCCGAACACCCCCCTGTTCGGTTTGCACCAGAACATGCGAACAGGAAAAAAGTTCACTCGAACACGCGAACACCATTAAAGTCTATGGGACACGAACATGAATAATCAAAAGTGCTAATTTTAAAGGCTAATTTGCATGGTATTGTCATAAAAAGTGTTTGGGGACCCGGGTCCTGCCCCAGGGGACATGGATCAATGCAAAAAAAAAGTTTTAAAAACGTCAGTTTTTTGGGGAGCAGTGATTTTAATAATGCTTAAAGTCAAACAATAAAAGTGTAATATCCCTTTAAATTTCGTACCTGGGGGGTATCTATAGTATGCCTGTAAAGGGGCGCATGTTTCCCGTGTTTAGAACAGTCTGACAGCAAAATGACATTTCGATGTAAAAAAACCCGAATGCCACAGGGAAGTCCCGTCATGTCCCGTGCGTCAGAGGGGGCGGGGTCACCGGGTGGCCCCGCCCCCCATTATTTAAGAACCGTCAGATGAGGAGACGCCGTCACACAGCGGGAGCCTCCCTCCATGCCAGCATGGGTGCGGAGCGGCCCGGAGAAGAAAATGAAGAGGAGAAGAAGAGAAAAAGAGAAGAAGAGAAGAGGATGAAGAAGAAGATGAAGAGAAGAGCGGGAGCCTCCCCCCCATGCCATGGGTGCGGAGCGGCCCGAGGAGAAGAAGATAGAAGATGCCGCAGAGGAGATGCTGGACAAGAACGCCGGAGGAAGAACCAGAAGATGAAGGAAGATAGAAGAAAGAAGAAGCATTTAAATAAAGGAATTGTCAAAAACTGTCTCTTGTCATTTTTAACATTTTTGACAGTTTTTTATTGAAATGGTACCATTTCACACAGGGGGGGGGCCGGGATCTGGGGGTCCCCTTGTTAAAGGGGGCTTCCAGATTCCGATAAGCTCCCCGCCCGCAGACCCCCACAACCACCGGCCAGGGTTGTGGGGATGAGGCCCTTGTCCTCATCAACATGGGGACAAGGTGTTTTGGGGGGCTACCCCAAAGCACCCTCCCAATGTTGAGGGCATGTGGCCTGGTACGGTTCAGGAGGGGGGGGCCGCACTCTCGTCCCCCCTCTTTTCCTGCGGCCTGCCAGGTTGCGTGCTCGGATAAGGGTCTGGTATGGATTTTTTGGTCAGTTTAACCAGTTGCCAACCGGCCCATAGCCAAATGATGGCTGCAGGGCGGTTGGATAACTCTGGGATCACGTCATATGACGTGATCCCAGAAAAACGCTCCCGCACGCCCCCTGGGGGCGCGCACATGGGAACATTCATGACCGCCGGGTCCAGAGGACCCTTCGCATCATGGATCACGGTAAACGGCCGCTAATCGCGGCCGTTTACCATGTGATCGCTCCATCAAATGACGGAGCGATCACATGTAAACAAACCGGAGTCATGACATGATGCCGGTTCCTCTCTCCCCTCTTTGTATCGATCAGTACAGAGGGGGAGAGATCGGATGGGAGCAGCGCTGTGGGCTGGATGTGTAGTGCCCACAGTGCTCTTCAGTGACATGTGCAGTCACATCCATCCATCCATCCCTCCATGCTCAGCCATCCACCCATGCTCAGCAATACCCAGCACTACTCTGCAATACTCTGCAATTCCCTGTGAAATACTCTGCAATGACCTGCAATGCCCTGCAATGCCCCGCAATACTCTGCAATGCCCCGCAATACTCTGCAATGCCCCGCAATACTCTGCAATGCCCTGCAATGCCCTGCAATACACTGCAATGCACTGCAATACTCTGCAATGCCCCGCAATACTCTGCAATGCCCCGCAATACTCTGCACTGCCCCGCAATACTCTGCACTGCCCCGCAATACTCTGCAATGCCCCGCAATACTCTGCAATGCCCCGCAATACTCTGCAATGCCCCGCAATGCCCTGCAATACCCTGCAATGCCCCGCAATACTCTGCAATGCCCCGCAATACTCTGCACTGCCCCGCAATACTCTGCAATTCCCCGCAATACTCTGCAATGCCCCGCAATACTCTGCAATTCCCCGCAATACTCTGCAATGCCCCACAATACTCTGCAATGCCCTGCAATACCCCACAATACTCTGCAATACCCCACAATACTCTGCAATGCCCCGCAATACTCTGCAATACCCCATAATACTCTGCAATACCCCATAATACTCTGCAATGCCCCGCAATACTCTGCAATACCCCGCAATACTCTGCAATACCCCGCCATACTCTGCCATACTCTGCCATACCCAACCATGCTCAGCCATACCCAGCCATGCTAGGCTATACTCGGCCTCTGTATGTGGCCAGGCTGTGGAAGTTTCACACATGTGCTATCACTGTACTCAGGAGGAGTAGGAGAATCTATTTTGGGGTGTCATTTTTGGTATGTACATGCTATGTGTTAGAAATAGTGTATAAATGGACAACTTTGTGTTAAAAAAAAAAAATGTGTCATACGACGTCCTTGAATTTGTGCGGGGATATCTGAATGATGGTTGCAGCTACAGGCATCATTCAGATATCAGCTTTTTCAGCCGGCGATTCCCTACACCATGAGAATGATCATAGTGGCTGTTCCACTGCTTGATCGTTATTACGGGTGGTGAGAGGGGACGTCCCCACCCCGCTGCCCTAAGGTGCTTTTTTATTTTTTATTTCAGGCTTCCCAGCCTAGAGGTGAGATGTGGGGTCTTATTGACCGCATATCTCACTGTAAAGAGGACCTGTCATGCCATATTCCTATTACAAGGGATGTCTACATTCCTTGTAATAGGAATAAAAGTGATCAAAAAATAAATAAAGCAAAATGAACAATAAAAAAAAAAAATTTCCCCGTGTGCTCGCATGCAGAAGCGAACGCATACTTAAGTCCCGCCCACATATGAAAATGGTGTTCAAACCACACATGTGAGGTATCGCTGCGATCGGTAGAGCAAGAGCAATCATTTTGGCCCTAGACCTCCTCTGTAACTCACAACATGTAACCAGTAAAAAATGTTAAAGCGTCTCCTATGGGGATTTTTAAGTAGCGAAGTTTGGCGCCAATCCACGAGCGTGTGCAATTTTGAGGCGTGACATGTTAGGTATCTATTTACTCGGCATAACTTCATCTTTCACATAACTTCATCTTTCAACATTGGGCTAACTTTACTGTTTTTTTTTTTTTTAAAGCACAAAACTTTTTTATTTTTATTTAAAACGCGTTCGAAAAATTGCTGCGCAAATACCGTGCGAGTAAAAAGTCGCAACGATCACTATTGTATTCTCTAGGGTCTTTGCTAAAAAAACATATATAATGTTTTGGGTTTCTATGTAATTTTCTAGCTAATAAATGATGATTTTTACATGTAGGAGAGAAATGTCAGAATTGGCCTGGGTGCTCCAGAACGCCTGAAGGTGCTCCCTGCATGTTGGGCCTCTGTATGTGGCCATGCTGTGTAAAAGTCTCACACATGTGGTATCGCCATACTCGGGAGTAATAGCAGAATGTGTTTTGGGGTGTAATTTGTGGTATGCATATGCTGTGTGTGAGAAATAACCTGCTAATATGACAACTTTGTGGGGAAAAAAAAACAAAAAAAAAAAATAATTTTGCAAAGAATTGTGGGAAAAAATGACAACTTAAAAAACTCACCATGCATCTTTCTAAATACCTTGGAATGTCTTCTTTCCAAAAAGGGGTCATTTGGGGGGTATTTATACTTTTCTGGCATGTTAGGGTCTCAAGAAATGAGATAGGCCGTCAGTACTTCAGGTGTGATCAATTTTCAGAGATTGGCACCATAGATGGTGGACTCTTAACTTTCACAAAGACCAAATAATATCCACCGATTTGGGTTATTTTTACCAAAGATATGTAGCGGTATAAATTTTGGCCAAAATATATGAAGAAAAAATTACTAATTTGCAAAATTTTATAACAGAAATGAAGAAAAATGCATTTTTTTTACAGAATTTTCAGTCTTTTTTCTTTTATAGCGCAAAAAATAAAGAACCCAGCGGTGATTAAATACCTCCAAAAGAAAGCTCTATTTGTGTGAAAAAAAGGACAAAAATGTCATTTGGGTACAGTGTTGCATGACTGAGTAATTGTCATTCAAAGTGTGAGAACCGAAAGCTGAAAATTGGTCTGGTTATTAAGGGGGTTTAAGTGCCCAGTGGTCAAGTGGTTAAAGAAGCCCCTTGTTGAGCCCGTCCAGAAGGAGCCGGTCATTGGGACAGAAAGTGAGGTGAAATCTTCTGAAGAGGAGCACAGACAGCAAAACAAATGTCACAGGGGTGATAACCCTTCCCTATGTTTTCCAAAAAGATTAAAATAGATTTTTTGGCTGGAGCTAAACACGTTAAAAATGTACCCGTTCAAAATTACAAACAGATTCTACTTAACAACAAACCTACAGTCCCTGTCTTGTTTGCACCGCCTGTATACTGCTGTTCAGAGTATATAGGGCCTGGTGGCCCCACACCTTTCCTTATTTTAATTTGTGCAGGGACTGTTCTAAGCACGGGAAACACGCGTCACTTTACAGGCATACTATAGACACCCCCCAGGTACCATATTTAAAGGGATATTTCACTTTTTTTTTTACTTTAAGCATTATTAAAATCACTGCTCCCGAAAAAAGGGACGTTTTTAAAAGTTTTTTTTTGCATTGATACATGTCCCCTGGGGTAGGACCCGGGTCCCCAAACCCTTTTTAGGACAATACCATGCAAATTAGCCTTTAAAATGAGCACTTTTGATTTCAAATGTTCGAGTCCCATAGACGTCAATGGGGTTCTAACGTTCGTGCGAATTTTAGGTCCGTTTGCAGGTTCTGGATGTGAACCGAACCGGGGGGTGTTCGGCTCATCCCTAATATATATATATGTGTGTATATATGTGGGTACGTGTATGTAGGTATAAGATGATATATATAGTTTATTTTGTGGATTAATGATGAGATAGGGGCCCAGTTTACCTTTTAAAAGACTTTTTTCCTGTCTCGTGGGAACTATTGAATGTCTTCAGCTGTTAATTGAATTCCTTTTGTTTTGTGAAGAGCCTTTACACACATGGAGGCTCCTTCTCACCAGGGGCTGTTGACATGCTAATGTCAGAACTGGTTGGGATGGGGATCAAAGGGGTTTGTTTATAAAGTCATAGACCTGGAGGCACCGGAACCTTAGAACCTGATCATGAACATTTAGGAGGCTTCAGAGGTAGCCAATCAGAATTTGAGGCAACTCTGAACCAATGAACATTTAGGAGGCTTCAGAGGGAGCCAATCAGAATTTGAGGCAACTCTGAACCAATGAACATTTAGGAGGCTTCAGAGGGAGCCAATCAGAATTTGAGGCTACTCTGAACCAATGAACGTGTTTCATCTGTTGATTGGTGGAGAATGAATATAAAATAGGGGGGGGGGGGTTGTTTGAAATTCTGTTTTGACTCCAGACCATGGAGAGGACAGGATGTGTAAAGTATTCCCTTATCTCTCTCACCTTTTCTATCCTCGGATTTGTCTTAGAATATTGATATCCTGTGTATGTCCATTGTAACCATATCTGAGTTTGGCCTCAATGATCTTTGTATCCTGACAACACTGTACTTGTTCCATCACTTGAGAGATTTGATGATTTCTAATTCTTCTAACGTTTCTTTTCTGTAGGAATAAATGGAATTGTTTCTCTTTTCTCACCGTTATCGTTTGTTGTTTTATTCTTATATAGACAAAGGTTTAATCCCTTATTTTGTGTATTGTTCATCAGATAAGTGAGGTATAAACATTCCCAACACATATGTGATGACCTACAAAGAGAAAATCATTTAGAATTCAGGTGATTCTCGGGATTCTTTTCCCGTCACATCGTTACATAGTCGCTGAGGTTGTATAAAGACTCCAGTCCAACCAGTTGAACCTGAGTGTGTGTATTTATGTCACCACCATATACCATATCCCTGTTGTCATGGAAACACACGCCCGTGGCGGCTAACTAACCAGGGTGTGGACCTTGACTTGGGTAGAGGGGAATGAGGTGTAGCTTATTCTAAGCAAGTAAGACTGTCTGTGATACACTTTCCCCTCCCCCACTGCCTCTGACCACCAATAAAAGGAAGACTCCACTCCAATCCACACACAGGCAGATACCAATCTTACATACAATCCGGTGCCCTCTAAGGGTTGGGGAGCAATCTAGCAATTATCACACACTTCTAGGGTTCCTCCAGCGATCCTACAAGCTAGAACCCCGATGTCACCCACTCTTCCCACTGTCCACACCCCCATACATACAACAAACCGGAGATTGTCACCACCAAGCAGTTTGTCTGCAGACTGGTCTGCTGGGTCACCACACACACACACAGATCTCCGTCTGGCAGAGTTTACAATCTGCCAACACACAGTACAAGTCTATACAGATTGGCAATGAAGTTAGACGGAGCACATAGACACTACAATCCAACAATCTCTCCAGAGATATGAGCCCGAGCTTATCACACAGAAGTCACTTATTACTTTTATCATTTAACCCCTTCACATCCCACCCATATACATCTGACGCCCTGGGCTTCCCGGCAGTCTAGGGGGTGCGCGTCACGCGGGTACAGATGAGCGTGCCTGGTGGCCGCGATGTCCGCCGCGCTCCCACGATTGCCTCTGAACACAGCCTGTGGATGTGGGTGGTGTGTAAACATACAGATCCACCGTCCTGTCAGGTGAGAGGAGACCGATCGTGTGTTCCCAGTACAGAGGAACACCGATTGGTCTCCTCCCCTTGTGAGTCCCCTCCCCCTACAGTTACAATCACTCCCTAGGACACAGGTAACCCCTTGATCGCCCCCTAGAGTTTAACCCCTTCCCTGCCAGTGTCATTTACACAATAATCAGTGCATTTTTATAGCACTAATCGCTGTATAAATGCCAATGGTCCCAAAAATGTGTCAAAATTGTCCGATGTGTCCGCCATAATGTCGCAGTCCTGATAAAAATCGCAGATCGCCGCCATTACTAGTAAAAAAAAAGCCATAAATCTATCCCCTATTTTGTAGATGTAGAACTTTTGCACAAACCAATCAATAAACAATTATTGCGATTATTTTTACCATAAGTATGTAGAAGAATACGTATCGGCCTAAACTGAGGGGAAAAATGTTTTTTTTTATATTTTTGGGGATATTTATTATAGCAAAAAAGTAAAAAACATCGCCTTTTTTTTTCAAAATTGTCGCTCTATTTTAGTTTATAGCGCAAAAAAATAAAAACCGCCGAGGTGATGAAATACCAACAAAAGAAATCTCTATTTGTGGGGGAAATAAACATAAAAAATGTATTTGGATACAATGTCGCACGACCGCACAATTTTCATTTAAAGTGTGACAGCGCTGAAAACTGAAAATTGGCCTGGGCAGGAAGGGGGTGAAAATGCCCGGTATTGAAGTGGTAAATATCCCAAAAGTGGGCGGAGCATAACATTTCTACAAAGATAAAGAGTTACAAAGTGATAAAAAGACACACAATTGGCAATTCACTGTGAGAATAAAAGGGGAAAAAACAGAAATCAACTTTCCCAAAGTTTTCTCCTTTGTCAGAAGTCAGCAATTGACCAATCAGAGGGACGGGCTCAGTATTGATCACCCTGCCCAGATCCCAATGATCCTCAATTTATTGGAATATGGATGTGGGCTGGACTTTAGCCATTGGCCAGTCAACCCTGGGGGGGTGTTCCCGTCTCCGCCCACAGGACGTTCTGTGCTCCAAAGTGACCAGGATGAAATGGGCCCTGGATGGTTCTGATGGGCGGGTCAAGGATAGGATTTCTGACACCGTCCGTCCGATCGCCATAATACCGATCACTGCCTGGCTGTCATGATCAGCCGCCATATACCGGTTCTGTGGGTTTCTCCTGATTCTACAAGTGATACAAATACAAGACTTCCATGTATATGTAGCCCAACATGTGTCCAATCAGAAGGAATTATTTATCTCTCTACAACTAATATTTGATCTTTTCTAAGACAGAAAATCTATTCCTCTGATCTGTAGAAATCAAAGCTGGCAAAGGGTTCAGGAGCTCCTGACTGCCCCCTGCTGGTCCTTGTAGATGGAATGACTAGGACTTTTCTTTGGAGGCTCCAGGAAGGTGATGGATGGGATTATCTTCATCTCGGGGGGGGGGGGGGGGGGGGGGGGTCACCTCTATCCTAGAAGCTCGCTCTGTCCTTTCACATGATGATTGAAGAATAGAAGTCTATGACTGATTACTGGAATCCTGTATCTGTAATAACACAGAATTAAAGAGTAACTCCACCTTTGTGGAGAAAACAACATCTCCGAACATTACAAGGATTATAACAAACTTTGTAGCAGATTCCTCCCCTTTTCTTATTCTGAAGAAATCCCCCTGTGTGTTCCTCTGTGTCCATGTGGGGAAGGGAGTCTAATGGGAGGGGTTTCATAATTATTATTATCTCTTTGTTCCTCTCAGGACCTCCTGCTCTCTAGTTCCCTCGTCACCTCCTCCAATGCTAACCTTTTCCAGAGCCTCCCCCATCCTATGGAACTCCTTACCCCAGTCTGTCCCATTATCTCTACTCTATTAGCTTTTAGACGGTCCCTGAAAACCCTTCTCTTCAGAGAAGCCTCCCCCTCCCCCACCTAACAACTGGATCTTCATTTTCTTCATCAGCTCCCCCCCCCCCCACAGTTATTACCTTTTGTTCCACTTTACCTTCCCTGCTAGATTGTAAGCTCTGAGGATCAGGGCCCTCTGATCCCTCCTAGATTGTAAGCTCTGAGGATCAGGGCCCTCTGATCCCTCCTAGATTGTAAGCTCTGAGGATCAGGGCCCTCTGATCCCTCCTAGATTGTAAGCTCTGAGGATCGGGGCCCTCTGATCCCTCCTAGATTGTAAGCTCTGAGGATCAGGGTCCTCTGATCCCTCCTAGATTGTAAGCTCTGAGGATCAGGGTCCTCTGATCCCTCCTAGATTGTAAGCTCTGAGGATCAGGGCCCTCTGATCCCTCCTAGATTGTAAGCTCTGAGGATCAGGACCCTCTGATCCTCCCTAGATTGTAAGCTCTGAGGATCAGGGCCCTCTGATCCATCCTAGATTGTAAGCTCTGAGGATCAGGGCCCTCTGATCCCCCCTAGATTGTAAGCTCTGAGGATCAGGACCCTCTGATCCCTCCTAGATTGTAAGCTCTGAGGATCAGGACCCTCTGATCCCCCCTAGATTGTAAGCTCTGAGGATCAGGGCCCTCTGATCCCTCCTAGATTGTAAGCTCTGAGGATCAGGGCCCTCTGATCCCTCCTAGATTGTAAGCTCTGAGGATCAGGGCCCTCTGATCCCTCCTAGATTGTAAGCTCTGAGGATCAGGGCCCTCTGATCCCTCCTAGATTGTAAGCTCTGAGGATCAGGGCCCTCTGATCCCTCCTAGATTGTAAGCTCTAAGGATCAGGACCCTCTGATCCCCCCTAGATTGTAAGCTCTGAGGATCAGGACCCTCTGATCCCTCCTAGATTGTAAGCTCTGAGGATCAGGGCCCTCTGATCCCTCCTAGATTGTAAGCTCTGAGGATCAGGGCCCTCTGATCCCTCCTAGATTGTAAGCTCTGAGGATCAGGGCCCTCTGATCCCTCCTAGATTGTAAGCTCTGAGGATCAGGGCCCTCTGATCCCTCCTAGATTGTAAGCTCTGAGGATCAGGGCTCTCTGATCCCTCCTAGATTGTAAGCTCTGAGGATCAGGGCTATCTGATCCCTCCTAGATTGTAAGCTCTGAGGATCAGGGCCCTCTGATCCCTCCTAGATTGTAAGCTCTGAGGATCAGGGCCCTCTGATCCCTCCTAGATTGTAAGCTCTGAGGATCAGGGTCCTCTGATCCCTCCTAGATTGTAAGCTCTGAGGATCAGGGTCCTCTGATCCCTCCTAGATTGTAAGCTCTGAGGATCAGGGCCCTCTGATCCCTCCTAGATTGTAAGCTCTGAGGATCAGGGCCCTCTGATCCCTCCTAGATTGTAAGCTCTGAGGATCAGGACCCTCTGATCCCTCCTAGATTGTAAGCTCTGAGGATCAGGGCCCTCTGATCCCTCCTAGATTGTAAGCTCTGAGGATCAGGGCTCTCTGATTCCTCCTAGATTGTAAGCTCTGAGGATCAGGGCTATCTGATCCCTCCTAGATTGTAAGCTCTGAGGATCAGGGCCCTCTGATCCCTCCTAGATTGTAAGCTCTGAGGATCAGGACCCTCTGATCCCTCCTAGATTGTAAGCTCTGAGGATCAGGGCCCTCTGATCCCTCCTAGATTGTAAGCTCTGAGGATCAGGGCCCTCTGATCCCTCCTAGATTGTAAGCTCTGAGGATCAGGGTCCTCTGATCCCTCCTAGATTGTAAGCTCTGAGGATCAGGCCGTCTGATCCCCCCTAGATTGTAAGCTCTGAGGATCAGGCCCTCTGATCCCCCCTAGATTGTAAGCTCTGAGGATCAGGCCCTCTGATCCCTCCTAGATTGTAAGCTCTGAGGATCAGGCACTCTGATCCCTCCTAGATTGTAAGCTCTGAGGATCAGGGCCCTCTGATCCCTCCTAGATTGTAAGCTCTGAGGATCAGGGCCCTCTGATCCCTCCTAGATTGTAAGCTCTGAGGATCAGGGCCCTCTGATCCCTCCTAGATTGTAAGCTCTGAGGATCAGGGCCCTCTGATCCCTCCTATATTGTAAGCTCTGAGGATCAGGGCCCTCTGATCCCTCCTAGATTGTAAGCTCTGAGGATCAGGGCCCTCTGATCCCTCCTAGATTGTAAGCTCTGAGGATCAGGCCGTCTGATCCCCCCTAGATTGTAAGCTCTGAGGATCAGGCCCTCTGATCCCCCCTAGATTGTAAGCTCTGAGGATCAGGCCCTCTGATCCCTCCTAGATTGTAAGCTCTGAGGATCAGGGCCCTCTGATCCCTCCTAGATTGTAAGCTCTGAGGATCAGGGCCCTCTGATCCCTCCTAGATTGTAAGCTCTGAGGATCAGGGCCCTCTGATCCCTCCTAGATTGTAAGCTCTGAGGATCAGGGCCCTCTGATCCCTCCTAGATTGTAAGCTCTGAGGATCAGGACCCTCTGATCCCTCCTAGATTGTAAGCTCTGAGGATCAGGGCCCTCTGATCCCCCCTAGATTGTAAGCTCTGAGGATCAGGGCCCTCTGATCCCCCCTAGATTGTAAGCTCTGAGGATCAGGGCCCTCTGATCCCTCCTAGATTGTAAGCTCTGAGGATCAGGACCCTCTGATCCCTCCTAGATTGTAAGCTCTGAGGATCAGGACCCTCTGATCCCTCCTAGATTGTAAGCTCTGAGGATCAGGGCCCTCTGATCCCTCCTAGATTGTAAGCTCTGAGGATCAGGGCCCTCTGATCCCTCCTAGATTGTAAGCTCTGAGGATCAGGACCCTCTGATCCCTCCTAGATTGTAAGCTCTGAGGATCAGGGCCCTCTGATCCCTCCTAGATTGTAAGCTCTGAGGATCAGGGCCCTCTGATCCCTCCTAGATTGTAAGCTCTGAGGATCAGGACCCTCTGATCCCCCCTAGATTGTAAGCTCTGGGGATCAGGGCCCTCTGATCCCTCCTAGATTGTAAGCTCTGAGGATCAGGGCCCTCTGATCCCTCCTAGATTGTAAGCTCTGAGGATCAGGACCCTCTGATCCCTCCTAGATTGTAAGCTCTGAGGATCAGGGCCCTCTGATCCCCCCTAGATTGTAAGCTCTGAGGATCAGGGCCCTCTGATCCCTCCTAGATTGTAAGCTCTGAGGATCAGGACCCTCTGATCCCTCCTAGATTGTAAGCTCTGAGGATCAGGACCCTCTGATCCCTCCTAGATTGTAAGCTCTGAGGATCAGGGTCCTCTGATCCCTCCTAGATTGTAAGCTCTGAGGATCAGGGCCCTCTGATCCCTCCTAGATTGTAAGCTCTGAGGATCAGGACCCTCTGATCCTCCCTAGATTGTAAGCTCTGAGGATCAGGGCCCTCTGATCCATCCTAGATTGTAAGCTCTGAGGATCAGGGCCCTCTGATCCCCCCTAGATTGTAAGCTCTGAGGATCAGGACCCTCTGATCCCTCCTAGATTGTAAGCTCTGAGGATCAGGACCCTCTGATCCCCCCTAGATTGTAAGCTCTGAGGATCAGGGCCCTCTGATCCCTCCTAGATTGTAAGCTCTGAGGATCAGGGCCCTCTGATCCCTCCTAGATTGTAAGCTCTGAGGATCAGGGCCCTCTGATCCCTCCTAGATTGTAAGCTCTGAGGATCAGGGCCCTCTGATCCCTCCTAGATTGTAAGCTCTGAGGATCAGGGCCCTCTGATCCCTCCTAGATTGTAAGCTCTAAGGATCAGGACCCTCTGATCCCCCCTAGATTGTAAGCTCTGAGGATCAGGACCCTCTGATCCCTCCTAGATTGTAAGCTCTGAGGATCAGGGCCCTCTGATCCCTCCTAGATTGTAAGCTCTGAGGATCAGGGCCCTCTGATCCCTCCTAGATTGTAAGCTCTGAGGATCAGGGCCCTCTGATCCCTCCTAGATTGTAAGCTCTGAGGATCAGGGCTCTCTGATCCCTCCTAGATTGTAAGCTCTGAGGATCAGGGCTATCTGATCCCTCCTAGATTGTAAGCTCTGAGGATCAGGGCCCTCTGATCCCTCCTAGATTGTAAGCTCTGAGGATCAGGGCCCTCTGATCCCTCCTAGATTGTAAGCTCTGAGGATCAGGGTCCTCTGATCCCTCCTAGATTGTAAGCTCTGAGGATCAGGGTCCTCTGATCCCTCCTAGATTGTAAGCTCTGAGGATCAGGGCCCTCTGATCCCTCCTAGATTGTAAGCTCTGAGGATCAGGGCCCTCTGATCCCTCCTAGATTGTAAGCTCTGAGGATCAGGACCCTCTGATCCCTCCTAGATTGTAAGCTCTGAGGATCAGGGCCCTCTGATCCCTCCTAGATTGTAAGCTCTGAGGATCAGGGCCCTCTGATCCCTCCTAGATTGTAAGCTCTGAGGATCAGGGTCCTCTGATCCCTCCTAGATTGTAAGCTCTGAGGATCAGGCCGTCTGATCCCCCCTAGATTGTAAGCTCTGAGGATCAGGCCCTCTGATCCCCCCTAGATTGTAAGCTCTGAGGATCAGGGCCCTCTGATCCCTCCTAGATTGTAAGCTCTGAGGACCAGGGCCCTCTGATCCCTCCTAGATTGTAAGCTCTGAGGATCAGGGCCCTCTGATCCCTCCTAGATTGTAAGCTCTGAGGATCAGGGCCCTCTGATCCCCCCTAGATTGTAAGCTCTGAGGATCAGGGCCCTCTGATCCCTCCTAGATTGTAAGCTCTGAGGATCGGGGCCCTCTGATCCCTCCTAGATTGTAAGCTCTGAGGATCAGGGTCCTCTGATCCCTCCTAGATTGTAAGCTCTGAGGATCAGGGTCCTCTGATCCCTCCTAGATTGTAAGCTCTGAGGATCAGGGCCCTCTGATCCCTCCTAGATTGTAAGCTCTGAGGATCAGGACCCTCTGATCCTCCCTAGATTGTAAGCTCTGAGGATCAGGGCCCTCTGATCCATCCTAGATTGTAAGCTCTGAGGATCAGGGCCCTCTGATCCCCCCTAGATTGTAAGCTCTGAGGATCAGGACCCTCTGATCCCTCCTAGATTGTAAGCTCTGAGGATCAGGACCCTCTGATCCCCCCTAGATTGTAAGCTCTGAGGATCAGGGCCCTCTGATCCCTCCTAGATTGTAAGCTCTGAGGATCAGGGCCCTCTGATCCCTCCTAGATTGTAAGCTCTGAGGATCAGGGCCCTCTGATCCCTCCTAGATTGTAAGCTCTGAGGATCAGGGCCCTCTGATCCCTCCTAGATTGTAAGCTCTGAGGATCAGGGCCCTCTGATC
Organism: Lithobates septentrionalis; assembly: GCA_037952835.1. Taxonomy (NCBI): domain Eukaryota; kingdom Metazoa; phylum Chordata; class Amphibia; order Anura; family Ranidae; genus Lithobates; species Lithobates septentrionalis. The sequence goes on from JBBDGP010003024.1 coordinate 860,019, forward strand.
CCTCCTAGATTGTAAGCTCTAAGGATCAGGACCCTCTGATCCCCCCTAGATTGTAAGCTCTGAGGATCAGGACCCTCTGATCCCTCCTAGATTGTAAGCTCTGAGGATCAGGGCCCTCTGATCCCTCCTAGATTGTAAGCTCTGAGGATCAGGGCCCTCTGATCCCTCCTAGATTGTAAGCTCTGAGGATCAGGGCCCTCTGATCCCTCCTAGATTGTAAGCTCTGAGGATCAGGGCCCTCTGATCCCTCCTAGATTGTAAGCTCTGAGGATCAGGGCTCTCTGATCCCTCCTAGATTGTAAGCTCTGAGGATCAGGGCTATCTGATCCCTCCTAGATTGTAAGCTCTGAGGATCAGGGCCCTCTGATCCCTCCTAGATTGTAAGCTCTGAGGATCAGGGCCCTCTGATCCCTCCTAGATTGTAAGCTCTGAGGATCAGGGTCCTCTGATCCCTCCTAGATTGTAAGCTCTGAGGATCAGGGTCCTCTGATCCCTCCTAGATTGTAAGCTCTGAGGATCAGGGCCCTCTGATCCCTCCTAGATTGTAAGCTCTGAGGATCAGGGCCCTCTGATCCCTCCTAGATTGTAAGCTCTGAGGATCAGGACCCTCTGATCCCTCCTAGATTGTAAGCTCTGAGGATCAGGGCCCTCTGATCCCTCCTAGATTGTAAGCTCTGAGGATCAGGGCTCTCTGATTCCTCCTAGATTGTAAGCTCTGAGGATCAGGGCTATCTGATCCCTCCTAGATTGTAAGCTCTGAGGATCAGGGCCCTCTGATCCCTCCTAGATTGTAAGCTCTGAGGATCAGGACCCTCTGATCCCTCCTAGATTGTAAGCTCTGAGGATCAGGGCCCTCTGATCCCTCCTAGATTGTAAGCTCTGAGGATCAGGGCCCTCTGATCCCTCCTAGATTGTAAGCTCTGAGGATCAGGGTCCTCTGATCCCTCCTAGATTGTAAGCTCTGAGGATCAGGCCGTCTGATCCCCCCTAGATTGTAAGCTCTGAGGATCAGGCCCTCTGATCCCCCCTAGATTGTAAGCTCTGAGGATCAGGCCCTCTGATCCCTCCTAGATTGTAAGCTCTGAGGATCAGGCACTCTGATCCCTCCTAGATTGTAAGCTCTGAGGATCAGGGCCCTCTGATCCCTCCTAGATTGTAAGCTCTGAGGATCAGGGCCCTCTGATCCCTCCTAGATTGTAAGCTCTGAGGATCAGGGCCCTCTGATCCCTCCTAGATTGTAAGCTCTGAGGATCAGGGCCCTCTGATCCCTCCTATATTGTAAGCTCTGAGGATCAGGGCCCTCTGATCCCTCCTAGATTGTAAGCTCTGAGGATCAGGGCCCTCTGATCCCTCCTAGATTGTAAGCTCTGAGGATCAGGCCGTCTGATCCCCCCTAGATTGTAAGCTCTGAGGATCAGGCCCTCTGATCCCCCCTAGATTGTAAGCTCTGAGGATCAGGCCCTCTGATCCCTCCTAGATTGTAAGCTCTGAGGATCAGGGCCCTCTGATCCCTCCTAGATTGTAAGCTCTGAGGATCAGGGCCCTCTGATCCCTCCTAGATTGTAAGCTCTGAGGATCAGGGCCCTCTGATCCCTCCTAGATTGTAAGCTCTGAGGATCAGGGCCCTCTGATCCCTCCTAGATTGTAAGCTCTGAGGATCAGGACCCTCTGATCCCTCCTAGATTGTAAGCTCTGAGGATCAGGGCCCTCTGATCCCCCCTAGATTGTAAGCTCTGAGGATCAGGGCCCTCTGATCCCCCCTAGATTGTAAGCTCTGAGGATCAGGGCCCTCTGATCCCTCCTAGATTGTAAGCTCTGAGGATCAGGACCCTCTGATCCCTCCTAGATTGTAAGCTCTGAGGATCAGGACCCTCTGATCCCTCCTAGATTGTAAGCTCTGAGGATCAGGGCCCTCTGATCCCTCCTAGATTGTAAGCTCTGAGGATCAGGGCCCTCTGATCCCTCCTAGATTGTAAGCTCTGAGGATCAGGACCCTCTGATCCCTCCTAGATTGTAAGCTCTGAGGATCAGGGCCCTCTGATCCCTCCTAGATTGTAAGCTCTGAGGATCAGGGCCCTCTGATCCCTCCTAGATTGTAAGCTCTGAGGATCAGGACCCTCTGATCCCCCCTAGATTGTAAGCTCTGGGGATCAGGGCCCTCTGATCCCTCCTAGATTGTAAGCTCTGAGGATCAGGGCCCTCTGATCCCTCCTAGATTGTAAGCTCTGAGGATCAGGACCCTCTGATCCCTCCTAGATTGTAAGCTCTGAGGATCAGGGCCCTCTGATCCCCCCTAGATTGTAAGCTCTGAGGATCAGGGCCCTCTGATCCCTCCTAGATTGTAAGCTCTGAGGATCAGGACCCTCTGATCCCTCCTAGATTGTAAGCTCTGAGGATCAGGACCCTCTGATCCCTCCTAGATTGTAAGCTCTGAGGATCAGGGTCCTCTGATCCCTCCTAGATTGTAAGCTCTGAGGATCAGGGCCCTCTGATCCCTCCTAGATTGTAAGCTCTGAGGATCAGGACCCTCTGATCCTCCCTAGATTGTAAGCTCTGAGGATCAGGGCCCTCTGATCCATCCTAGATTGTAAGCTCTGAGGATCAGGGCCCTCTGATCCCCCCTAGATTGTAAGCTCTGAGGATCAGGACCCTCTGATCCCTCCTAGATTGTAAGCTCTGAGGATCAGGACCCTCTGATCCCTCCTAGATTGTAAGCTCTGAGGATCAGGGCCCTCTGATCCCTCCTAGATTGTAAGCTCTGAGGATCAGGGCCCTCTGATCCCTCCTAGATTGTAAGCTCTGAGGATCAGGGCCCTCTGATCCCTCCTAGATTGTAAGCTCTGAGGATCAGGGCCCTCTGATCCCTCCTAGATTGTAAGCTCTGAGGATCAGGGCCCTCTGATCCCTCCTAGATTGTAAGCTCTAAGGATCAGGACCCTCTGATCCCCCCTAGATTGTAAGCTCTGAGGATCAGGACCCTCTGATCCCTCCTAGATTGTAAGCTCTGAGGATCAGGGCCCTCTGATCCCTCCTAGATTGTAAGCTCTGAGGATCAGGGCCCTCTGATCCCTCCTAGATTGTAAGCTCTGAGGATCAGGGCTCTCTGATCCCTCCTAGATTGTAAGCTCTGAGGATCAGGGCTATCTGATCCCTCCTAGATTGTAAGCTCTGAGGATCAGGGCCCTCTGATCCCTCCTAGATTGTAAGCTCTGAGGATCAGGGCCCTCTGATCCCTCCTAGATTGTAAGCTCTGAGGATCAGGGTCCTCTGATCCCTCCTAGATTGTAAGCTCTGAGGATCAGGGTCCTCTGATCCCTCCTAGATTGTAAGCTCTGAGGATCAGGGCCCTCTGATCCCTCCTAGATTGTAAGCTCTGAGGATCAGGGCCCTCTGATCCCTCCTAGATTGTAAGCTCTGAGGATCAGGACCCTCTGATCCCTCCTAGATTGTAAGCTCTGAGGATCAGGGCCCTCTGATCCCTCCTAGATTGTAAGCTCTGAGGATCAGGGCCCTCTGATCCCTCCTAGATTGTAAGCTCTGAGGATCAGGGTCCTCTGATCCCTCCTAGATTGTAAGCTCTGAGGATCAGGCCGTCTGATCCCCCCTAGATTGTAAGCTCTGAGGATCAGGCCCTCTGATCCCCCCTAGATTGTAAGCTCTGAGGATCAGGGCCCTCTGATCCCTCCTAGATTGTAAGCTCTGAGGACCAGGGCCCTCTGATCCCTCCTAGATTGTAAGCTCTGAGGATCAGGGCCCTCTGATCCCTCCTAGATTGTAAGCTCTGAGGATCAGGGCCCTCTGATCCCTCCTATATTGTAAGCTCTGAGGATCAGGGCCCTCTGATCCCTCCTAGATTGTAAGCTCTGAGGATCAGGGCCCTCTGATCCCTCCTAGATTGTAAGCTCTGAGGATCAGGCCGTCTGATCCCCCCTAGATTGTAAGCTCTGAGGATCAGGCCCTCTGATCCCCCCTAGATTGTAAGCTCTGAGGATCAGGCCCTCTGATCCCTCCTAGATTGTAAGCTCTGAGGATCAGGGCCCTCTGATCCCTCCTAGATTGTAAGCTCTGAGGATCAGGGCCCTCTGATCCCTCCTAGATTGTAAGCTCTGAGGATCAGGGCCCTCTGATCCCTCCTAGATTGTAAGCTCTGAGGATCAGGACCCTCTGATCCCTCCTAGATTGTAAGCTCTGAGGATCAGGGCCCTCTGATCCCTCCTAGATTGTAAGCTCTGAGGATCAGGGCCCTCTGATCCCCCCTAGATTGTAAGCTCTGAGGATCAGGGCCCTCTGATCCCTCCTAGATTGTAAGCTCTGAGGATCAGGACCCTCTGATCCCTCCTAGATTGTAAGCTCTGAGGATCAGGACCCTCTGATCCCTCCTAGATTGTAAGCTCTGAGGATCAGGACCCTCTGATCCCTCCTAGATTGTAAGCTCTGAGGATCAGGGCCCTCTGATCCCTCCTAGATTGTAAGCTCTGAGGATCAGGGCCCTCTGATCCCTCCTAGATTGTAAGCTCTGAGGATCAGGACCCTCTGATCCCTCCTAGATTGTAAGCTCTGAGGATCAGGGCCCTCTGATCCCTCCTAGATTGTAAGCTCTGAGGATCAGGGCCCTCTGATCCCTCCTAGATTGTAAGCTCTGAGGATCAGGACCCTCTGATCCCCCCTAGATTGTAAGCTCTGAGGATCAGGGCCCTCTGATCCCTCCTAGATTGTAAGCTCTGAGGATCAGGGCCCTCTGATCCCTCCTAGATTGTAAGCTCTGAGGATCAGGGCCCTCTGATCCCTCCTAGATTGTAAGCTCTGAGGATCAGGGCCCTCTGATCCCTCCTAGATTGTAAGCTCTGAGGATCAGGGCCCTCTGATCCCTCCTAGATTGTAAGCTCTGAGGATCAGGACCCTCTGATCCCTCCTAGATTGTAAGCTCTGAGGATCAGGACCCTCTGATCCCTCCTAGATTGTAAGCTCTGAGGATCAGGACCCTCTGATCCCTCCTAGATTGTAAGCTCTGAGGATCAGGACCCTCTGATCCCTCCTAGATTGTAAGCTCTGAGGATCAGGGCCCTCTGATCCCTCCTGTATTGTAAGCTCTGAGGATCAGGACCCTCTGATCCCTCCTAGATTGTAAGCTCTGAGGATCAGGACCCTCTGATCCCTCCTAGATTGTAAGCTCTGAGGATCAGGACCCTCTGATCCCTCCTAGATTGTAAGCTCTGAGGATCAGGACCCTCTGATCCCTCCTAGATTGTAAGCTCTGAGGATCAGGACCCTCTGATCCCTCCTAGATTGTAAGCTCTGAGGATCAGGGCCCTCTGATCCCTCCTAGATTGTAAGCTCTGAGGATCAGGGCCCTCTGATCCCTCCTAGATTGTAAGCTCTGAGGATCAGGACCCTCTGATCCCTCCTAGATTGTAAGCTCTGAGGATCAGGGCCCTCTGATCCCCCCTAGATTGTAAGCTCTGAGGATCAGGGCCCTCTGATCCCTCCTAGATTGTAAGCTCTGAGGATCAGGGCCCTCTGATCCCCCCTAGATTGTAAGCTCTGAGGATCAGGGCCCTCTGATCCCTCCTAGATTGTAAGCTCTGAGGATCAGGGCCCTCTGATCCCTCCTAGATTGTAAGCTCTGAGGATCAGGGCCCTCTGATCCCTCCTAGATTGTAAGCTCTGAGGATCAGGGCCCTCTGATCCCCCCTAGATTGTAAGCTCTGAGGATCAGGACCCTCTGATCCCTCCTAGATTGTAAGCTCTGAGGATCAGGGCCCTCTGATCCCCCCTAGATTGTAAGCTCTGAGGATCAGGGCCCTCTGATCCCCCCTAGATTGTAAGCTCTGAGGATCAGGGCCCTCTGATCCCCCCTAGATTGTAAGCTCTGAGGATCAGGGCCCTCTGATCCCTCCTAGATTGTAAGCTCTGAGGATCAGGGCCCTCTGATCCCTCCTAGATTGTAAGCTCTGAGGATCAGGGCCCTCTGATCCCTCCTAGATTGTAAGCTCTGAGGATCAGGACCCTCTGATCCCTCCTAGATTGTAAGCTCTGAGGATCAGGACCCTCTGATCCCTCCTAGATTGTAAGCTCTGAGGATCAGGGTCCTCTGATCCCTCCTAGATTGTAAGCTCTGAGGATCAGGGCTCTCTGATCCCCCCTAGATTGTAAGCTCTGAGGATCAGGGTCCTCTGATCCCTCCTAGATTGTAAGCTCTGAGGATCAGGGCCCTCTGATCCCTCCTAGATTGTAAGCTCTGAGGATCAGGACCCTCTGATCCCTCCTAGATTGTAAGCTCTGAGGATCAGGGCTCTCTGATCCCTCCTAGATTGTAAGCTCTGAGGATCAGGGCCCTCTGATCCCTCCTAGATTGTAAGCTCTGAGGATCAGGACCCTCTGATCCCTCCTAGATTGTAAGCTCTGAGGATCAGGGCCCTCTGATCCCTCCTAGATTGTAAGCTCTGAGGATCAGGGCCCTCTGATCCCTCCTAGATTGTAAGCTCTGAGGATCAGGACCCTCTGATCCCTCCTAGATTGTAAACTCTGAGGATCAGGGCCCTCTGATCCCTCCTAGATTGTAAGCTCTGAGGATCAGTGCCCTCTGATCCCTCCTAGATTGTAAGCTCTGAGGATCAGGGCCGTCTGATCCCTCCTAGATTGTAAGCTCTGAGGATCAGGGCCCTCTGATCCCTCCTAGATTGTAAGCTCTGAGGATCAGGACCCTCTGATCCCTCCTAGATTGTAAGCTCTGAGGATCAGGGCCCTCTGATCCCTCCTAGATTGTAAGCTCTGAGGATCAGGGCCCTCTGATCCCTCCTAGATTGTAAGCTCTGAGGATCAGTGCCCTCTGATCCCTCCTAGATTGTAAGCTCTGAGGATCAGGGCCCTCTGATCCCTCCTAGATTGTAAGCTCTGAGGATCAGGGCCCTCTGATCCCTCCTAGATTGTAAGCTCTGAGGATCAGGGCCCTCTGATCCCTCCTAGATTGTAAGCTCTGAGGATCAGGGCCCTCTGATCCCTCCTAGATTGTAAGCTCTGAGGATCAGGGCCCTCTGATCCCTCCTAGATTGTAAGCTCTGAGGATCAGGGCCCTCTGATCCCTCCTAGATTGTAAGCTCTGAGGATCAGGGCCCTCTGATCCCTCCTGTATTGATTTGTAATGTACAGTTTTCCTCATGTTGTAAAGCGATGTGCAAACTGTTGGCACCATATAAATCCTGTATAATAATAATAAATAAAGAAGTGGGGAAGAGAATGGCCCCTATACTGGGGGAGGTCCTGTCTAAAGTACAATACTAGAACTAGAACAGTCCAGCTGTCTTTGTCAAACCCTCCCCTGCTGGCCAGTACATTGGGGCCCAAATCCAGCATTGGAATTCTCAGAATGAACCCCTCTGTACCCGGGTGTCGGGGTCTGAATGTGTCCCCAATACGTGAGTTCTACAGGTGACACAAAAATGGCTCATAAAGTCACCTACCGCAGAAGAGACTCAGGAAGGA
>JBBDGP010003024.1:880000-915000 GCA_037952835.1 Lithobates septentrionalis
CAAGTCCGATGTGAGAATCCTGCCCGCCCTCCTGGCTGCAGCGACTTGACACAGAACTCCCACAGTCTCTCCCTCTGGCTCTACATCCAACTCCTGGAATGTCTCTTCCAGATCTTTCCACTCACCGACACCTGGCCTGGATCCCTCCTGAATGACTTTACTCCGGACGTGCCGACCAACTGTCCTTTCCAGATCCTGTTCCAGGACATCTCTCCATGACTGTGTAAGGAGAGGTTCCCTCCCAGCTCCTGTTCCAGGACATCTCCCCATGACCATATAAGGAGAGGCTCCCTCCCAGCTCCTGTTCCAGGACACCTCCCCATGACCGTATAAGGAGAGGTTCCCTCCCAGCTCCTGTTCCAGGACATCTCCCCATGACCATATAAGGAGAGGCTCCCTCCCAGCTCCTGTTCCAGGACATCTCCCCATGACCATATAAGGAGAGGCTCCCTCCCAGCTCCTGTTCCAGGACACCTCCCCATGACCGTATAAGGAGAGGCTCCCTCCCAGCTCCTGTTCCAGGACACCTCCCCATGACCATATAAGGAGAGGCTCCCTCCCAGCTCCTGTTCCAGGACATCTCCCCATGACCGTATAAGGAGAGGCTCCCTCCCAGCTCCTGTTCCAGGACACCTCCCCATGACCGTATAAGGAGAGGTTCCCTCCCAGCTCCTGTTCCAGGACATCTCCCCATGACCATATAAGGAGAGGCTCCCTCCCAGCTCCTGTTCCAGGACATCTCCCCATGACCATATAAGGAGAGGCTCCCTCCCAGCTCCTGTTCCAGGACACCTCCCCATGACCATATAAGGAGAGGCTCCCTCCCAGCTCCTGTTCCAGGACACCTCCCCATGACCGTATAAGGAGAGGCTCCCTCCCAGCTCCTGTTCCAGGACACCTCCCCATGACCATATAAGGAGAGGCTCCCTCCCAGCTCCTGTTCTGGGACACCTCCCCATGACCATATAAGGAGAGGTTCCCTCCCAGCTCCTGTTCCGGGACACCTCCCCATGACCATATAAGGAGAGGCTCCCTCCCAGCTCCTGTTCCAGGACACCTCCCCATGACTGTATAAAGAGCCTCCCTCCCAGCTCCTGTTCCAGGACACCTCCCCATGACCATATAAGGAGAGGTTCCCTCCCAGCTCCTGTTCCAGGAAACCACCCCATGACCATATAAGGAGAGGCTCCCTCCCAGCTCCTGTTCTGGGACACCTCCCCATGACCATATAAGGAGAGGTTCCCTCCCAGCTCCTGTTCCAGGACATCTCCCCATGACCATATAAGGAGAGGCTCCCTCCCAGCTCCTGTTCTGGGACACCTCCCCATGACCATATAAGGAGAGGCTCCCTCCCAGCTCCTGAGCTCCTCCCCTGAGGTACACTCCCCAGAAAGGGGGTTCCCCCGAGACACGACAGTCTAACACTCCATCATCCAGATCACCCAGCCGACAACCCCTTCCCCAGCAGGCTGACCATGGGTATATGTAGGAGGCCTGCCCCCTGACAATCCTAGTTGGGGATTGGTCAGGGCCCCCACATGCACCCCTTGTCACTCCAGCTCTCTGCCCCACCCCTTTTCCAGAACATTCTCCCTGGAAACAGAGGAGGAGCCCAAGAGCTGAAGTACATGTCAGTCACCTACACTAACCCCTCCCCTGCCCCCGATCAAAACAAACAGCTCACAGCATAGGCCAGCCTAAATTTACACAACAACCTACACCTAGTACCTACCTAAGGTAGAGGGTGCTACTCATTATTAAAAGAACTGCTCCGGAAACAACGATTGATACTCATCCCCCAGGACAGACATCCGACCACAAGACAATCCTGTGTATGAAGGGAAAGTGACGGGGAGGGGGGAGTGAAGGAGCCGTGCTGGAGGGATGGAGGAGGAGGAGTAATAGTGTTGTAGTGTAGTAGTGTATTGTAGTAATTTAGTAATAGTAGTAGTAGTAGTAGTGTAGTAATGTACTAGTAGTGAAGTGTAATAATGTAGAAATAGTAGCAGTTTAATGTAGTAGTAGTAGAGTAGTAGTAATGTTGTATAGTAATGTAGTAGTAGTGTAATAGTACAGTAGTAGTAATGGTGTGTAGTAATGTAGTAGTACTAGTGTAGTGTAGTAGTAGTAATGTAGTAGTGGTAGTGTAGTAATAGTAATGTGTAGTGAAGTTAAAGAGTAGTAGTAGTAGTAGTGGAGTAATAATAATGTAATTTAGTAGTAGTGTAGTAGTAGATTTTCAGTGTAGTAGTAGAATAGTAGTAATGTTGTGTAGTAATAGTAGTGTATTAGTAGTAGTAGTGGTGTAGTAGCGGTAGGAGTGTAGTAGTAGCAGTGTAATAATAGTGTAATGTAGTAATGCAGTAGTAGTAGTAGTAGTGTAGTAGTAGTGGTGTAGTAGTGTAGTAGTAGTGTAATAGTATTAGTAGTAGTAGTGTAGTAGCAGTGTAGTAGTAGAGTAGTAGTAATGTTGTGTAGTAATAGTAGTGTAGTAGTAATAGTAGTGTAGTAAAGTAGTAGTGTAGTAGTAGTGTAGTATTGGTAGTAGTGTAGTAGTAGTGTAGTAGTGGTAGTAGTGTAGTAATAGTAGTGTAGTAGTAATATTAGTGTAGTAGTGGTAGTAGTAGTAGTAATAGTATAGTAGTAGTGTAGTAGTATTAGTAGTAGTATTAGTAATGTAGTAGTGTAGTAGCAGTGTAGTAGTAGAGTAGTAGTAATGTTATGTAGTAATAGTAGTGTAGTAGTAATAGTAGTGTAGTAGTAATAGTAGTGTAGTGTAGTAGGAGTAGTAAAGTAGTAGTAGTGTAGTAGTAGTAGTAGTAGTAGTGTAGTAGTCGTAGTGTAGTAGTAGTAGTGGTGTAGTAGTAGTGTAGTGGTAGTAGTAGTGTAGTAGTGGTAGTAGTAGTAGTAGTGTAGTAGTAGTAGTAGTAGTAGTAGTAGTAGTAGTAGTAGTAGTGTAGTAGTAGTAGTAGTAGTAGTAGTCGCAGTGTAGTAGTAGTAGTAGTGTAGATACTGAATTGGCGTCACGATTGACATAATAAAGTGTGGGTCCAATTAGAAAAGACAATAGTAGGGAGGAACCTGGCAGGGGTCTCTTGGGTCCCGGGTCATACAATGGACCTCTCCACTGACACGTAACGTCCTAGTAGTATGGGATGAGCTGAACAATAGGGGTGAGTATGTACCCCAGATGTCCCCTCTGCCTCCACTGGAGGGATTCTCAGGGTTCCCATCGGGGGAGGAGATATCTGGGGGGTGAAGATGGAGACAACACGTGTAGTAAGTTCTCTCCATGTGGAGGACTGAGAACCTTAAGGGAAGTGACGTCAGGCTTTGGGAGTAAACCTTTAGCAGAGTGGAAATATCAGCAATTGGGGAGTTTCTATAAGAAAACAAATCCCTCAATAAGACCTGAGAACTCACTCCTCATATGTGAAGAAGAATTGGATTGTCGGACCCCAGAGCCCGGTTATCACAAATGTACAGAGTGATTCTTAGTGGACAAGAAGGGGCACTTCCCGATTTTATTACAGAGGGGGAAGGGAGTTGGATCAGACATTGACATTCCCACCAATTACAAAGATGATTGAATGAACCCCTTCCTCATCTATAGGGGGCAGGAAATGGCCTAGAAATTCTTCACCAGATGGTAGAGGACCCCTATAAACGATCACAGATATATTCATTTGCTGACGATCGATGTTGGAGAGGCTGTGGGTAAAAAGGAAGATTTCTCCATCTATGGTGGACTTGCCCTACGATGAAATGATTCTGGGATTGAATTCTTCTCATGGATGGAGAAGTTGTCCTCTAGAACCCTGGAAATGAAACCCTTACATCCTTCTTTAATGACACACTGGAGTCAGTTCTATCTTCTAGGAAGGACATTACCCCACCCCTACTACACACTACCAAATCACTTCTCCCGAAATATTGGAGACACTCATCACCCCACCCTATTAGATTGGAGGAACGAGGGGAACCTAATCATGGAGGATGAAAGATGTCCTGGGTGGATGTCCTGTCTTGGGTGGGGAACCTGTCCTGGGTGGGGAACCTGTCCTGGGTGGGGGCCCTGTCCTGGGTGGGGCCCTGTCCTGGGTGGGGGCCCTGTCCTGGGTGGGGGCCCTGTCCTGGGTGGAGGCCCTGTCCTGGATGGAGGCCCTGTCCTGGGTGGAGGTCCTGTATTGGGTGGGGGCCCTGTCCTGGGTGGGGCCCTGTCTTGGGTGGAGGTCCTGTATTGGGTGGGGGCCCTGTCTTGGGTGGAGGTCCTGTATTGGGTGGGGGCCCTGTCCTGGGTGGGGGCCCTGTCTTGGGTGGAGGTCCTGTATTGGGTGGAGGTCCTGTATTGGGTGGGGGCCCTGTCCTGGGTGGGGGCCCTGTCTTGGGTGGAGGTCCTGTATTGGGTGGGGGCCCTGTCTTGGGTGGAGGTCCTGTATTGGGTGGGGGCCCTGTCCTGGGTGGGGGCCCTGTCTTGGGTGGAGGTCCTGTATTGGGTGGGGGCCTCGTCCTGGATGGAGGCACTGCCAACTTTTATTATCAATCCTCTTCCACTTAGTGAAGGTTCTGGTTCTTGGTTATTCACCTGCAGGTTTAGTGTAATATCCTGTTTGGGGGGGCATTTCATATAACCCCCCAAAAAAAAAGGCTAAACACCCTCTGATCACAGTGATCAGGTATAAAAGTTTATTTAGAAGAGAAGAGTTAGAAAGTAAAAATGATAAAGTAGAGGAATTAGGACACACCTATGGAGGTTGGACATAGTCAATGTGCACGTTTTAATCTCTAATCCAGGACAGTTACAACGTATGAATTCCCAAAATATATCATTTTACATTATAAGACATTCACTGAGGAGTTTGCACAAGTAACACATGTAGCGCTGACAAATTTTTGCCTGTTTCCTTAAGGTAATGTAAAAGTGTGGACAATGCATATTTTTAGTATTTGGCACCATCTAGTGGCCAAAACGTGAAATGGACTTCTTTTATTTACCTTTTCAAGAACATGGAGATGTTACAGGAAGTGACTGTTTACATTTTACAAGTAACTGACCTACCCACAATGCCAAGTGACCTCCCATGGACACTCAGCACTGAACTGCATGCTGGGTAGGTTATAAAAGGCCCTGCGCGGCCATTTTCTTTCTCTTGTTCCTGGGATGCATGGCCTGCCAGCAGGGCTCTGTGGGTGTGTGTGTCCCACAGAGTTGCGGCCTACCTTGTGCGGAGCGGAACAGCAGCCAGCGATCCTGCCTTACATCACAGCGTGCTAGTGCAGCAGTGTGATCAATCCACAGACCCTTGAAGGAGGTAACCGAGGACTCCCGGTCGTCTGTGAGACGGAACAGCGTGACGGCGTGGCATCAGCGAACGAACAGAGATACTGTGGAGCGGAGGCGTCCATCTGTCTGGACATGAGAATTGGTGAGAGGGCTGATGCCCAGAATGTTTGTACCGCACCTTTTCACACTTAGACTATAGACACAGCATTGCTGGGACCTGTAGTCCCATAGAGAAGATCTTAAGCAAAAGGACTGAGTTTGAACCGGCCTCAAGCCTATCCTTCACCGTACTACTGACACTGTGTTATTCAAGCCAATTGCACCGGAGGCATTTGCAGGTGAACTGCACTACAAGAATAGTTCTAACATTCAATTTCCATTAACCCTTGTTTGTTCAACTGTCGGATTATAATGAACACAACACAAATAGCTAGCAGAAGACAGAAGACTGAAAGGACTGCATCTCTCATTGCAAGGCCTTGCATCCTACTAAAGATAAGAGGGACTGCATTATAAAGTAGGGGGAGCTCCCTAGAAATTGTGTTGTGCTTTATTGATTAACTTTACCTTCCTGTGGTTACCAGAGTGTACTGGAAGTGGTAAGGTGACCAGAGATAAGGGGTTTTCACTCTGGGCATTAGTCCCACTTGGAGACGCACCTCCAGGGGTCATCTAAGACAACCTTATGTACAGACTGTTGTGAATACCTATTGGGCTGTTGCATTACATTTGTGTGACAGTGCAAATACTGTAATTACTATTTTATGCCAGTTCCCGCAAAAATACGTTCCTGGTTAACCACCTCAATACCGGGCACTTTCACCCCCTTCCTTCCCAGACCAATTTTCAGCTTTCAGTGCTCTCTCACTTTGAATGACAGTTACTCAGTCATGCTACACTGCACCCAAATGAAATTTTTATCATTTTGTTCACACAAATAGAGCTTTCTTTTGGTGGTATTTATTCACCACTTCATTTTTTATTTTTTGTGATATAAGCGAAAAAAGAGCAAATATTTTGAAAAAAAACCCAAAATTTTCTACTTTCTCTTTTAAAAGAAACCAAAAAAATTAAATTTTGTCGAAAATTTAGGCAAAAATGTATTCTACCACATGTCTTTGGTAAAAAAAATCCTGATAATTGTATGATCATTGGTTTGTGTGAAAGTTATAGAGTCTACAAGCCAGGCTACGCATTATTGAAAATGTATCAATCCTAATGCACTGATCTCATTTCTTGAGGCCCTAAAATGTCAGGACAGTACAATAACCCCCCAAAAGACCCCTTTTTGGAAAGAAGACAGTCTGAGGTATTTAGTAAGAGGCATAGTGAATTTTTTGAAGTTGAAATTTTTTCCCCACAATGCTTTGGAAAATTAAGAAATATAGATTTTTTTTTTCTTCACTAAATTGTCATATTTACAAGTTATTTCTCACACACGGTGCAGGCATAATTGCAATTACACCCCAAAATACATTCTGCTATTCGTCCTGAGTACGGCGATACCCCATGTGTGAGACTTTTCCACAGCCTGGCCACATACAGAGGCCCAACATGCAAGTAGCACCTCCAGGCTTCTAACACATAACATGTACACACCAAGAATGACACCCCAAAATACATTCTGCTATTCGTCCTGAGTACGGCGATACCCCATGTGTGAGATTTTTCCACAGCCTGGCCACATACAGAGGCCCAACATCCATAGAGCACCATCAGGAGTTCTAAAGGCATAAATGACACATTTCATTTCCTGAGTACCTATCACATTTGTGAAGGCCCTGGAGCACCAGGACAATGGAATTACCCACAAAATGACCCCATTTTGGAAAGAAAACACCCCAATGTATATTCTATGAGGCATAATGAGTCTTTTCAACATGTCATTTCTTTCCACAAAGAAAATGAAAACCTTATTATTTTCTCACAAAGTTGTCATTTTAGAAGATCTTTCTAACACATAGCCGAAATGACACCCCAAAATACATTCTACTGAGCAAAAGGTAAAAAAAAAGCATTTGTCCAGACATTTTTGTAGTAGTGCAGTAGTAGCAGTAGTGTAGTAGTAGTAGTAGTACTGTAGAAGTAGTGTAGTAGTAGTAGTGTAGTAGTAGTAGTAGTGTAGTAGTTGTACTGTAGTAGTAGTAGTTTAGTAGTAGTAGTAGTAGTGTAATAGTAGTGCAGTAGTAGTGGTGCAGTAGTAGTAGTGTAGTAGTAGTAGTAGTATAGTAGTGTAGTAGTAGTAGTAGTAGTAGTGTAGTAGTATAGTAGTAGTAGTGGTAGTGTAGTAGTAGTGTAGTAGTAGTAGTAGTAATAGTGTAGTAGTAGTAGTAGTAGTGGTAGTAGTAGTATATTAGTAGTGTAGTAGTAGTTGTACTGTAGTAGTAGTAATGTAGTAGTAGTAGTAGTAGTTTAGTATTAATAGTGTAGTAGTAGTAGTAGTGTAGTGTAGTAGTAGTAGTAGTAATAGTAGTGTAGTAGTAATAGTGTACTAGTAGTGGTGTAGTAGTTGTGTAGTAGTAGTGTAGAAGTAGTGCAGCAGTAGTAGTAGTGTAGTAGTAGTGGTAATAGTTGTAGTTTAGTAGTAGTGGTAGTAGTAGAAGTAGTGTAGTAGTAGTGTAGTAGTAGTAGTAGTAGTGTAGTGTAGTAGTAGTAGTAGTAGTGTAGTAGTAGTAGTAGTAGTAGTAGTAGTAGTAGTAGTAGTAGTGTAGTGTAGTAGCAGTAGTAGTAGTAGTAGTAGTAGTAGTGTAGTATTAATAGTAGTAGTGTAGTAGTAGTAGTAGTGTAGTAGTAGTAGTAGTGTAGTAGTAGTAGGTGTAGTGTAGTAGTGTAGTAGTAGTAGTGTAGTAGTAGTGTAGTAGTAGTAGTAGTAGTAGTAATATTAGTGTAGTAGTAGTGTAGTAGTAGTAGTAGGTGTAGTGTAGTAGTGTAGTAGTAGTAGTGTAGTAGTGTAGTAGTAGTAGTAGTGTAGTAGTAGTAGTGTCGTAGTAGTAGTATAGTAGTGTAGTAGTAGTAGTAGTGTAGTAGTAGTAGTAGTAGTAGTGTAGTAGTAGTAGTGTAGTAGTAGTGTAGTGTAGTAGTAATAGTAGTAGTAGTGTAGTAGTAGTAGTAGTAGTAGTAGTAGTAGTAGTGTAGTAGTAGTAGTAGTAGTGTAATAGTAGTAGAGTAGTAGTAGTAGTAGTAGTAGTAGTAGTAGTAGTAGTAGTGTAATAGTAGTAGAGTAGTAGTAGTAGTAGTAGTAGTAGTAGTGTAGTAGTAGTTCATCCTGATGCTTTGTATAGCACATAAGAGATCAGCAGAGACAATTGCAATAGATATACAGAAGTTTTTTATTCCCGCGTCTGGCCTTATGGGCAATTGAGTATAGCACCATCTACTGGTCATTGAAGTCCACCCCTCCCATGGTAAGGTTGTAGTCGTGGACACAGAGGGGCTTCTCAACAACACCAGTCACCGTTTGGACAGTCGTATCTGCGTGAAGGGAGGACAGAACGAAAACATTACACATTATTACATCTCAAACAGGCTACCTGCAGGCGCATGCGACATACGGGTATGTCGATTCATTCAGGGCTGCCAACCTGCTGCAGTATATCTATGTGAGTCGGTCAGAAAGTGGTTAAAGTTCATGTGTGTGTAAAGGCAGGTGTCCCAATACTTTTGGTAATATAGTGTATGTAGTGGAGTTCATGTTCTGTCCCCCTGAGGAATGTACAGAACATACACCAGCAATCTATAATTCTGTCTATTGTCTTTGTAGGAAGGTGACTGGCAGTATATGAAGAATGTCAGACCGGTTTGTGTAATAGTAGTAGAGTAGTAGTAGTAGTGTAGTAGTAGTAGTAGTAGTAGTAGTCTATTGTCTTTGTAGGAGGGTGACTGGCAGTATAGGAAGAATGTCAGACCGGTTAGTGTAATAGTAGTAGAGTAGTAGTAGTAGTGTAGTAGTAGTAGTAGTAGTGTAGTAGTAGTGTAGTTGTAGTAGTAGTGTAGTAGTAGTAGTAGTAGTAGTCTATTGTGTTTGTAGGAAGGTGACTGGCAGTATATGAAGAATGTCAGACCGGTTAGTGTAATAGTAGTAGTAGTAGTAGTAGTAGTAGTAGTAGTAGTAGTGTAGTTGTGGTAGTAGTGTTGTAGTAGTAGTAGTAGTAGTAGTAGTCTATTGTCTTTGTAGGAGGGTGACTGGCAGTATTTGAAGAATGTCAGACCGGTTAGTGTAATAGTAGTAGAGTAGTAGTAGTAGTGTAGTAGTAGTGGTAGTGTAGTTGTAGTAGTAGTAGTAGTAGTGTAGTAGTGTAGTAGTAGTGTAGTTGTAGTAGTAGTGTAGTAGAGTAGTAGTAGTAGTGTAGTAGTAGTAGTGTAGTTGTAGTAGTAGTGTAGTAGTTGTGTAGTAGTAGTAGTAGTAGTCTATTGTGTTTGTAGGAAGGTGACTGGCAGTATATGAAGAATGTCAGACCGGTTTGTGTAATAGTAGTAGAGTAGTAGTAGTAGTGTAGTAGTAGTAGTAGTAGTAGTAGTCTATTGTCTTTGTAGGAGGGTGACTGGCAGTATAGGAAGAATGTCAGACCGGTTAGTGTAATAGTAGTAGAGTAGTAGTAGTAGTGTAGTAGTAGTAGTAGTAGTAGTGTAGTAGTAGTGTAGTTGTAGTAGTAGTAGTAGTAGTCTATTGTGTTTGTAGGAAGGTGACTGGCAGTATATGAAGAATGTCAGACCGGTTAGTGTAATAGTAGTAGTAGTAGTAGTAGTAGTAGTGTAGTTGTGGTAGTAGTGTTGTAGTAGTAGTAGTAGTAGTAGTAGTAGTAGTAGTAGTAGTCTATTGTCTTTGTAGGAGGGTGACTGGCAGTATTTGAAGAATGTCAGACCGGTTAGTGTAATAGTAGTAGAGTAGTAGTAGTAGTGTAGTAGTAGTGGTAGTGTAGTTGTAGTAGTAGTAGTAGTAGTAGTGTAGTAGTGTAGTAGTAGTGTAGTTGTAGTAGTAGTGTAGTAGAGTAGTAGTAGTAGTGTAGTAGTAGTAGTGTAGTAGTAGTAGTAGTAGTAGTA
This sequence comes from Lithobates septentrionalis, assembly GCA_037952835.1. Taxonomy (NCBI): domain Eukaryota; kingdom Metazoa; phylum Chordata; class Amphibia; order Anura; family Ranidae; genus Lithobates; species Lithobates septentrionalis. Next base: position 890,325 of record JBBDGP010003024.1, read on the forward strand.
GTAATAGTAGTGTAGTAGTAGTGTAGTAGTAGTAGTAGGTGTAGTGTAGTAGTGTAGTAGTAGTAGTGTAGTAGTGTAGTAGTGTAGTAGTAGTAGTAGTGTAGTAGTAGTAGTAGTAGTGTAGTAGTAGTGTAGTAGTAGTAGTGTCGTAGTACTAGTAGTAGTGTCGTAGTAGTAGTAGTAGTAGTAGTGTAGTAGTAGTAGTAGTGTAGTAGTAGTAGTAGTACTAGTAGTGTAGTAGGTGTAGTAGTGTAGTAGTAGTTGTAGTAGTGTAGTAGTAGTAGTAGTAGTAGTAGTGTAGTAGTAGTGTAGTGTAGTAGTAGTAGTAGTGTAGTAGTAGTAGTAGTAGTAGTGTAGTGTAGTAGTAGTGTAGTAGTAGTAGTAGTAGTAGTAGTGTAGTGTAGTAGTAGTGTAGTAGTAGTAGTAGTAGTAGTAGTAGTGTAGTAGTAGTAGTAGTAGTGTAATAGTAGTAGAGGAGTAGTAGTAGTAGTAGTAGTAGTGTAATAGTAGTAGAGTAGTAGTAGTAGTAGTAGTAGTAGTAGTAGTGTAATAGTAGTAGAGTAGTAGTAGTAGTAGTAGTAGTAGTGTAATAGTAGTAGAGGAGTAGTAGTAGTAGTAGTAGTAGTAGTGTAATAGTAGTAGAGGAGTAGTAGTAGTAGTAGTAGTAGTGTAATAGTAGTAGAGGAGTAGTAGTAGTAGTAGTAGTAGTAGTAGTGTAATAGTAGTAGAGTAGTAGTAGTAGTAGTAGTAGTAGTAGTGTAGTAGTAGTTCATCCTGATGCTTTGTATAGCACATAAGAAATCAGCAGAGGCAATTGCAATAGATATACAGAAGTTTTTTATTCCCGCGTCTGGCCTAATGGACAATTGAGTATAGCACCATCTACTGGTCATTGAAGTCCACCCCTCCCATGTTAAGGTTGTAGTCGTGGACACAGAGGGGCTTCTCAACAACACCAGTCACCGTTTGGACAGTCGTATCTGCGTGAAGGGAGGACAGAACGAAAACATTACAAATTATTACATCTCAAACAGGCTACCTGCAGGCGCATGCGAGGTACGGGTAGGTCGATTCATTCAGGGCTGCCAACCTGCTGCAGTATATCTACGTGAGTCGGTCAGAAAGTGGTTAACCACTTGACGACCGCCTCACGCCGATGTACGTCGGCAAAGTGGCACGGACAGGCAAAATCACGTACAGTGTACGTGATTTGCCTTCCGCGGGTGGGGGGTCCGATCGGACCCCCCCCCGGTGCCCGAGGCGGTCGTCTTTTGTCCAGCGGCGATCGGTGATGAGGGGGAGACCATCCGTTCGTGGCCCCCCCCTCGCGATCGCCGCCGGCCAATGAGAATCTTCCTTTGCTGCTGTATGCTAAACAGCAGCAAAGGAAATTATGTCATCTCCCCTCGGGTCGGTATTTTCCGTTCCGGCCCGAGGAGAGAAGACATCAATGTGAGTGCACCAACACACACACACACAGTAGAACATGCCAGGCACACAAAACACCCCGATCCCCCCCCCGATCGCCCCCCAATCACACCCCCCCAATCACCCCCCCCCCCCCCTGTCACAAACTGACACCAGCAGTTTTTTTTTTTTTTTTTTTTTTTTTTTTTCTGATTACTGCATGGTGTCAGTTTGTGACAGTTACAGTGTTGGGACAGATACTGTTACCCCCCTGTAGGTCTAGGGTACCCCCCTAACCCCCCCTAATAAAGTTTTAACCCCTTGATCACCCCCCCTCACCAGTGTCACTAAGCGATCATTTTTCTGATCGCTGTATTAGTGTCGCTGGTGACGCTAGTTAGTGAGGTAAATATTTAGGTTCGCCGTCAGCGTTTTATAGCGACAGGGACCCCCCTATACTATCTGATAAATGTTTTAACCCCTTGATTGCCCCCTAGTTAACCCTTTCACCACTGATCACCGTATAACCGTTACGGTTGACGCTGGTTAGTTTGTTTATTTTTTATAGTGTCAGGGCACCCGCCGTTTATTACCGAATAAAGGTTTAGCCCCCCGATCGCCCGGCGGTGATATGCGTCGCCCCAGGCAGCGTCAGATTAGCGCCAGTACCGCTAACACCCACGCACGCAGCATGCGCCTCCCTTAGTGGTATAGTATCTGATCGGATCAATATCTGATCCGATCAGATACTATACTAGCGTCCCCAGCAGTTTAGGGTTCCCAAAAACGCAGTGTTAGCGGGATCAGCCCAGATACCTGCTAGCACCTGCGTTTTGCGCCTCCGCCCAGCCCACCCAAGTGCAGTATCGATCGATCACTGTCACTTACAAAACACTAAACGCATAACTGCAGCGTTCGCAGAGTCAGGCCTGATCCCTGCGATCGCTAACAGTTTTTTTGGTAGCATTTTGGTGAACTGGCAAGCACCAGCCCCAGGCGTCAGGTTAGCGCCAGTACCGCTAACACCCACGCACACAGCATACACCTCCCTTAGTGGTATAGTATCTGATCGGATCAATATCTGATCCGATCAGATCTATACTAGCGTCCCCAGCAGTTTAGGGTTCCCAAAAACGCAGTGTTAGCGGGATCAGCCCAGATACCTGCTAGCACCTGCGTTTTGCGCCTCCGCCCGGCCCAGCCCACCCAAGTGCAGTATCGATCGATCACTGACACTTACAAAACACTAAACGCATAACTGCAGCGTTCACAGAGTCATGCCTGATCCCTGCGATCGCTAACAGTTTTTTTGGTAGTATTTTGGTGAACTGGCAAGCACCAGCCCCAGGCAGCGTCAGATTAGCGCCAGTACCGCTAACACCCACGCACGCACCGTACACCACCCTTAGTGGTATAGTATCTGATCGCATCAATATCTGATCCGATCAGATCTATACTAGCGTCACCAGCAGTTTAGGGTTCCCAAAAACGCAGTGTTAGCGGGATCAGCCCAGATACCTGCTAGCACCTGCGTTTTGCCCCTCCGCCCGGCCCAGCCCACCCAAGTGCAGTATCGATCGATCACTGTCACTTACAAAACACTAAAAGCATAACTGCAGCGTTCGCAGAGTCAGGCCTGATCCCTGCGATCGCTAACAGTTTTTTGGTAGCGTTTTGGTGAACTGGCAAGCGCCAGCGGCCTAGTACACCCCGGTCGTAGTCAAACCAGCACTGCAGTAACACTTGGTGACGTGGCGAGTCCCATAAGTGCAGTTCAAGCTGGCGAGATGGCAAGCACAAGTAGTGTCCCGCTGCCACCAGAAAGACAAACACAGGCCCGTCGTGCCCATAATGCCCTTCCTGCTGCATTCGCCAATCCTAATTGGGAACCCACCGCTTCTGCAGCGCCCGTACTTCCCCCATTCACATCCCCAACCAAATGCAGTCGGCTGCATGAGAGGCATTTTTATGTCCTCCCGAGTACCCCTACCCAGCGAACGCCCCCAAAAAGATGTTGTGTCTGCAGCAAGCGCGGATATAGGCGTGACACCCGCTATTATTGTCCCTCCTGTCCTGACAATCCTGGTCTTTGCATTGGTGAATGTTTTGAACGCTACCATACACTAGTTGAGTATTAGCGTAGGGTACAGCATTGCACAGACTAGGCGCACTTTCACAGGGTCTCCCAAGATGCCATCGCATTTTGAGAGACCCGAACCTGGAACCGGGTACCGTTATAAAAGTTAGTTACAAAAAAAGTGTAAAAAAAAAAAAAATATGAAATAAAAAAAAATAGTTGTTTTATTGTTCTCTCTCTCTCTATTCTCTCTCTCTATTGTTCTGCTCTTTTTTACTGTATTCTATTCTGCAATGTTTTATTGTTATTGTTATTATGTTTTATCATGTTTGTTTTTCAGGTGTGTAATTATTTACACTTTACTGTGCTTTATTGTTAACCATTGTTAACCATTTTTTTGTCTTCAGGTACGCCATTCACGACTTTGAGTGGTTATACCAGAATGATGCCTGCAGGTTTAGGTATCATCTTGGTATCATTCTTTTCAGCCAGCGGTCGGCTTTCATGTAAAAGCAATCCTAGCGGCTAATTAGCCTCTAGACTGCTTTTACAAGCCGTGGGAGGGAATGCCCCCCCCCCCCCCACCGTCTTCCGTGTTTTTCTCTGGCTCTCCTGTCTCAACAGGGAACCTGAGAATGCAACCGGTGATTCAGCCAGCTGACCATAGAGCTGATCAGAGACCAGAGTGGCTCCAAACATCTCTATGGCCTAAGAAACCGGAAGCTACGAGTATTTCATGACTTAGATTTCGCCGGATGTAAATAGCGCCATTGGGAAATTGGGGAAGCATTTTATCACACCGATCTTGGTGTGGTCAGATGCTTTGAGGGCAGAGGAGAGATCTAGGGTCTAATAGACCACAATTTTTTCAAAAAAGAGTACCTGTCACTACCTATTGCTATCATAGGGGATATTTACATTCCCCGAGATAACAATAAAAATGATTAAAAAAAAAAAATATGAAAGGAACAGTTTAAAAGTAAGATTAAAAAAGCAAAAAAATAATAAAGAAAAAAAAAAAAAAAAAAAAAAAAACACCCCTGTCGCCCCCTGCTCTCGCGCTAAGGCGAACGCAAGCGGCGGTCTGTCGTCAAACGTAAACAGCAATTGCACCATGCATGTGAGGTATCACCGCGAAGGCCAGATCGAGTGCAGTAATTTTTCCAGTAGACCTCCTCTGTAAATCTAAAGTGGTAACCTGTAAAGGCTTTTGAAGGCTTTTAAACATGTATTTATTTTGTTGCCACTGCACGTTTGTGCGCAATTTTAAAGCATGTCATGTTTGGTATCCATGTACTCGGCCTAAGATCATCTTTTTTATTTCATCAAACATTTGGGCAATATAGCGTGTTTTAGTGCATTAAAATTAAAAAAAGTGTGTTTTTTCCCCAAAAAATGCGTTTGAAAAATCGCTGCGCAATTACTGTGTGAAAAAAAAAAATGAAACACCCACCATTTTAATCTGTAGGGCATTTGCTTTAAAAAAATATATAATGTTTGGGGGTTCAAAGTAATTTTTTTGCAAAAAAAAAAAACTTTTTCATGTAAACAATAAGTGTCAGAAAGGGCTTTGTCTTCAAGTGGTTAGAAGAGTGGGTGATGTGTGACATAAGCTTCTAAATGTTGTGCATAAAATGCCAGGACAGTTCAAAACCCCCCCAAATGACCCCATTTTGGAAAGTAGACACCCCAAGCTATTTGCTGAGAGGCATGTCGAGTCCATGGAATATTTTATATTGCGACACAAGTTGCGGGAAAGAGACAAATTTTTTTTTTTTTTTTTTTTTTGCACAAAGTTGTCACTAAATGATATATTGCTCAAACATGCCATGGAAATATGTGAAATTACACCCCAAAATACATTCTGCTGCTTCTCCTGAGTACGGGGATACCACATGCGTGAGACTTTTTGGGAGCCTAGCCGCGTACGGGACCCCGAAAACCAAGCACCGCCTTCAGGCTTTCTAAGGGCGTGAATTTTTGATTTCACTCTTCACTGCCTATCACAGTTTCGGAGGCCATGGAATGCCCAGGTGGCACAAAACCCCCCCAAATGACCTCATTTTGGAAAGTAGACACCCCAAGCTATTTGCTGAGAGGTATAGTGAGTAAATTGCTGAGAGGCATGTTGAACCCATTGAATATTTATTTTTTTTGTCCCAAGTGATTGAAAAATGACAAAAAAAAATATGTGACTTTTTGTCACAAAGTTTTGAAAATTGAAAAAAGAAAAAAAATAATGTTTTTTCTTGTCTTTCTTCATTTTCAAAAACAAATGAGAGCTGCAAAATACTCACCATGCCTTTCAGCAAATAGCTTGGGGTGTCTACTTTCCAAAATGGGGTCATTTGGGGGGGTTTTGTGCCACCTGGGCATTCCATGGCCTCCGAAACTGTGATAGGCAGTAAAGAGTGAAATCAAAAATTTTCACCCTTAGAAATCCTGAAGGCAGTGATTGGTTTTCGGGGTCCAGTACGCGGCTAGGCTCCCAAAAAGTCCCACACATGTGGTATCCCCATACTCAGGAGAAGCAGCTAAATGTATTTTGGGGTGCAATTCCACATATGCCCATGGCCTGTGTGAGCAATATATCATTTAGTGACAACTTTATGAAAAAAAAAAAAATAAAAAAATAAAAGTGTCACTTTCCCGCAACTTGTGTCAAAATATAAAATATTCCATGGACTCAATATGCCTCTCAGCAAATAGCTTGGGGTGTCTACTTTCCAAAATGGGGTCATTTTGGGGGGTTTTGTGCCATCTTGGCATTCCATGGCCTCCGAAACTGTGATAGGCAGTGAAGAGTGAAAGCAAAAATTTACACCCTTAGAAATCCTGAAGGCGGTGATTGGTTTTCGGGGCCCCGTACGCGGCTAGGCTCCCAAAAAGTCCCACACATGTGGTATCCCCGTACTCAGGAGAAGCAGCTAAATGTATTTTGGGGTGCAATTCCACATAGGCCCATGGCCTGTGTGAGCAATATATCATTTAGTGACCACTTTTTGTAAATATTTTTTTTTTTTTTGTCATTTTTCAATCACTTGGGACAAAAAAAATAAATATTCAATGGGTTCAACATGCCTCTCAGCAATTTCCTTGGGGTGTCTACTTTCCAAAATGGGGTCATTTGGGGGGCTTTTGTACTGCCCTGCCATTTTAGCACCTCAAGAAATGACATAGGCAGTCATAAACTAAAAGCTGTGTAAATTCCAGAAAATGTACCCTAGTTTGTAGACGCTATAACTTTTGCGCAAACCAATAAATATACGCTTATTGACATTTTTTTTACCAAAGACATGTGGCCGAATACATTTTGGCCTAAATGTATGACTAAAATTTAGTTTATTGGATTTTTTTTAGAACAAAAAGTAGAAAATATCATTTTTTTTCAAAATTTTCGGTCTTTTTCCGTTTATAGCGCAAAAAATAAAAACCGCAGAGGTGATCAAATACCATCAAAAGAAAGCTCTATTTGTGGGAAGAAAAGGACGCAAATTTCGTTTGGGTACAGCATTGCATGACCGCGCAATTAGCAGTTAAAGCGACGCAGTGCCAAATTGGAAAAAGACCTCTGGTCCTTAGGCAGCATAAAGGTCCGGGGCTCAAGTGGTTAAAGTTCATGTGTGTGTAAAGGCAGGTGTCCCAATACTTTTGGTAATATAGTGTATGTAGTGGAGTTCATGTTCTGTCCCCCTGAGGAATGTACAGAACATACACCAGCAATCTATAATTCTGTCTATTGTCTTTGTAGGAAGGTGACTGGCGGTATATGAAGAATGTCAGACCGGTTTGTGTAATAGTAGTAGAGTAGTAGTAGTAGTGTAGTAGTAGTAGTAGTAGTAGTAGTAGTCTATTGTCTTTGTAGGAGGGTGACTGGCAGTATAGGAAGAATGTCAGACCGGTTTGTGTAATAGTAGTAGAGTAGTAGTAGTAGTGTAGTAGTAGTAGTAGTAGTAGTAGTCTATTGTCTTTGTAGGAGGGTGACTGGCAGTATAGGAAGAATGTCAGACCGGTTAGTGTAATAGTAGTAGAGTAGTAGTAGTAGTGTAGTAGTAGTAGTAGTAGTAGTAGTGTAGTAGTAGTGTAGTTGTAGTAGTAGTGTAGTAGTAGTAGTAGTAGTAGTCTATTGTGTTTGTAGGAAGGTGACTGGCAGTATATGAAGAATGTCAGACCGGTTAGTGTAATAGTAGTAGTAGTAGTAGTAGTAGTAGTGTAGTTGTGGTAGTAGTGTTGTAGTAGTAGTAGTAGTAGTAGTAGTAGTAGTAGTAGTAGTAGTAGTAGTCTATTGTCTTTGTAGGAGGGTGACTGGCAGTATTTGAAGAATGTCAGACCGGTTAGTGTAATAGTAGTAGAGTAGTAGTAGTATTGTAGTAGTAGTAGTGTAGTAGTAGTGTAGTTGTAGTAGTAGTAGTGTAGTAGTAGTGTAGTAGTAGTAGTAGTAGTGTAGTAGTAGTAGTAGTGTAGTAGTAGTAGTAGTAGTAGTAGTAGTAGTAGTAGTAGTAGTGTAGTAGTAGTGTAGTTGTAGTAGTAGTGTAGTAGTAGTAGTAGTAGTCTATTGTGTTTGTAGGAAGGTGACTGGCAGTATATGAAGAATGTCAGACCGGTTAGTGTAATAGTAGTAGTAGTGTAGTTGTGGTAGTAGTGTTGTAGTAGTAGTAGTAGTAGTAGTAGTAGTAGTAGTAGTCTATTGTCTTTGTAGGAGGGTGACTGGCAGTATTTGAAGAATGTCAGACCGGTTAGTGTAATAGTAGTAGAGTAGTAGTAGTAGTGTAGTAGTAGTAGTGTAGTAGTAGTGTAGTTGTAGTAGTAGTAGTGTAGTAGTAGTGTAGTAGTAGTAGTGTAGTAGTAGTAGTAGTGTAGTAGTAGTAGTAGTAGTAGTAGTAGTAGTAGTAGTAGTAGTGTAGTAGTAGTGTAGTTGTAGTAGTAGTGTAGTAGTAGTGTAGTAGTAGTAGTAGTGTAGTAGTAGTGTAGTAGTAGTAGTAGTGTAGTAGTAGTAGTAGTAGTAGTAGTAGTAGTAGTCTATTGTCTTTGTAGGAGGGTGACTGGCAGTATATGAAGAATGTCAGAACGGTTAGTGTAATAGTAGTAGAGTAGTATTAGTAGTGTAGTAGTAGTAGTGTAGTTGTAGTAGTAGTGTAGTAGTAGTAGTGTAGTAGTAGTAGTAGTAGTAGTAGTGTAGTTGTAGTAGTAGTAGTAGTGTAGTAGTAGTAGTGTAGTAGTAGTAGTAGTAGTGTAGTTGTAGTAGTAGTAGTGTTGTAGTAGTAGTAGTAGTAGTAGTAGTCTATTGTCTTTGTAGGAGGGTGACTGGCAGTATATGAAGAATGTCAGACCGGTTAGTGTAATAGTAGTAGAGTAGTAGTAGTAGTAGTGTAGTAGTAGTAGTGTAGTAGTAGTAGTAGTGTAGTAGTAGTGTAGTTGTAGTAGTGGTAGTCTATTGTCTTTGTAGGAAGGTGACTGGCAGTATATGAAGAATGTCAGACCGGTTAGTGTAATAGTAGTAGTAGTAGTGTAGTTGTAGTGTAGTAGTAGTAGTAGTAGTGTAGTAGTAGTAGTAGTAGTAGTCTATTGTCTTTGTAGGAGGGTGACTGGCAGTATATGAAGAATGTCAGAACGGTTAGTGTAATAGTAGTAGAGTAGTAGTAGTAGTGTAGTAGTAGTAGTGTAGTAGTAGTGTAGTAATAGTAGTAGTAGTGTAGTAGTAGTAGTAGTAGTAGTCTATTGTCTTTGTAGGAGGGTGACTGGCAGTATATGAAGAATGTCAGACCGGTTAGTGTAATAGTAGTAGAGTAGTAGTAGTAGTGTAGTAGTAGTGTAGTGTAGTAGTAATAGTAGTAGTAGTGTAGTAGTAGTAGTAGTAGTAGTCTATTGTCTTTGTAGGAGGGTGACTGGCAGTATATGAAGAATGTCAGACCGGTTTGTCCAGAACTCGGGAGAGTTGTAGAAAATGCCTTTACCATAATGTCAGACGGTAGATGAATATTTCCTACTCGGGGGTTACATTCCTCAGTGGGGATGGTTCATTCTGTTCATCTCCTTCCTGAGTCTCTTCTGCGGTAGGTGACTTTATGAGCCATTTTTGTGTCACCTGTAGAAGTCACTTATTGGGGACACATTCAGACCCCGACACCCGGGTACAGAGGGGTTCATTCTGAGAATTCCAATGCTGGATTTGGGCCCCAATGTACTGGCCAGCAGGGGAGGGTTTGACAAAGACAGCTGGACTGTTCTAGTTCTAGTATTGTACTTTAGACAGGACCTCCCCCAGTATAGGGGCCATTCTCTTCCCCACTTCTTTATTTATTATTATTATACAGGATTTATATGGTGCCAACAGTTTGTACATCGCTTTACAGCATGAGGAAAACTGTACATTACAAATCAATACAGGAGGGATCAGAGGGCCCTGATCCTCAGAGCTTACAATCTAGGAGGGATCAGAGGGCCCTGATCCTCAGAGCTTACAATCTAGGAGGGATCAGAGGGTCCTGATCCTCAGAGCTTACAATCTAGGAGGGATCAGAGGGCCCTGATCCTCAGAGCTTACAATCTAGGAGGGATCAGAGGGCCCTGATCCTCAGAGCTTACAATCTAGGAGGGATCAGAGGGTCCTGATCCTCAGAGCTTACAATCTAGGAGGGATCAGAGGGCCCTGATCCTCAGAGCTTACAATCTAGGAGGGATCAGAGGGCCCTGATCCTCAGAGCTTACAATCTAGGAGGGATCAGAGGGCCCTGATCCTCAGAGCTTACAATCTAGGAGGGATCAGAGGGCCCTGATCCTCAGAGCTTACAATCTAGGAGGGATCAGAGGGTCCTGATCCTCAGAGCTTACAATCTAGGAGGGATCAGAGGACCCTGATCCTCAGAGCTTACAATCTAGGAGGGATCAGAGGGCCCTGATCCTCAGAGCTTACAATCTAGGAGGGATCAGAGGGTCCTGATCCTCAGAGCTTACAATCTAGGAGGGATCAGAGGACCCTGATCCTCAGAGCTTACAATCTAGGAGGGATCAGAGGGCCCTGATCCTCAGAGCTTACAATCTAGGAGGGATCAGAGGGCCCTGATCCTCAGAGCTTACAATCTAGGAGGGATCAGAGGGCCCTGATCCTCAGAGCTTACAATCTAGGGGGGATCAGAGGGCCCTGATCCTCAGAGCTTACAATCTAGGAGGGATCAGAGGGCCCTGATCCTCAGAGCTTACAATCTAGGAGGGATCAGAGGGCCCTGATCCTCAGAGCTTACAATCTAGGAGGGATCAGAGGGTCCTGATCCTCAGAGCTTACAATCTAGGAGGGATCAGAGGGCCCTGATCCTCAGAGCTTACAATCTAGGAGGGAAGGTAAAGTGGAACAAAAGGTAATAACTGTGGGGGGGGGGGGAGCTGATGAAGAAAATGAAGATCCAGTTGTTAGGTGGGGGAGGGGGAGGCTTCTCTGAAGAGAAGGGTTTTCAGGGACCGTCTAAAAGCTAATAGAGTAGGATATAATGGGACAGACTGGGGTAAGGAGTTCCATAGGATGGGGGAGGCTCTGGAAAAGGTTAGCATTGGAGGAGGTGACGAGGGAACTAGAGAGCAGGAGGTCCTGAGAGGAATAATGAGATAATAATAATTATGAAACCCCTCCCATTAGACTCCCTTCCCCACATGGACACAGAGGAACACACAGGGGGATTTCTTCAGAATAAGAAAAGGGGAGGAATCTGCTACAAAGTTTGTTATAATCCTTGTAATGTTCGGAGATGTTGTTTTCTCCACAAAGGTGGAGTTACTCTTTAATTCTGTGTTATTACAGATACAGGATTCCAGTAATCAGTCATAGACTTCTATTCTTCAATCATCATGTGAAAGGACAGAGCGAGCTTCTAGGATAGAGGTGACCCCCCCCCCCCCCCCCCCCCCCGAGATGAAGATAATCCCATCCATCACCTTCCTGGAGCCTCCAAAGAAAAGTCCTAGTCATTCCATCTACAAGGACCAGCAGGGGGCAGTCAGGAGCTCCTGAACCCTTTGCCAGCTTTGATTTCTACAGATCAGAGGAATAGATTTTCTGTCTTAGAAAAGATCAAATATTAGTTGTAGAGAGATAAATAATTCCTTCTGATTGGACACATGTTGGGCTACATAGACATGTAAGTCTTGTATTTGTATCACTTGTAGAATCAGGAGAAACCCACAGAACCGGTATATGGCGGCTGATCATGACAGCCAGGCAGTGATCGGTATTATGGCGATCGGACGGACGGTGTCAGAAATCCTATCCTTGACCCGCCCATCAGAACCATCCAGGGCCCATTTCATCCTGGTCACTTTGGAGCACAGAAGGTCCTGTGGGCGGAGACGGGAACACCCCCCCAGGGTTGACTGGCCAATGGCTAAAGTCCAGCCCACATCCATATTCCAATAAATTGAGGATCATTGGGATCTGGGCAGGGTGATCAATACTGAGCCCGTCCCTCTGATTGGTCAATTGCTGACTTCTGACAAAGGAGAAAACTTTGGGAAAGTTGATTTCTGTTTTTTCCCCTTTTATTCTCACAGTGAATTGCCAATTGTGTGTCTTTTTATCACTTTGTAACTCTTTATCTTTGTAGAAATGTTATGCTCCGCCCACTTTTGGGATATTTACCACTTCAATACCGGGCATTTTCACCCCCTTCCTGCCCAGGCCAATTTTCAGTTTTCAGCGCTGTCACACTTTAAATGAAAATTGTGCGGTCGTGCGACATTGTATCCAAATACATTTTTTATGTTTATTTCCCCACAAATAGAGATTTCTTTTGTTGGTATTTCATCACCTCGGCGGTTTTTATTTTTTGCGCTATAAACTAAAATAGAGCGACAATTTTGAAAAAAAAAGCGATATTTTTTACTTTTTTGCTATAATAAATATCCCCAAAAATCTATAAAAAAACATTTTTCCCTCAGTTTAGGCCGATACGTATTCTTCTACATACTTATGGTAAAAATAATCGCAATAATTGTTTATTGATTGGTTTGTGCAAAAGTTCTACATCTACAAAATAGGGGATAGATTTATGGCTTTTTTTTTACTAGTAATGGCGGCGATCTGCGATTTTTATCAGGACTGCGACATTATGGCGGACACATCGGACAATTTTGACACATTTTTGGGACCATTGGCATTTATACAGCGATTAGTGCTATAAAAATGCACTGATTATTGTGTAAATGACACTGGCAGGGAAGGGGTTAAACTCTAGGGGGCGATCAAGGGGTTACCTGTGTCCTAGGGAGTGATTGTAACTGTAGGGGGAGGGGACTCACAAGGGGAGGAGACCAATCGGTGTTCCTCTGTACTGGGAACACACGATCGGTCTCCTCTCACCTGACAGGACGGTGGATCTGTATGTTTACACACCACCCACATCCACAGGCTGTGTTCAGAGGCAATCGTGGGAGCGCGGCGGACATCGCGGCCACCAGGCACGCTCATCTGTACCCGCGTGACGCGCACCCCCTAGACTGCCGGGAAGCCCAGGGCGTCAGATGTATATGGGTGGGATGTGAAGGGGTTAAATGATAAAAGTAATAAGTGACTTCTGTGTGATAAGCTCGGGCTCATATCTCTGGAGAGATTGTTGGATTGTAGTGTCTATGTGCTCCGTCTAACTTCATTGCCAATCTGTATAGACTTGTAGTGTGTGTTGGCAGATTGTAAACTCTGCCAGACGGAGATCTGTGTGTGTGTGTGGTGACCCAGCAGACCAGTCTGCAGACAAACTGCTTGGTGGTGACAATCTCCGGTTTGTTGTATGTATGGGGGTGTGGACAGTGGGAAGAGTGGGTGACATCGGGGTTCTAGCTTGTAGGATCGCTGGAGGAACCCTAGAAGTGTGTGATAATTGCTAGATTGCTCCCCAACCCTTAGAGGGCACCAGATTGTATGTAAGATTGGTATCTGCCTGTGTGTGGATTGGAGTGGAGTCTTCCTTTTATTGGTGGTCAGAGGCAGTGGGGGAGGGGAAAGTGTATCACAGACAGTCTTACTTGCTTAGAATAAGCTACACCTCATTCCCCTCTACCCAAGTCAAGGTCCACACCCTGGTTAGCTATCCGCCGCGGGCGTGTGTTTCCATGACAACAGGGATATGGTATATGGTGGTGACATAAATACACACACTCAGGTTCAACTGGTTGGACTGGAGTCTTTATACAACCTCAGCGACTATGTAACGATGTGACGGGAAAAGAATCCCGAGAATCACCTGAATTCTAAATGATTTTCTCTTTGTAGGTCATCACATATGTGTTGGGAATGTTTATACCTCACTTATCTGATGAACAATACACAAAATAAGGGATTAAACCTTTGTCTATATAAGAATAAAACAACAAACGATAACGGTGAGAAAAGATAAACAATTCCATTTATTCCTACAGAAAAGAAACGTTAGAAGAATTAGAAATCATCAAATCTCTCAAGTGATGGAACAAGTACAGTGTTGTCAGGATACAAAGATCATTGAGGCCAAACTTTGTTTTCCTTCTTGGGCACCCCCTCTCTCTGGGCTCACGTTACTTCCTTCCTCAATCTGGGTACCATCATCAGAGCCTTCAAAACTCTGTGCATCCTCCTGCAGCATGTACCATACACTGTGATCGAACAATTCGGGGGACTCCACAGGGCATGATGGTGGGACTAGGGAAGGAGTGACTGATGACATTGAGCCAATGGAAGAGGCCACTTTGGCAGCCAAACTTCTCTGAGCCTGGGTGACAGAGTATGAGGAGGATGAGGACGGCTTGGTCATCCACCCTACCAACTCTTCTGCATGTTGTGGCTGAACACGGCCAGCTGCCAAAAAAAAGGACAAACGTGCCCCACGGCCACGTGCTGAGGATGCACTGTGTCCACGACCAGCAATGTTGGCTGTAGACACAGAGCCTGCTTGTCCTCTTTTAGTGGACTGTGAGCGTCTGTCTCTCCTTGGTGGCCTCCAGACATGCTGTATTTGATGTATTTGTAATGTATTTGAATAGGTACTCCAGGAATGGCCTGCAGTGAGATGTAGCTGCACAAAGCTGGGATGTATGTATATACTGAATATACTGCAGCTAACTGAATGAACTGCCTGCCTGTAGTATATCAGGAAGAGAACAGGAACGGCCTGCAGCGAGATCTAGCTGCACAGGATACAATATATATATACACACAAAGTCTGGAATGTATATATATATATACTAAATATACTGGAGCTAACTGAATCAACTGTCTGCTCAGTCTATCTGAATGAAATGAAATGACACTCTCTCTCTCTCTCTCTCTCTCTCTCTCTTTGAATGCCAGAACACACTACACACGGCCGACGTGCAGGCGGCCTTATATAGTGTGGGGCGTGTACATAATCCCCTGAGCCATAATTGGCCAAAGGCACCCTGCCTTTTTCCAATTATGGCTCCGTTTGCTTACCGCGCTGTGATTGGCCGTAGTCATAGTGCATGCTTGGCCAATCATCAGCCAGCAAACCATTGCGATGACGCAGTGCATTATGGGCCGTGACGCGCTGCTTGAATTTGGCGCGAACGGCCCATAATGTTCGATCTTCGTCGAACAATCGAACAGCTAATGTTTGAGTCGAACTCACGTTCAACTCGAACTCGAAACTCATCCCCAATATATATATATATACACATACATACACACACACACGTATTCAATGGGGCATGGTAAATTAATTAGAGTCCTTGCAATGGTTATAAACAGTGTAGCGCTAATGTTAAATCATGAACAAATCCCAAAGGACATAGTAACCAATTTGAACCACCATAAACTAAAAGGATGGTGCCAAGAAGAACCTAAATCGATATCTATTCTCCTGAGGGAATATATAAACCAATAAAGGTTCCAGTAAAATGACAAAAGCAATAGGAAAAAATTATATATATAACCATTTAGTTCCCAACACTATATATCCTAAATGGTTTTTACATGTCCATAAATGTCTATTTATATGGAAGCTGGAAATAATAAGGATCCAGGGTAGATGGTGATATCTCTACGTCACATAGGTTGAAGACAAACGATGTATAATGGTGGAGGCTTACCGGAACCGTTGGACTCACAGAGACGTATATCCCTTGAGTCAGAAATGCTTATATTGCCACCGGGCAAGTAGGTGAAGTATCACACTGGACAGATCTGAAATCCGGATGCTGTATCCAGGGCTCCCAGCAAATTTCTTTCTTGTATGGCCCAACTCAGTGATGGCTCATGAAAAGTAAAGAAGGGGGGCCACATAGTGTGATATCGTTTAAAAGAAATAAAATTTATTGTGGTAGAAAACTTACATGTTCCATAGTAAAAAAAGCGCTTAAAATAGATTAAATGGCAGGCAGTGGAGTCTCCCGACGCGTTTCATCTCATTAGACTTCCTCTGGGGTACCTTGCCACTGCTGCCATACTTACTTATATACCCACTAAGACCCCCTTTGATGAGAATCCGGCGTGTGCCGCTTGTTTACTTTGCACTTCCGGGTGTCGCCAAAATGGCGGCCCCGCGTGCGTTCCAAGCCTCTTTCCAATGGCTTCTATGCGTTCCAACCCACTTTTATATGGGAAATGAAGAACATAAATACCCAATTGTTGTCCTGTTATTGTGTTTTATAGATGATAAGTAACGTCAGTGCTATGTAAAAGGGAAAAAAACGGGATTACCAGCACAATTTAAAAGAGCCGACTCGCTCCCCGGAAATACTTAGATCCAGACATCCTGTGCCTGGCCCTGGCTTCCGCCTAAATGAAGCGCAAGCCAGACGGCCATTCACCGTATGCGCACCACGCCTCCCCAAGGCGCGATGTCGTCACCGGTGATCCGCTCTCTGACGCATGCGCACCAGATCACTGGTGATCCGCTATCTGACGCATGCGCACCACATCTCAATATAGTGGAAAGCGCAATGTCGTCATGAGCGATCCGCCTTCTCAGTGCGTCTCCCTTTAGAGGTGGCGTTCTGCCTCTATATGTATCACATATAGAGGCAGAACGCCACCTCTAAAGGGAGACGCACTGAGAAGGCGGATCGCTCATGACGACATTGCGCTTTCCACTATATTGAGATGTGGTGCGCATGCGTCAGATAGCGGATCACCAGTGATCTGGTGCGCATGCGTTAGAGAGCGGATCACCGGTGACGACATCGCGCCTTGGGGAGGCGTGGTGCGCATACGGTGAATGGCCGTCTGGCTTGCGCTTCATTTAGGCGGAAGCCAGGGCCAGGCACAGGATGTCTGGATCTAAGTATTTCCGGGGAGCGAGTCGGCTCTTTTAAATTGTGCTGGTAATCCCGTTTTTTTCCCTTTTACATAGCACTGACGTTACTTATCATCTATAAAACACAATAACAGGACAACAATTGGGTATTTATGTTCTTCATTTCCCATATAAAAGTGGGTTGGAACGCATAGAAGCCATTGGAAAGAGGCTTGGAACGCACGCGGGGCCGCCATTTTGGCGACACCCGGAAGTGCAAAGTAAACAAGCGGCACACGCCGGATTCTCATCAAAGGGGGTCTTAGTGGGTATATAAGTAAGTATGGCAGCAGTGGCAAGGTACCCCAGAGGAAGTCTAATGAGATGAAACGCGTCGGGAGACTCCACTGCCTGCCATTTAATCTATTTTAAGCGCTTTTTTTACTATGGAACATGTAAGTTTTCTACCACAATAAATTTTATTTCTTTTAAACGATATCACACTATGTGGCCCCCCTTCTTTACTTTTCATGAGCCATCACTGAGTTGGGCCATACAAGAAAGAAATTTGCTGGGAGCCCTGGATACAGCATCCGGATTTCAGATCTGTCCAGTGTGATACTTCACCTACTTGCCCGGTGGCAATATAAGCATTTCTGACTCAAGGGATATACGTCTCTGTGAGTCCAACGGTTCCGGTAAGCCTCCACCATTATACATCGTTTGTCTTCAACCTATGTGACGTAGAGATATCACCATCTACCCTGGATCCTTATTATTTCCAGCTTCCATATAAATAGACATTTATGGACATGTAAAAACCATTTAGGATATATAGTGTTGGGAACTAAATGGTTATATATATAATTTTTTCCTATTGCTTTTGTCATTTTACTGGAACCTTTATTGGTTTATATATTCCCTCAGGAGAATAGATATCGATTTAGGTTCTTCTTGGCACCATCCTTTTAGTTTATGGTGGTTCAAATTGGTTACTATGTCCTTTGGGATTTGTTCATGATTTAACATTAGCGCTACACTGTTTATATGCATACGGTTTACAAAATCTCCTTTTGTGTGTGAGCTGCTTTGTTGGAGCAAGCGCAGTGTTTTTTGAGTTATTTTTTTCCTTGCAATGGTTCCCTTGAAGCTCCTTGTTATAAATATGAAATCCAAAAATCTCCACCACAGTCCTCCCTGAAGTTTATTCTTGAACTTATGTCCTCCTTCAATGATTTTGTACCCGCCCACAACAGCCCAGAAGCCCCGACCCTTCCCCCCACCACTGCGGCCTCCTCTTCCTTTCTTGAACCCATCAAGGTAGACTTGAGATAGTGAAGAAATTCTGGTGCCTTTGAGACTTCACCTTCGAACCATGAGTGTCTGTGCTGTGATGTTTCATTGCTCCTCTGCCTTGGAAGAGCGAAACTCCAACATTAATGGCGGGATCCTGGCATATCTAGTCCTGTAACTTGGGAATTCGGTGTAATGATTGTAACGATTGGATCGGACCGCGAGACAGAACTTTTCAGCATGGTGAAGTATAGTTCAGGAGAATCTTATTGGTGACACATTTGTCTCAAGAAATAACTTGGTTGTCGTTGCTTCTTCAGGTGGTGGTCGGCCTCCAGATAGTCGTGCATGAATACAAAAAGAAAGGAGAAGGTCAGTGTACAGTTATTAGAAGAAAGGAGAAGGTCAGTGTACAGTTATTAGAGGAAAGGAGAAGGTCAGTGTACAATTATTAGAGGAAAGGAGAAGGTCAGTGTAGAGTTATTAGAGGAAAGGAGAAGGTCAGTGTACAGTTATTAGAGGAAAGGAGAAGGTCAGTGTACAGTTATTAGAGGAAAGGAGAAGGTCAGTGTACGGTTATTAGAGGAAAGGAGAAGGTCAGTGTACAGTTATTAGAGGAAAGGAGAAGGTCAGTGTACAGTCATTAGAAGAAAGGAGAAGGTCAGTGTACAGTCATTAGAGGAAAGGAGAAGGTCAGTGTACAGTTATTAGAGGAAAGGAGAAGGTCAGTGTACAGTTATTAGAGGAAAGGAGAAGGTCAGTGTACAGTTATTAGAGGAAAGGAGAAGGTCAGTGTACAGTCATTAGAGGAAAGGAGAAGGTCAGTGTACAGTCATTAGAGGAAAGGAGAACGTCAGTGTACAGTCATTAGAGGAAAGGAGAAGGTCAGTGTACAGTTATTAGAGGAAAGGAGAAGGTCAGTGTACAGTTATTAGAGGAAAGGAGAAGGTCAGTGTACAGTTATTAGAGGAAAGGAGAAGGTCAGTGTACAGTTATTAGAGGAAAGGAGAAGGTCAGTGTACAGTTATTAGAGGAAAGGAGAAGGTCAGTGTACAGTTATTAGAGGAAAGGAGAAGGTCAGTGTACAGTTATTAGAGGAAAGGAGAAGGTCAGTGTACGGTTATTAGAGGAAAGGAGAACGTCAGTGTACAGTTATTAGAGGAAAGGAGAAGGTCAGTGTACAGTTATTAGAGGAAAGGAGAAGGTCAGTGTACGGTTATTAGAGGAAAGGAGAAGGTCAGTGTACGGTTATTAGAGGAAAGGAGAAGGTCAGTGTACAGTTATTAGAGGAAAGGAGAAGGTCAGTGTACGGTTATTAGAGGAAAGGAGAAGGTCAGTGTACGGTTATTAGAGGAAAGGAGAACGTCAGTGTACAGTTATTAGAGGAAAGGAGAAGGTCAGTGTACAGTTATTAGAGGAAAGGAGAAGGTCAGTGTACATTTATTAGAGGAAAGGAGAAGGTCAGTGTACGGTTATTAGAGGAAAGGAGAACGTCAGTGTACAGTTATTAGAGGAAAGGAGAAGGTCAGTGTACAGTTATTAGAGGAAAGGAGAAGGTCAGTGTACGGTTATTAGAGGAAAGGAGAAGGTCAGTGTACAGTTATTAGAGGAAAGGAGAAGGTCAGTGTACAGTTATTAGAGGAAAGGAGAAGGTCAGTGTACGGTTATTAGAGGAAAGGAGAAGGTCAGTGTACGGTTATTAGAGGAAAGGAGAACGTCAGTGTACAGTTATTAGAGGAAAGGAGAAGGTAAGTGTACAGTTATTAGAGGAAAGGAGAAGGTCAGTGTACATTTATTAGAGTAAAGGAGAAGGTCAGTGTAGAGTTATTAGAGGAAAGGAGAAGGTCAGTGTACAGTTATTAGAGGAAAGGAGAAGGTCAGTGTACAGTTATTAGAGGAAAGGAGAAGGTCAGTGTACGGTTATTAGAGGAAAGGAGAACGTCAGTGTACAGTTATTAGAGGAAAGGAGAAGGTCAGTGTACAGTTATTAGAGGAAAGGAGAAGGTCAGTGTACGGTTATTAGAGGAAAGGAGAAGGTCAGTGTACGGTTATTAGAGGAAAGGAGAAGGTCAGTGTAGAGTTATTAGAGGAAAGGAGAAGGTCAGTGTACAGTTATTAGAGGAAAGGAGAAGGTCAGTGTACAGTTATTAGAGGAAAGGAGAAGGTCAGTGTACAGTTATTAGAGGAAAGGAGAAGGTCAGTGTACAGTTATTAGAGGAAAGGAGAAGGTCAGTGTACGGTTATTAGAGGAAAGGAGAAGGTCAGTGTAGAGTTATTAGAGGAAAGGAGAAGGTCAGTGTAGAGTCATTAGAGGAAAGGAGAAGGTCAGTGTACAGTTATTAGAGGAAAGGAGAAGGTCAGTGTAGAGTTATTAGAGGAAAGGAGAAGGTCAGTGTACAGTTATTAGAGGAAAGGAGAAGGTCAGTGTAGAGTTATTAGAGGAAAGGAGAAGGTCAGTGTACAGTTATTAGAGGAAAGGAGAAGGTCAGTGTACAGTTATTAGAGGAAAGGAGAAGGTCAGTGTACAGTTATTAGAGGAAAGGAGAAGGTCAGTGTACAGTTATTAGAGGAAAGGAGAAGGTCAGTGTACAGTTATTAGAGGAAAGGAGAAGGTCAGTGTACAGTCATTAGAGGAAAGGAGAAGGTCAGTGTAGAGTTATTAGAGGAAAGGAGAAGGTCAGTGTACAGTTATTAGAGGAAAGGAGAAGGTCAGTGTACAGTTATTAGAGGAATGCCGGACAGGAGCAGCGGTGTGGCTATGAAGACTATAAAGCAGTAGATAGACTAGGGGAGGTAGAATTACATTAGGACAGAAGACCTGGATGTCCAGGGATACTTTGTGAAATATGGTACTTGTATGTTTCAGGAAACCATTCTATAGGACCCACTGGACTAAAAAGGAAGTCAGGCAGAAACGGTAAAGCCTTACAATTCACAGCTCATCTCTGATATTCAAACAAAAGTTCCAGAAGATTAATACATTTACTTTTAAAAGATATAGAAGAACATTATCAGTTAATGGACTGGTACCATCACGTAAAGTAATTAAAGATAAGAATATAAAACAAAGAAAGTAGGAACGAGAAAGAAGAGAAAAAAATAAAATAAGCAAAAAATAAAAAAAATCATACAGGTTTTTTTTTTTAATCAAAAGGTGTTTTTTGTACACAAGTAAGAAGATACTTTCAAAACAGAAGTGTATACAGACAGGCCATAGAAATGGCTCTGACAGTTGTATAAATACAGGGAATACTTATTCGCTCTTATTCATACCATAACTGATTTAAATGCATAGTACAACTTCATCTTACTTTTTTTTGTTACATTAGTTTCAAAAAGAAAAAAGGGAAAACAACAAAATAAACAAAAAGAAAAAACCCAAATATAACCTGACAATGCCATCATACAGTTTCTGGTGGTATATATTCCAACACCCGTTAACTCTTTACCACTAAGATGACTAGTCTATTATGTCATACTCTAGGGGTATATCAATCAGAACATGGATTTCACATTTTAGACTCCTCACCTTTGGACTATCAACATTGTAGCAGCCTATGAAGGACCAGCTGTGGAGGAGTTACTTCTGGGGCACCCAGCCAACACTGCCATATTATCTCGAACCTCCGTGGTGATTTCCTATGGGAATATGTATTTTTTTCCCGTATAAGAATTTCATTACCCGCCTGGATCCACTGTTTGCTCCTCGGAACTCGGGCAGACAGCCAATATCTCACTACCAGCTTCCTTGCCAAATAGAGTAATCTAATAAGAGCAATGTATGTATGAGGGGAATACAAATCCTCATCTAGAGCTCCAAGCAAGCACACCAGGGGATCCATGAGCAGCTGAACCTGAAAGACAGAATTGATTATTGCGACCACTTCGTTCCAATATCTCACAAGTTTGGGACACTTCCACAACATGTGCAGGAGATCTCCTGACTGATCCTGACACTTAGGGCATATGGGTGTGTCTCTACTTCCCCAATGGTGTAATTGTACCCGAGTCCTATACACTCTATGCCAGGGATATGCAATTAGCGGACCTCCAGCTGTTGCAGAACTATAAGTCCCATGTGTCAATACGTCAAAACCAGTATTTCGGTATCCACACTGGGGCCTTGTGCAAGATGTATAACAGTTGTGGGGCCCAGATCATCGAAGTCAAATTAGCTCTTCCAGTGACTGACAGCGGTAATTTACACCATGCAGCACATTTATTTTTACATTTCTGTAGTAGGGGTTTTAAATTAAGGGCTATATAGTCTGTAGGGTCTTTTGACTCTACAATTCCTAAGTACTTAAAGGACTCTACAACCTGTATCCGGGCCACACTGTTTGGTAACGCTGAGGGGAGATCATCCAGCAGGAGGAGAACTGATTTGTGCCAATTAATGGCAAAACCAAAAAGCTCTCCAAACAGCTCGATGAGGCGCATAGCGGCGACCAGGGAACCATCCGTATCCCCCAAGTACAGTAAGGCATCGTCAGCATATAAGGAAAGTTTATCTTCTCTATGGTTCCGTCTAAATCCCACAATATCCGGTTAGTCTCTAATCCTAGCTGCCAAAGGCTCCAACGCCAGGGCAAAAAGCAGGGGCGACAGTGGACAACCCTGCCTAGTGCCCCGGAACAATGGAAAGGCCTCGGATAACATGTCATTTATTCTAATCCTCGCTGTTGGTGCTGTATATAAGAGTTTAATCCAGGTGATAAACCCCTCTCCCAGACCGAATTTAGCCAACACTGCCCAAAGATAGTTCCACTCCACGTTGTTAAATGCTTTGGCAGCGTCGAGGGAAAGGATCGCTCTATTTCCTGAGTTCTCTATTGGGAGCTGAAGATTCAGGAAAAGCCACCTAATATTTAGTGCAGTGGATCGTGCTGGGATAAATCCCGACTGGTCTACATGGACCAGTCTAGAAATAACCACAGCCAGTCTAGTTGCCAAAATCCCAAAATCTTGACATCCGTATTTAGCAACGAAATGGGTCTGTAGGAGTCTGGCTGTAGAGGGTCCTTACCCAGCTTAGGGAGCACCACCACCACAGCCTCCCCAATGGATTCTGGAAGGCGACCAGTCCTAAAAGAGTTGTTCAAGGGGCGCATGCGCGGCGCGAACCGAGGAGGAAGCAAGGGCTGAGAGCTCCGTGAGCCGCGGAGACTAACGGCACTTCCCCGGGGCGATCAACACAGGTATTTCACCCAACTCATCCCCGCACCTCCAGCGGAACACTCAGCGCATGACGGGCACTAAAAATCGCCGTGGAAAACCGGCCCAAAGATCCTTAACGTAAGGTGACCAGATTTTTAAAATGAAATCAGGGGACATATTTTTTTTTACCTGTAATGGCGGCAATCGACGACTCTTTGCCCGTCTCTGCCGCCACCGCCCATCTCACAGCCTGTCAAGTCTAAAGCCCCATACACACTATCAGATTTTCTGCTGATTTTCTCCTTCAGATTTACCAAAACCATATAATATGAGGTCAATACTTAGGAGTTTCAATTTGTATGCAATCAGGCCGGCCCTCGCACTACATGGTTTTGGTAAATCTGAAGACAAAAATCAGCAGAAAATCTGATAGTGTGTATGGGGCTTTACTCTTCGGGCCCCGGCTACTACTGAGTGGGGAGCGGAGGAAGATCACTCCACCAGGGAAGGCAAGGAGATAAGCAGGCAGGCGGCTGGCCGGGACCTCAGCCAAGGCAGAAGAACATGCGAGTGGAGCTGAATGGGCATGCGCCCGAAACTGAAGAAATAGTCCCTCCGCTCCGACCAGCACATGATCATCAGAAAGGGGCACAGATAATGGAAAAAAATAAACCCCCATAAGCTAGTAGGAGCGGCAGAGGAGGGGGAGGTGCAATTCAGATTTTTTCTTTTTATTCGGCACAGGCTGTCTTTGAAATTGCCCCAGCCCATGTTCAAATCCAATCCGGGGACAAAACTGAGGACAGACTTAGTCCGGGGACAGTGTCCTCAATCCGGGGACTGTCCCCAGAAACTGGGGATGTCTGGTCACCCTACCTTAACGACCTATTTGTTAAGAGAGAAGGAGAGAAACATGCAGGCCCAAGATGGCGCCCGGAAGGCACAGTCACATTCTCCTACAGCAGCCTCCTCACCACCACACTCCCAGGGAGACAACTTACTAAGGCTGATCTGGATGAGAGTCTAACTTTAATGTATGACAAGATTGCCCAGAAATTTCAATCAGAGCTTCACAAATCTACTAACACACTGTCCCTGGAGATCGCGGCCCTGGGTAGTAGAACCGATTTACTAGAGACAAAACATGATGAGCTCACCTTAGTGTATTCTGATCTAAGAAAGGAGCACGAGTCCCTATCTGAAACGGTCCTGCAACTCCAAGCCCACATCGAGAACCTCGACAACAGGAACCGCCGCAACAATCTTAGGGTGCGCGGAGTGCCTGAATCGGTCACCGATCTACTACCCACAGTGCAGAAGATATTCCAATCTCTCTTACCAGACTCCCCACTGTCGGCCTTCTCCTGTGATAGGATTCATAGGGCCCTTCGCCCTCCCCCTCCCCCAGAGAAACCACCAAGGGACATAGTGCTTTGCCTTAAGGACTTCCTGATCAAAGAGGAAATACTCAGAGCTTCAAGGAACACCCCTAATATCCGTCTGGAAGGCACTCCGATTCAAATCTACCCGG
>JBBDGP010003024.1:925000-941117 GCA_037952835.1 Lithobates septentrionalis
AGTAGTAGTAGTTGTAGTAGTAGTAGTGTAGTCATAGTAATAGTATTAGTAGTAGAAGTAGTGTAGTAGTAGTAGTAGTATAGCAGTAGTGTAGTAGTAGTAGAAGTAGTGTAGTAGTAGTAGTAGTAGTACTATTGTAGTAGTAGTAGTAGAAGTAGTGTAGTAGTAGTAGTAGTAGTAGTAGTAGTGTAGTAGTAGAAGTAGTGTAGTAGTAGTAGTAGTGTAGCAGTAATGTAGTAGTAGTAGTAGAAGTAGTGTAGTAGTAGTAGTAGTAGTAGTAGTAGTAGTGTAGTAGTAGTAGTAGTAGTAGTGTAGCAGTAGTGTAGTAGTAGTAGTGTAGTAGTAGTGGTGTAATAGTAGTGGTAGTAGTGTAGTAGTAGTAGTAGTGTAGTAGTAGTAGTAGTAGTAGTAGTGTAGTAGTAGAAGTGTAGTAGTAGTTGTAGTGTAGTAGTAGTAGTAGTAGTGTAGTAGTAGTGTAGTAGTAGTAGTAGTAGTGTAGCAGTAGTGTAGTACAAGTAGAGTAGTAGTAGTAGTAGTGTAATAATAGTAGTAGTAGTAGTAGTAGTGGTGTAATAGTAGTAGTAGTATAGTAGTAGTAGTAGTAGTAGTGTAGCAGTAGGGTAGTAGTAGTAGTAGTAGTAGTAGTGTAGTAGTAGTAGTGTAGTAGTAGTACTGTAGTAGTAGTGTAGTAGTGTAGTAGTAGTAGTAGTAGTGTAGTAGTAGTAGTGTAGCAGTAGTGTAGTAGTTGTAGTAGTAGTACTGTAGTAGTACTGTACTAGTAGTAGTAGTGTAGTAGTAGTAGTAGTGTAGTAGTGTAGTAGTAGTAGTGTAGTAGTAGTAGTAGTATTGTAGTAGTAGTGTAGTAGTAGTAGTGTAGTGGTAGTAGTAGAAGTAGTGTAGTAGTAGTAGTAGTAGTAGTAGTAGTAGTGTAGCAGTAGTGTAGTAGTAGAAGTAGTGTAGTAGTAGTGTAGTAGTAGTAGTAGTGTAGCAGTAATGTAGTAGTAGTGGTAGTAGTAGAAGTAGTGTAGTAGTAGTAGTAGTAGTAGTAGTGTAGCAGTAGTGTAGTAGTAGTAGAGTAGTAATAGTGGTGTAATAGTAGTAGTAGTAGTAGTAGTAGTAGTGTAGTAGTAGTAGTAGTAGTAGTAGAAGTGTAGTAGTAGTAGTAGTAGTGTAGTAGCAGTAGTAGTAGTAGTAGTAGTAGTGTAGTCATAGTAGTAGTAGTAGTAGTAGTGTTGTGTAATAGTAGTAGTAGTGTAGAAGTAGTAGCAGTAGTGTAGTAGTGTAGTAGTATTAGTGTCATAGTAGTGTATTGTAGTAATTTAGTAGTAGTAGTGTAGTAGTAGTGTAGTAGTAGTAGCAGTGTAGTGGTAGTAGTAGTAGTAGCAGTAGTGTAGTAGTAGTAGTGCATTAGTTGTAGTGTAGTAGTAGTGTAGTAGTAGTAGTGTAGTGTGGTAGTAGTATTATTATTGTAGTAGTAGTGTATTGTAGTAATTTAGTAGTGGTAGTAGTAGTAGAAGTAGTGTAGTAGTAGTGTATTAGTAGTGTTGTAGTAATAGTATTAGTAGTAGTGTAGTAGTAGTAGTGTGGTAGTGTTAGTAGTAGTATTAGTGTAGTAGTAGTGTATTGTAGTAATTTAGTAGTAGTAGTAGTAGTAGTAGTAGTAGTAGTAGTAGTAGTAGTAGTAGTAGTGTAGTAGTAGTGATAGTAGTAGTAGTAGTGTGTTAGTAGTAGTGTAGTAGTAGTAATAGTAGTAGTAGTGTATTAGTAGTAGTGTAGTCATAGTAATAGTAGTAGTAGTGTATTAGTAGTAGTGTAGTCATAGTATTAGTAGTAGTAGTAGTAGTAGTGTATTAGTAGTAGTGTAGTAGTAGTAATAGTAGTAGTAGTGTATTAGTAGTAGTGTAGTCATAGTAATAGTAGTAGTAGTGTAGTGTAGTTTAGTCGTAGTGTAGTAGTAGTAGTAGTAGTGGTAGTAGTAGAAGTAGTGTAGTAGTAGTAGTAGTAGCAGTAGTAGTAGTAGTGTAGTCATAGTAATAGTAGTAGTAGAAGTAGTGTAGTAGTAGTAGAAGTAGTGTAGTAGTAGTAGAAGTAGTGTAGTAGTAGTAGTAGTAGTAGTAGTGTAGTAGTAGTAGTGCAGCAGTAGTGTAGTAGTAGTAGTAGTAGTAGTAGTAGTAGTGTAGCAGTAGTGTAGTAGTAGTAGAGGAGTAGTAGTGTAGTAGTAGTAGTGTAGTAGTAGTAGTAGTAGTAGTAGTAGTGTAGTATTGTAGTAGTGGTAGTAGTAGAAGTAGTGTAGTAGTAGTAGTAGTAGTAGCAGTAGTAGTAGTAGTGTAGTCATAGTAATAGTAGTAGTAGAAGTAGTGTAGTAGTAGTAGAAGTAGTGTAGTAGTAGTAGAAGTAGTGTAGTAGTAGTGGTAGTAGTAGAAGTAGTGTAGTAGTAGTAGTAGTAGTAGTGTAGTAGTAGTAGTGTAGCAGTAGTGTAGTAGTAGTAGTAGTGTAGTGTAGTAGTAGTGTAGTAGTAGTAGTAGTAGTAGTAGTAGTGTAGTAGTAGTGTAGTAGTAGTGTAGTAGTAGTAGTAGTAGTAGTAGTGTAGTAGTACTGTAGTAGTAGTGTAGTAGTGTAGTAGTAGTAGTAGTGTAGTGTAGTAGTAGTAGTAGTGTAGTAGTAGTAGTAGCAGTAGTAGTAGTAGTGTAGTAGTAGTAGTAGTACTGTAGCAGTAGTATAGTAGTAGTAGTAGTAGTAGTAGTGTAGTAGTAGTAGTAGTACTGTAGCAGTAGTATAGTATTAGTAGTAGTAGTAGTAGTGTAGTAGTTGTAGTAGTAGTAGTGTAGTAGTAGTAGTAGTAGTAGTAGTATAATAGTAGTAGTAGTGTAGTAGTAGTAGTGTAGTAGTAGTAGTAGTAGTAGTAGTAGTGTAGTAGTAGTAGTAGTAGTAGTAGTGTAGTAGTAGTGTAGTAGTAGTAGTAGTAGTAGTGTAGTAGTGTAGTAGTAATAGTGTAGTAGTAGTAGTGTAGTAGTAGTAGTGTAGTAGTAGTAGTATAGTAGTAGTGTAGTAGTAGTAGTATAGTAGTAGTGTAGTAGTAGTGTAGTAGTAGTAGTAGTAGTAGTAGTAGTAGTAGTGTAGTAGTGTAGTAGTAGTAGTGTAGTAGTAGTAGTAGTGTAGTAGTAGTAGTGTAGTAGTAGTAGTAGTAGTGTAGTAGTAGTGTAGTAGTAGTAGTAGTAGTGTAGTAGTAGTGTAGTAGTAGTAGTAGTAGTGTAGTAGTAGTAGTAGTGTAGTAGTAGTGTAGTAGTAGTAGTGTAGTAGAGTAGTAGTAGTAGTAGTAGTAGTAGTAGTGTAGTAGTAGTAGTAGTAGCAGTAGTAGTAGTAGTAGTAGTAGTAGTAGTAGTAGTAGTAGTAGTAGTGTAGTAGTAGTAGTGTAGTAGTAATAGTAGTTGTGTAGTAGTGTAGTGTAGTAGTAGTAGTAGTAGGAGTATTAGTAGTAGTGTAGTAGAAGTGTAGTAGTAGTGTTGTAGTAGTAGTAGTAGTAGTGTAGTAGTAGTGTAGTAGTAGTAGTGTAGTAGAGTAGTAGTAGTAGTAGTAGTAGTAGTGTAGTAGTAGTAGTAGCAGCAGCAGTAGTAGTAGTAGTAGTAGTAGTAGTAGTAGTAGTAGTAGTAGTAGTAGTGTAGTAGTAGTAGTAGTAGTAGTGTAGTAGTAATAGTAGTTGTGTAGTAGTGTAGTGTAGTAGAGTAGTAGTAATAGTAGTAGTGTAGTGTAGTAGTAATAGTAGTGTAGTAGTAGTAGTAGTAGTAGTGTAGTAGTAACAGTAGTTGTGTAGTAGTGTAGTGTAGTAGAGTAGTAGTAGTAGTAGTAGTATAATAGTAGTAGTGTAGTAGTGTAGTAGTAGTAGTATGTAGTAGTAGTGTAGTAGTAGTGTAGTAGTAGTAGTAGTGTAGTAGTAGTAGTGTAGTAGTAGTAGTGTAGTAGTAGTAGTAGTAGTAGTAGTAGTAGTAGTAGTAGTAGTGTAGTAGTAGTAGTAGTGTAGTAGAAGTAGTAGTAGTAGTAGTGTAATAGTAGTAGTAGTAGTAGTAGTGTAGTAGAAGTAGTAGTAGTCTAGTAGTAGTAGTAGTAGTGTAGTAGTAGTAATAGTAGTGTAGTAGTAGTAGTAGTGTAGTAGTGTAGTAGTAGTAGTATGTAGTAGTAGTGTAGTAGTAGTAGTAGTGTAGTAGTAGTAGTGTAGTAGTAGTAGTAGTAGTAGTGTAGTAGTAGTGTAGTAGTAGTAGTAGTAGTAGTAGTAGTAGTAGTAGTAGTAGTAGTAGTGTAGTAGTAGTAGTAGTAGTAGTGTAGTAGTAACAGTAGTAGTAGTAGTAGTAGTGTAGTAGTAGTAGTAGTAGTAGTAGTAGTGTAGTAGTAACAGTAGTAGTAGTAGTAGTGTAGTAGTAGTGTAGTAGTAGTAGTAGTAGTAGTAGTAGTGTAGTAGTAGTAGTAGTAGTAGTAGTAGTAGTAGTGTAGTAGTAGTAGTAGTGTAGTAGTAACAGTAGTAGTAGTAGTGTAGTAGTGTAGTAGTAGTAGTAGTGTAGTAGTAGTAGTGTAGTAGTAGTGTAGTAGTAGTAGTAGTAGTAGTGTAGTAGTGTAGTAGTAGTAGTAGTAGTAGTAGTAGTAGTAGTAGTAGTAGTAGTAGTAGTAGTAGTAGTGTAGTAGTAGTGTAGTAGTAGTAGTGTAGTACTAGTAGTAGTAGTAGTAGTAGTAGTAGTGTAGTAGTAGTGTAGTAGTAGTAGTGTTGTGTAAAATTTTATATGAATGTATTGTCATAAGAGTCTCCCAGTGTCTGTCCTCCCGCTCTCATAGCTGACTGGGGTAGACTGACGCTGGTTGAGATCCGTTTGGTAGTGAAAAGCTCTTTGGGGATGTAGAGAAATGTTTGCGGAGAGAGGACATGTCCGCCAGCTAAGGGCCCCTGTGCGATGCACAGAACGATCGTCTGGTGGGGGTGTGTTCGCTCTGCAGACATTGTCGGTGTAACGAGTGTGCTCTCATGTGGCCCCTGTGTGCCTGATCACTAGGGATGAGCCGAACACCCCCCTGTTCGGTTCGCACCAGAACATGCGAACAGGAAAAAAGTTTGTTCGAACGCGCGAACGCCGTTAAAGTCTATGGGACACGAACATGAATAATCAAAAGTGCTAATTTTAAAGGCTAATATGCAAGTTATTGTCATAAAAATTGTTTGGGGACCCGGGTCCTCCCCCAGGGGACATGGATCAATGCAAAAAAAAGTTTAAAAACCGGACGTTTTTTCAGGAGCAGTGATTTTAATAATGCTTAAAGTCAAACAATAAAAGTGTAATATCCCTTTAAATTTCATACCTGGGGGGTGTCTATAGTATGCCTGTAAAGGGGCGCATGTTTCCCGTGTTTAGAACAGTCTGACAGCAAAATGACATTTTGAAGGAAAAAACCCATTTAAAACTACCCGCGGCTATTGTATTGCCGACAATACACATAGAAGTTCATTGATAAAAACGGCATGGGAATTCCCCACAAGGGAACCCCGAACCAAAATTTTTTAAAAAAATGACGTGGGAGTCCCCCTAAATTCCATACCAGGCCCTTCAGATCTGGTATAGATATTAAGGGGAACCCCGGCCAAAATGAAAAAAAAAAATGATGTGGGGTTCCCCCTAAATTCCATACCAGACCTGGGGTCTGGTATGGATTTTAAGGGGAACCCCGCGCCAAAAAAACCCAAAAAAAACGGCATGGGGTCCCCCCAAAAATCCATACCAGACCTTTATCCGAGCACGCAACCTGGCAGGCCGCAGGAAAAGAGGGGGGGACGAGAGTGCGCCCCCCCCTCCTGAACCGTACCAGGCCACATGCCCTCAACATTGGGAGGGTGCTTTGGGGTAGCCCCCAAAACACCTTGTCCCCATGTTGATGAGGACAAGGGCCTCATCCCCACAACCCTGGCCGGTGGTTGTGGAGGTCTGCGGGTGGGGGGCTTATCGGAATCTGGAAGCCCCCTTTAACAAGGGGACCCCCAGATCCCGGCCCCCCCCTGTGTGAAATGGTAAGGGGGTACCCCAACCATTTCACTAAAAAACTGTCAAAAATGTTAAAAGTTTTTGACAATTCCTTTATTTAAATACTTCTTCTTTCTTCTATCTTCCTTTATCTTCTGGTTCTTCTGGTTCTTCTGGTTCTTCCTCCGGCGTTCTCGTCCAGCATCTCCTCCGCGGCGTCTTCTATCTTCTTCTCCTCTGGCTGCTCCGCACCCATGGCATGGGGGGAGGCTCCCGCTCTTCTTTTCTTCTTCTCTTCTTCATCTTCTTCTCTTCTTCTCTTCTTCTCTTTCTTCTCTGGGCTGCTCCGCACCCATGACATGGGGGGAGGCTTCCGCTCTTCTCTTCATCTTCTTCATCTTCTTCTCTTCTTCTCTTCTTCTCTTCTTCTCTTCTTCTCTTCTTCATTTTCTTCTCCAGGCCGCTCCGCACCCATGCTGGCATGGAGTGAGGCTCCCGCTGTGTGATGGCGCTCCTTGTCTGACAGTTCTTAAATAACGGGGGGCGGGGCCACCCGGTGACCCCCCCCCCCTCTGACGCACGGAACATGACGGGACTTCCCTGTGGCATTCCCCGTGATGTCACAGGGAAGTCCCGTCAAGTCACCGTGCGTCAGAGGGGGGCGGGGTCACCGGGTGGCCCCGCCCCCCGTTATTTAAGAACTGTCAGACAAGGAGCGCCGTCACACAGCGGGAGCCTCCCTCCATGCCAGCATGGGTGTGGAGCAGCCCGGAAAAGAAAATGAAGAAGAGAAGAAGAGAAGAAGATGAAGAGAAGAGCGGGAGCCTCCCCCCATGCCATGGGTGCGGAGCGGCCCGAGGAGAAGAAGATAGAAGACGCCGCGGAGGAGATGCTGGACGAGAACGCTGGAGGAAGAACCAGAAGAGCCAGAAGAACCAGGAGATGAAGAAAGATAGAAGAAAGAAGAAGTATTTAAATAAAGGAATTGTCAAAAACTGTCTCTTGTCATTTTTAACATTTTTGACAGTTTTTTAGTGAAATGGTAGGAGTACTTTTGTACCCCCTTACCATTCCACACAGGGGGGGGCGGGATCTGGGGGTCCCCTTGTTAAAGGGGGCTTCCAGATTCCGATAAGCCCCCCGCCCGCAGACCCCCACAACCACCGGCCAGGGTTGTGGGGATGAGGCCCTTTTCCTCATCAACATGGGGACAAGCTGTTTTGGGGGGCTACCCCAAAGCACCCTCCCAATGTTGAGGGCATGTGGCCTGGTACGGTTCAGGAGGGGGGGGGCGCACTCTCGTCCCCCCCTCTTTTCCTGCGGCCTGCCAGGTTGCGTGCTCGGATAAGGGTCTGGTATGGATTTTAGGGGGAACCCTTCGTCATTTTTTTTTTAAATTTTGGCTGGGGTTTCCCTTAATATCCACATCAGACCTGAAGGGCCTGGTATGGAATTTAGGGGGACTCCTACGTCATTTTTTTTTTTTTAATTTTGGTTCGGGGTTCCCCTTTGGGGAATTCCCATGCCGTTTTTATCAATGAACTTCTATGTGTATTGTCGGCAATGCAATAGCCGTGGTAGTTTTAAATGGGTTTTTTCCTTCAAAATATCATTTTGCTGTCAGACTGTTCTAAACACGGGAAACATGCACCCCTTTACAGGCATACTATAGACACCCCCCAGGTACAAAATTTAAAGGGATATTACACTTTTATTGTTTGACTTTAAGCATTATTAAAATCACTGCTCCTGAAAAAACGGCCGTTTTTAAAAAAAAATTTTGCATTGATCCATGTCCCCTGGGGCAGGACCCAGGTCCCCAAACACTTTTTATGACAATAACTTGCATATTAGCCTTTAAAATTAGCACTTTTGATTTCTCCAATAGACTTTTAAAGGGTGTTCCGCGGCATTCGAATTTCCCCGCGAACACCCCAAATTGTTTGCTGTTCGGCGAACTTGCGAACAGCCAATGTTCGAGTCGAACATGAGTTCGACTCGAACTCGAAGCTCATCCCTACTGATCACCATATGTGTGGCTCAATGAGTGTACACCTGCCGATAATCTCTCATCCACAAAGACAGTAGAATAATCCAGGTATACATTGTTCTCCGAAACAATGTATAATAGGGATTTCTATCAGCGGAAATACGGGAGTCTTCTGGGTTGTTCTGGTTGGAGGGTTAATGTTTGAAAGCCATGTTGTTTTCTAAAAACATACAGCTACCCTGTCTCTGCTCAGACACGCTCATAAGACTCCTGTAGTCATTGTTCATTGGTTAAATAAATAATACAGTAAAACAGAGCAGAACAATAGAGAGAGAGAATAATAGAGAGAGAGAACAATAGAGAGAAAGAACAACAGAGAGAGAGAACAATAGAGAGAGAGAACAATAGAGAGAGAGAACAATAGAGAGAGAACAATAGAGAGAGAGAACAATAGAGAGAGAACAATAGAGAGAGAGAACAATAAAGAGAGAATAGAGAGAGAAGAACAATAGAGAGAGAACAATAGAGAGAGAGAACAATAGAGAGAGAGAACAATAGAGAGAGAACAATAGAGAGAGAGAACAATAGAGAGAGAACAATAGAGAGAGAACAATAGAGAGAGAGAACAATAAAGATAGAATAGAGAGAGAAGAACAATAGAGAGAGAACAATAGAGAGAGAACAATAGAGAGAGAGAACAATAGAGAGAGAGACCAATAGAGAGAGAGACCAATAGAGAGAGAGAACAAGAGAGAGAGAACAATAGAGAGAGAACAATAGAGAGAGAGAACAATAGAGAGAGAGAACAATAGAGAGAGAACAATAGAGAGAGACCAATAGAGAGAGAACAATAGAGAGAGAGAACAATAGAGAGAGAACAATAGAGAGATAGAACAATAGAGAGAGAACAATAGAGAGAGAACAATAGAGAGAGAGAACAATAGAGAGAGAGAACAATAGAGAGAGAACAATAGAGAGAGAGAACAATAGAGAGAGACCAATAGAGAGAGAGAACAATAGAGAGAGAGAACAATAGAGAGAGAGAACAATAGAGAGAGAACAATAGAGAGAGAGAACAATAGAGAGAGAGACCAATAGAGAGAGAGAACAATAGAGAGAGAACAATAGAGAGAGAGAACAATAGAGAGAGAGACCAATAGAGAGAGAGAACAATAGAGATAGAGAACAATAGAGAGAGAACAATAGAGAGAGAGAACAATAGAGAGAGAATAATAGAGAGAGAACAATAGAGAGAGAACAATAGAGAGAGAGAACAATAGAGAGACCAATAGAGAGAGAGAGAGAGAACAATAGAGAGAGAACAATAGAGAGAGAGAACAATAGAGCGAGAGAACAATAGAGAGAGAGAACAATAGAGAGAGAGAACAATAGAGAGAGAACAATAGAGAGAGAGAACAATAGAGAGAGAGAACAATAGAGAGAGAGAACAATATATAGAGAGAGAAAAATAGAGAGAGAACAATAGAGAGAGAACAATAGAGAGAGAGAACAATAGAGAGAGAGAACAATAGAGAGAGAACAATAGAGAGAGAACAATAGAGAGAGAGAACAATAGAGAGAGACCAATAGAGAGAGAGAACAATAGAGAGAGAGAACAATAGAGAGAGAGAACAATAGAGAGAGAACAATAGAGAGAGAGAACAATAGAGAGAGAGACCAATAGAGAGAGAGAACAATAGAGATAGAGAACAATAGAGAGAGAATAATAGAGAGAGAACAATAGAGAGAGAACAATAGAGAGAGGGAACAATAGAGAGACCAATAGAGAGAGAGAGAGAACAATAGAGAGAGAACAATAGAGAGAGAGAACAATAGAGCGAGAGAACAATAGAGAGAGAGAACAATAGAGAGAGAGAACAATATAGAGAGAACAATAGAGAGAGAGAACAATAGAGCGAGAGAACAATAGAGAGAGACCAATAGAGAGAGAGACCAATAGAGAGAGAGAACAATAGAGAGAGAACAATAGAGAGAGAGAACAATAGAGAGAGAGAACAATAGAGAGAGAACAATAGAGAGAGAGAACAATAGAGAGAGAGAACAATAGAGAGAAAACAATAGAGAGAGAGAACAATAGAGAGAGAGAGAGAGAACAATAGAGAGAGAGAGAACAATAGAGAGAGAGAGCAATAGAGAGAGAGAACAATAGAGAGAGAGACCAATAGAGAGAGAACAATAGAGAGAGAACAATAGAGAGAGAACAATAGAGAGAGAGAACAATAGAGAGAGAGAACAATAGAGAGAGAACAATAGAGCGAGAGAACAATAGAGAGAGAACAATAGAGAGAGAGAGAGAACAATAGAGAGAGAACAATAGAGAGAGAGAACAATAGAGAGGGAACAATAGAGAGAGAGAACAATAGAGAGGGAACAATAGAGAGAGAGAACAATAGAGAGAGAACAATAGAGAGAGAGAACAATAGAGAGAGAGAACAATAGAGAGAGAACAATAGAGAGAGAGAACAATAGAGAGAGAGAACAATAGAGAGAGAACAATAGAGAGAGAGAACAATAGAGAGAGACCAATAGAGAGAGAGAACAATAGAGAGAGAGAACAATAGAGAGAGAGAACAATAGAGAGAGAGACCAATAGAGAGAGATAGAGAACAATAGAGAGAGAACAATAGAGAGAGAGAACAATAGAGAGAGAATAATAGAGAGAGAATAATAGAGAGAGAACAATAGAGAGAGAGAACAATAGAGAGACCAATAGAGAGAGAACAATAGAGAGAGAACAATAGAGAGAGAGAACAATAGAGCGAGAGAACAATAGAGAGAGAGAACAATAGAGAGAGAGAACAATAGAGAGAGAATAATAGAGAGAGAACAATAGAGAGAGAGAACAATAGAGAGAGAGAACAATAGAGAGAGAACAATAGAGAGAGAGAACAATAGAGAGAGAGAATAATAGAGAGAGAACAATAGAGAGAGAACAATAGAGAGAGAGAACAATAGAGAGAGAGAATAATAGAGAGAGAACAATAGAGAGAGAGAACAATAGAGAGAGAGAACAATAGAGAGAGAGAACAATAGAGAGAGAACAATAGAGAGAGAGAACAATAGAGAGAGACCAATAGAGAGAGAGACCAATAGAGAGAGAGAACAATAGAGAGAGAACAATAGAGAGAGAGAACAATAGAGAGAGAGAACAATAGAGAGAGAGAACAATAGAGAGATAGAACAATAGAGAGAAAACAATAGAGAGAGAGAACAAAAGAGAGAGAGAGAACAATAGAGAGAGAGAGAACAATAGAGAGAGAGAGCAATAGAGAGAGAACAATAGAGAGAGAGAACAATAGAGAGAGAGACCAATAGAGAGAGAACAATAGAGAGAGAGAACAATAGAGAGAGAACAATAGAGAGAGAACAATAGAGAGAGAGAACAATAGAGAGAGAGAACAATAGAGAGAGAGAACAATAGAGAGAGAACAATAGAGAGAGAGAGAGAACAATAGAGAGAGAACAATAGAGAGAGAGAACAATAGAGAGGGAACAATAGAGAGAGAGAACAATAGAGAGAGAAGAACAAGAAAATTACAACTATTTTTGGCTTTTTTTAATTTATATATTTTTTTTAACTTATTTTTTTTACACTTTTATTTGTAACTGTAATGCCGCGAACACACGATCGGAAATTTGGCCAGCAAAAGACCTATGAGAGCTTTTGGTCAGAAAATGCGATCGTGTGTACGCTCCATCGGACTTTTGCTGGCCGAATTCCAGCCAGCAAAAGATTGAGAGCATGTTCTCAATTTTTCCTATCCGAAAATGCGATCGTCTGTAGCAATTCCAACGCACAAAATTCCTACACATGCTCGGAAACAATTCGACGCATGCTCGGAAGCATTGAACTTCATTTTATTGGCTCATCGTTGTAGTGTTGTACATCACCGCGTTCTTGACGGTCGAACGTTCAGCGAACTTTTGTTTGACCGTGTGTATGCAAGGCAAGCTTGAGCGGAATCCCATCGGAAAAGCCATCATATCTTTTTCCGACCAAAATCCCGATTGTGTTTACGCGGTATAACTGTAATGGTTCCAGGTTCGGGTCTCTAAAAATGCGATGGCATCCTTGGAGACCCTGTGAAAGTGTACCCTAAGACTGTGCAGTGCTGTACCCTACGCTAATACTCCACTAGTGTGTGGTAGCGATGAAAACATTCACCGATGCAAAGACCAGGTTGGTCAGGACAGGAAGAGGGACAATAATAGTGGGTGTCACGCCTATATCCCCTCTTGCTACAGACACAACATTTTCTTTGGGGTGATCGTTGGGTAGGGGTACCAGGGAGGACATATGGAAAATGTCTCTCATGCAGCCGCCTCACTGCATTTGGATTGGGAAGTTGGGGCACAGCACCGTCTGGAAATAGAAGAGCTGTGATGACCTCTTCCTGGAATTTAAGGAAGAATCCAGTTCATCCTGATGCTTTGTATAGCACAAAAGAAATCAGCAGAGGCAATTGCAATAGATATACAGACGTTTTTTTATTCCCGCGTCTGGCCTTATGGGCAATTTAGTATAGCACCATCAACTGGTCATTAAAGTCCACCCCTCCCATGTTAAGGTTGTAGTCGTGGACACAGAGGGGCTTCTCAACAACACCAGTCACCGTTTGGACAGTCGTATCTGCGTGAAGGGAGGACAGAACGAAAACATTACAAATTATTACATCTCAAACAGGCTACCTGCAGGCGCATGTGACGTACAGGTATGTCGATTCATGCAGGGCTGCCAACCTGCTGCAGTATATCTACGTGAGTCGGTCAGAAAGTGGTTAAAGTTCATGTGCGTGTAAAGGCGGGTGTCCCAATACTTTTGGTAATATAGTGTATGTACTGGAGTTCATGTTCTGTCCCCCTGAGGAATGTACAGAACATACACCAGCAATCTATAATTCTGTCTATTGTCTTTGTAGGAAGGTGACTGGCAGTATTTGAAGAATGTCAGACCGGTTTGTCCAGAACTCGGGAGAGTTGTAGAAAATGCCTTTACCATAATGGCAGATGGTAGATGAATATTTCCTGCTCTGGGGTTACATTCCTCAGTGGGGATGGTTCATTCTGTTCATCTGCTACAAAGTTAACTCCTTCCTGAGTCTCTTCTGCGGTAGGTAGCTTTATGAGCCATTCTTGTGTCACCTGTAGAACTCACTTATTGGGGACACATTCAGACCCCTACACCCGGGTACAGAGGGGTTCATTCTGAGAATTCCAATGCTGGATTTGGGCCCCAATGTACTGGCCAGCAGGGGAGGATTTGACAAAGACAGCTGGACTGTTCTAGTTCTAGTATTGCACTTTAGACAGGACCTCCCCCAGTATAGGGGCCATTCTCTTCCCCACTTGTTTATTATTATACAGGATTTATATGGCGCCAACAGTTTGCGCAGCGCTTTACAACATGAGGCAAACTGTACATTTACAATACAAATCAATACAGGAGGGATCAGAGGGCCCTGATCCTCAGAGCTTACAATCTAGGAGGGAAGGTAAAGTGGAACAAAAGGTAATAACTGTGGGGGGGGAGCTGATGAAGAAAATGAAAATTCAGTTGTTAGGTGGGGGAGGGGTAGGCTTCTCTGAAGAGAAGGGTTTTCAGGGACCGTCTAAAAGCTAATAGAGTAGGAGATAATGGGAAAGACTGGGGTAAGGAGTTCCATAGGATGGGAGAGGCTCTGGAAAAGTCCTTGAAGTTAGCATTGGAGGAGGTGACGAGGGAACTAGAGAGCAGGAGGTCTTGAGAGGAACAAAGAGAAGGAATAGGTTGGTATTTAGAGACGAGGCTAGTGATGTAGCTGGGGATTGAGCTGTTAGTAATTTGAATGTCATTTGTTGGGTGAGTGGAAGTCGGTGGAGGGATTGACAGAGAGGAGTAGCAGACACAGAGCGATTGGTGAGGTGGATGAGTCTGGCAGCAGCATTCATGATAGATTGAAGGGGGAGGAGCCTATGTGGAGGTAAGCCAATGAGAAGGGAGTTGCAGTAGTCGAGGCGGGAGATGACCAGGGAGTGATCTAAGACCTTTTGTTGTCATTGGTTAGAAAGGGGCAAATGTTGGAGATGTTGCGGGGGTTGAGACGGCAGGATATGCACAGTGATTGGACGTGGGGCTTAAAGGAGAGTTCAGAGTCCAGGACTACACCTAGGACCTTGCCATGTGGGGGATGGGCTGATAGTTGTGCCATCGATTTTTGACAGAGAGATCGGGGGAAGGGGCACATGGTAAGGAAGAAATATAAGTTGGGTTTGGATAGATGGAGTTGGAGGAAGTGGTGTGACATCCAGACTGATATATCTGAAAGTAAATTAGTGACAGATGAGGAGACGGAGGGAGTGAGCTGAGGGGTAGCGAAAGAGGAGGTTTTGGCCAATTATGGCTCAGGGGATTTAATACACGCCCCACACTATATAAGGCCGCCTGCACGGCGGCCCTGTGTAGTGTGTGTTCCGGCGTTGAAAGAGAGAGAGAGACAGTGTCATTTCATTTGAGTTAGATAGATTAGGCAGAACAGTCAGTCAGTTAGCTGCACTTACAGTGTATTGTGTATATATATCCATCCCAGGTGTTGCATATATATATATATATATATATATACACTGTATTCAGTTTAGCTAGATCCGTTCCTGTTATCTTATAGACTATTTACAGTTAGTGCAGTGCGTCCTGCTCACAGTGTTCAGCTAGATCCGTTCCTGTTATCTTCCTACTGAGAGGCAGGCTTGTCTTGTTACAGTATTTACAGCTACCTGAAGAAAATTACTGGTGTTCTTTTGATCCTATTAGTACCACAGTCAGGCAGCTAGACTATTTACAGTTAGTGTAGTGCGTCCTGCTCACAGTGTTCAGCTAAAACCACAAGTTAGTGCTGTGCGTCCTGCTCACGGTGTTCAGCTAAAACTACAAGTTAATGGGGTGCGTCCACCTCACAGTGTTCAGCTAAAGCTACCTGTAGAAGGTTGGTGGTGTTTTCTTGATCCTATCACTACTGCAGGCAGCTAAATAAGCTACAAGTTAAAACTTTAAATCATATCCTATGACTCTGGTTCCAGGTAACTTG
This sequence comes from Lithobates septentrionalis, assembly GCA_037952835.1. Taxonomy (NCBI): domain Eukaryota; kingdom Metazoa; phylum Chordata; class Amphibia; order Anura; family Ranidae; genus Lithobates; species Lithobates septentrionalis. The sequence continues at coordinate 940,069 of JBBDGP010003024.1, forward strand.
ATATGAATCTGAATGGATAATACTTCACTTATGTACATGTTTAACTGTGATTATATGTAATATGTGTTACCTTTAATAAACTTTCTTTAAACGGAAAAAAAAAGCTACAAGTTAGTTTTTGGCGAACTCTGCACAGTGTTCAGCTAAAGCTACCTGTAGAAGGTTGGTGGTGTTCTCATACTACAGGCAGGCAGTTGATTTTGCTAGCTGCAGTATCAGTACATATATATATATATATATATATATATATATATATATATATATATATATATATATATATATATATATATCCCAGCTGCAGCTACAGGCCATTAGTATGTCTGGAAGGCCAAGAAGGAGAGGCAGACAGTCACAAGCCAATAAGAGAGGGCAAGCAGGCTCTGTGTCTAGTGCTGGTCATGGAGACGGTGCATCCTCATCAGCACGTGGCCATGGGACTCGCTTGGCCTTTTTTTCGGCAGCTGGCTGTGTTGAGCCGCAACATGCGGAAGACTTGGTCGAGTGGATGACCAAGCCGTCCTCATCCTCCTCCTCCTCTCTCACCCATGCCCAGGGTACTTTGTCTGGCAAAGCAGCAGCCTCTTCCCTCGGCTCAATGTCATCAGTGACTCCTTCCCTAGCTCCACCATGTCCTCCTGAGGAGTCCCTCGAACTGTTTGACCACAGTGTTGGGTACATGCTCCAGGAGGATGCCCAGCGTTTGGAAGGCTCTGATGATGATACTGAGCTCGATGAAGGCAGTAACATGAGCACGGACAGAGGGGGTGCCCAAGAAGGACAGCAATCTGGCAGTCATGCTCCCCCTGCTGCAGCATACTGCCAGGTTTGCTCCAGTGATGAGGTGGGAGGGGATGATGAGGTCACTAACTCAACGTGGGTGCCTGAGAGGAGGAGGAGGCACATCACCAACAATGCTGGATGCCCTCCAGGGGCCAGCCTAAGGGCAGCACACTGACTGCATCACACCCCAAAGCTCCGCATGTGCAGGGCGCTGCTGTCTCTGCACGTTATTCAAAAAGTTCTTTGGTGTGGGCCTTTTTTGAGATGAG